>BSBM01000555.1:4270000-4590192 GCA_027924585.1 Larix kaempferi | reverse complement strand
CGAATCCCATTGCTAAATATCTTTGGAATTCCTTTCCCGATTTTTTAATGTGGGAAGTTTGGAAAGAAAGAAACAGGAGGATTTTCCAGGATAAAACCTCTACCCAGAATTACATTTGGTAAGATTGAGAAGTATGTCTAGGAAACCACTCGTGTCACCTTATGGGATGATAAATACTGGGAGGTCAGTGATTCAGAGTGTTGAATCCTGGCAGCTTGGGGCATTAGTAAAGACACTCAGAGTTACTTCCAAAATCCTAAAAGGACCATCGATCTGAAAATCCCCGACTACTCGATGGCCCCCCCATACTGGGTATTTTAAGCTGAACTTTGATGGTGCTTTGCAGGGAAACCCAGGACCAGCAAGATTTGGCGGAGTCATTCGCAATTGGCAAGGTGAAATTCTTCAGGTGTACTTTGGAAGCATTGGGGAGGACTCGAATAAAGTCGCTGAGATGGAGGGTCTCCTAGCTGGCTATCCAACTCAACTTAAACCCTATCACCTTTGAAGGGGATTCTCGCCTCATCATCAAAATCACTTGTAACCTCCAGAATGGAAAACCTATCGCCATGGTAATGGACAGCTGGCGCTTTAGGTGGAACTTTTAGCAACTTTTTTCAACACTCCCCGCGCCTGGTCATTTAGCCATGTTCGTAGAGATGAAAATAGGGTGGCGGACCTCTTGGAATTTTGGGGTCGAAAACCCCAGTCATATCCACGATGGCCTCCTAAACTCCTTTGGGAATGTCGAATGGTCCCACCGCTATGCCATATTGGCTAAAGAGGACACTTGTGTGAGATCCCAGGGATTTGGGGACACGAGGCCCCTCATCAATACTGAATCCCGACCACTTGGTTCTCCTATGATGGATAACTCACGGGAGGCACTCTGCTTCATCTCGGGAATTGCGATCCCCTTCTCGTTAAATTCTCGTAGGGATGAACCAATACGGCCTACCCCAACTCATAATAGCAGGAGCATACGAACAAGCCTTCATCATGAGGATGACATTAATAACCTTGTGGCTCACATCAGAGCAAGATATGATAGAAATCATGAGTTTCAATGCTCCCCGGATGACCAACCCTGATACTCTCATGTGAATTTGGCTGGAAATAACTATAAAAAGAAGACAAAACATTGGTTTTTTTCTGCCTCAGGACGATTTCTTGCTTAAGTGGTGCTATTAGTTGTGCTAATATTAGAGTTGTTTTTTAGAATTGCAGAGTGAGGGATTTTGGGAATTCTGTTATGGCGTCGCATAAGAAAAAGGATAAGAAGCTTCGCCGTGACCCCAAAAAGGGCAAGGCCCTGTTAGGCGAGAACAACATAAAGATCTAGATGCCACTAGCTTCTTCTGTGACCGTATCCCTGGTGTCATTAAGGAGGAGTTGGAATGGGTTGAGTGTGACCTGTGGGAAAGAGTCAAGGAAATGTCTGGTGGTGAGATGATGGACGACGTGGGCGAATGGGTAATGGACCCTGGTAATATTGCAGGGCGTCTTTCTGCTTGTGACCGTATGCTAGCTACTTTCTGGGTTACCAAGGGTCTGCTCACTTATGTGCTTATGGAACGCGAAAATAAAGCGGCTGAGGATATGGATCCTGCTCGTGCGTGGAAATATCACAACCAGGAGTGCTCCCTTATGAACCAAAAAATTGACCTTATTGCTGAAAAATTGGGCATCCAGCCTCCTTCGACCCCAGGGCCATATTCGGCCGCAAGTGCCCGTCATGCTCCTGTTCAGACTGATGCTGCTATACAAGGTTTGCCATGTCTTGTTTGTCCCATTCACAACCCTGCTCCTCGGGCGAAGGCTGGAATTTGAGGCATTCCTCTTGGATGCCTTGGTATTGGGTAATAGTTGTTGTTTGAATTATGGTGTTGTTTCTCTCTAGCGGGCTCCAAAGGATTTTTTAGTATCAATTATGGCTCTGGCGGGTTTCTGCACCTTATGGTCAGTTGTGGGGATTCAATTTTTGTTGACAAGTGTTTCGGGATACTGTTTAAAGTCTATAATTTCTGTAATAATTCTGGGATGGTTGGAACTGAGTTCTATGTTCGGGTTGGGGGAATAATTTATGTTGTCAAGCATTTTTTGGGCTCTGAATTCACCCAGTAATCTTTGTAATAGGATTGGGCTGTATAAATATATGCTGTTATATGTTTGGTTCGGGAAGTTAAGTTTGGATGACATCCTACCAGCCGAGCCTCTGGTTTTTTGCCGTTATGTAACTCTGTTTTAGTAATACAATCTCTTACTTTACAAAAAATAAATAAATTAAAATGATGTGTTATATATATATATATATATATATATATATATATATATATATATATATATATATATATATGTAAATATAAATATAAATATAAATATAAATCTAAATTGGGAGCAACTTGATTTAGTACAACATGGAATGTGCAGGATTATTAAAATAAAAAATATATTATATTTTTAAAATAAAAAATGTTAGATAATTAACGACATCCAATAAATAATTTATGCATCATAAAAAATCACATCGATAACATCAACAAATTTGTAGATCTATTAAAAATAAAAACATATTCAGACATAAATGAGATAACCCAAATAAAATAAGACACAAGGATTTTACGTGGAAAACCCTATTGGAAAAACCACTGGAAAGGATCAATAGCTACCAATTTTATTACTTAGAAAAACTATATACATAAAGCTTCAACCTAACTTCTTCAATCTTGTATCTCCCGTATGCCCCCATATGCACCAAAATGCAAGACAAAGCATACATATATTTATATCCTTTAATGAGAAAAATACCACGATCCCAAACCATGGGCCAAGAGAAACCACCTTCTCAAAACTATGTGCCTAAAACCATTGCCCATAAATTTATTTAGTTAATTCCCATAACACAACGGAAATAGAAGAAGTCATACATATTTATTGTCTTATTTTCATTTCTCTCACCTTTTATTTTATTTATTATTATTACTTGGTCTCATATATAACAATCTCCCACTTGAGACCAAATAGGAGCTACTGATCCAATTCCCACACCATTTTTCATCAGGCCACCCCCAATCCTGCAAAGTTTCTACATAGTGCTTGTTTATCTCTGGGGAGAATTTTAGTGAGAATATCTACATGATTCTCATATGTATGATATTTTCTAGGGTGTAAATGCCCTTCTTCCAACACTTGCTGAATTCACTGGTACCTTAGATCAATGTGCTTGGTATTTGAGTGAAATGCTGGATTTTTTTCCAAGTAAATAGCGCTTTGAATTTCACAATACACCACATACTTTTCCTTTTTTATTCCCAATTCTCCTAGGAATCGTTCTATCCACAACATTTCTTTGAAAGCCTCTGTTGCAACCATATATTCTGCCTCTATTGTGGAGAGAGCCACTACGTTTTGTAGCTTAGACACCCAAGACACTGCTACACCTGCAAAAGTGTATATGTAACTAGTGGTGGACTTTCTACTATCCACATATCTAGCCATATATGCATTTGTAAAGACGTTCAAGCACAATATTATCACCAAAACATAAATAATGATGAATAGTTCCTTTAAGATACCTTAAAATCCATTTTATTGCTTCCCAATGTTGTTTTCCTGGATTGGAAATGAATCTTCTCACAACTCCCACTGAATGCGCAATATCTGGCAGTGTACATATCATGGCATGCTGTCAACCGCTAAAGAATAAGGATTCTTTCTCATTTATTCCTTCTCCTTGTCATCATGATGGCATAAATCAATACTTATCTTGAAGTGGGCAGCAAGAGGTGTACCAACCCGCTTGGCATCCTTCATATTAAACCTTTCAAGGACTTTCTCAATATATTTTTCTTATGAAAGCCATAACCTTTTGTTCTTTCTGTCACACATAATCTTTATGCCCAATATTTCTTGTGTTGGACCCAAATCCTTCATTGCAAATTGACTACCCAAATATTTCTTCAACCATGCTCTTATCTTGTCCAACAATCAACATGTCATCAACATATAATAATAAGATAATGAAATTGTCATTTTCATCTCTTTTAATGTATACACAATGATCTGCATTTAGCCTTTTAAAACCATTATCAAGCATGAAAGAGTCAAATTTCTTATACCGTTGACGAGGGGCTTGTTTCAATCCATTTACTCTTTTTCAACCTGCAGACTAGGTTATCTTTAAATTTTACCTTGAAACCTTCTAGCTGCTCCATATGTATTTCCTCCTCCAATTAACCATGAAGGAAAGTAGCTTTTACATCTAACTATTCACATTCAAGATATAAATAAGCAACAAGACCAATAATAACTTGTATTGATGACATTTTCATAACCGGGGAGAAAATTTCTGTAAAATCAATACCTTTCTCTTGCCCAAATCCTTTCACCACTAGCTTTAATTTGAACCTTTGCTTACTTTCTTGACCTTCAGGTTTTATTCGGTACACCCACTTGTTCTTTAAAACCTTTCTTCCTTTTGGACGTTCAACCAAATCCCACGTCTTGTTATCATGTAGGGATTTAAGCTCTTCTTGCATAGCCTTTTTCCATTTGATACTATTATCTCCTTCACATTCTTCCTAAAAACAAGTAGGTTCACCTTCATCAGCCAATAAAATATATTCTGAGGGGGGGATACCTTTGTGAAGGCCTGTGTGGTCTATTAGAGATGCGAATTGGTAAATTTTGAGGCAAGATTTCTCCTAATGGATGTCAATTTTGTTGTTCTTCATTTTCTTCCCGTTTTTCATCATTTTGTTGCAATGGATGCTCATTATTTCCAACAACATTTTCTTGTATTGGTGGTTTATTTTCTTGTTGTTCTTGAATTTCAACAAACTTTTGCTGCACCTCCACACCTTTGTCAGTAGATTTAAACATTTTTTCTTTATTAAAGATGACATCCTCGCTTCTAATCAGTTTCCTTTTTACAGGATCCCATAACCGGTATCATAACTCATTATCAACCTAACCTAAGAAAATGCATTTAAATGACTTTTCATCCAACTTGGACTTTTGTTCCTTAGGAATATGCACATATGCTTCAGAACCAAAAATTCTCAAGTGATTGTAACATCAACCCTTACCATTCCATACCTTTTCAGGAATTCCACCATCCAATGCAGTTGTGGGGGAGCGATGTGTAACTCCTTCCGTGCTCATCCTAGACTTCACACGTGTCCATTTAAAAAAATAAAAAAATATTATAAAAAATAACATCTCGGCTATTTAAAACATTTATAACGACATATATATAAAACTACACAAATTAGATAAATTAAAATGCTTCGTCAATATTTGCACTCTAAAAAGGGGTTTTCACTTCGAGAGATTTGATCCCTCTTGGTGCTTGGTAGATCCCCTTTAAGATGGATCTATGCTGGTTATTATTATTTGGTCTCTTCTATAACAAAAAATGCCAAAAAATAATTGTATAGCTAAATGAGCAGAGTCGTCTTGAATTGCACATTTCCTTGAGTTGAACGAGAGTCTATGGAGAATAACACTATTAACTGTGTGGAAATTTTGGAAATTGTGTTATTCTCACAATTGCCACACAATTGAGTATAAACACTGACTATGAATATAATTGCTCACAATATTGTGTTATTGTGAGAATAACAATTGGAAATTGTGTTATTGGAAATATGTATTATTGGAAATTGGAATAAGTTTATATTAATATTGTGTTATTAGAAATTGTATTATTTTTACAATTTCTACATAATTGAATATAAATACTGAATATGAATATAATTCGATATGGAAAAAATACGAATAGTTTAAAAGTTCTACGATATCAAACGGAAAAATCAAATTTGATTTTTTAGAAATGAAATTTCAAACTAAATTTTGGATGTCACAAGGTTTTTGATGTTGTTGAATCCGTTTCTACCATCAAATTCGCCATTAAAACATCGTTCAATTCATATTTTGCAAACTAAAAAATACTGGATTCCCATGAAAACTCTCTCTAGGCCAAATCATTGAATTTTTAGACAACTCCAAATATATTCCTTATATATAATACATTTAATCAATATTCACAAATATACCATAAATGTAAATATACATTTATATAATAAAGTCAAACATATAACTAAAAATAAAAATACAAAATCTCAACATGGGATATGGCCAATGTGAGAGACCTATGGATAATTAAAGTTTGCTTGTTTAATTGGTTTTTCAAAATTTAATTGTACATATTACAACTAAATCGAATATCCAAATTCCATACACAAAATACAAATACGACAGACTTATCCTACTATGAACCAAGGCTTTCGACAAAAAAATGACAGAAAGTATGCGAGATAAGGTTTCTTTGACAAAGAAGTACATTGAATAATGTATCTCTCTTTAAATTTGAATTTATAGACATAAATGTATGTAAGTTGATAAGTTTTTTTCAAAATGAATGTAAGTTGCTAATTTTATTCAAGCACATCGACATAAAAGTGCGTAAGATATCAGAGTCTGTGCGTGAAGCCATGGTTTCAACTATGATGAAATCATGATAACAGGAGTCATGGAGAATCTCTTCTTCATGCATGTGCGAAGCCTAAGATAGAATTCGTATATGAGAGGGAAAAACACCCTTAGAGCACTTTGGAACTTAGCCAATGTGCACCCCGCAACACAGTATTGAATGTTGCGGCGGGTGCATTGGTGGTTGTCGGATCTTGCTCTTCTTGAAATATGACGACTACCAATGCACCTGCCGCAACATTCAATGTTGCATTGCGGGGTGCATATTGGCAGCCCTGGAACTTATCATTAGGGTTTTCCAACAAGCTATGGCACAACTATATCCCACCAAAGCTATTATGGAAAAAATGGCACAGAAAAGTACATCGAATAAGTTTTTTTTTAATTCATAAACATAAATGTACGTAAATGGTTTGGTTTATTCAAACGCGTGGACAAAAAAAGTAAGTAAAGAGAGTTCATTCAAAATCCATGTGCATGAAACCAGGATTTCAGCTTCTTGTCAAACCCTCTTGACTAGGCATATAAGTGTATGTCCATAACCGCTTTGGTTGTTCCTCTTGACTAGGCATATAAGTGTATGTCCAGAACCGCTCTAGTTGTTTTCTCCAACTTGAGAAAATTCAATTCCTATGTTCATGCAGTGAGGAACATGTAAATCGCCAACACCTACCACATCTCAAAAGTACATCATTTTTTATTACGTGTGTTATGGCAAAGATTATAAATCAGAGTCAGCTAAACGTGGATGCCATCCAATCAAAATCTCACTAAAATTGTTATGGGTAATATAGAGAATTGAATCCATTTTTATAATCAATATTTCACTTTAAATAACAAAAATAGCTATTTGAACAAAAATCACATCACCAAATTTCAACAAAAATTACTCATAATGAATTTTACATTTCACATCACATCATTAATACCGTACATATCTTATTGGTACCTTACATGACATGATAAAGTTGATCCATTATCCCATAAAATTTTCGCTTATATGAGCTTTATCCATTTCAATAATTTTTTCCACACACTAACCTTAATGAGAATGGATTTGAGCATACGTGCAAAAAGAAGGATAGATAAATTAATTATATAATTTTTTTTTCAACGAAAAAAAGTCTCTTGCTATTCATAGAATTAATCAAAGAAAATTACGAGTGTTTACCTATCCTAGGGATAGTATACAAGCTTTACACAATGTATCAAATATAAACAAAACATAACCGAGATTGTACAAATCTCATCCGAACTATCAGTCATCCATGATATAGAATTTTATGCTAATTTTTTACAAAAGTGTTCAACATGACTGTGCTGCAAATATATCAGAATAAGTCCCAAAATGGACAGTCAAGTAAAGCAGTAAAATAGAATTAGCAGTTAATAGAACTTGATATGACCCTCCTCTCTAATTTGTTGATCTTCAAAAAAAGGTAAAATGAAGATAAACCTCATCAATAGCCAAGCCTTTCTTGGATAGTGCATCTGCCCTATTGTTAAAAAGCCTATAAATGTGTATACACTTAAAGGAAAACTATTGTAATAAGGAAGAAATCCGCAGTTTTCATTGTTCAAGTGATGCCACACCCAGTTGGTTCTTTCCATTAACCCAGTCAATGATGGTAGTCGAGTCTTCCAATATCCGAAAATCGGTAATATTCCTCAATGAAGCAAAGGATATGAGCGCCCAAAGTGCCAGCAGTTCGGCTCTTGAATTACTCCCTTTACCATAGCCTAGGGAGATCTCATAATAATTTCCATCTGCTAAAACAAGAAAGCATCCAGCTCCACAAAAACTTGATGTTCCGCATCATTAAAATACCCCACCGAGCGTGAACCAATAGTCCGAGGAAAATGGAAAGCCTTAACGCTGCATGTAGTCACCCTTTCTTTAGTATATGAAAGATACTTTAAAATGAAAAGATAAGCCCGAGAATATTAAAGCCACGATTCTCTAAGAGGCTAATATTGCGATATTTCCACAATATCCATAGTGAAAAGAAGAGGATAAATGGAGCTTTTCCTTTTGACACATAACCAATATTCCAGATTAGAAGCTAGTGTGGCCAAGTTCCAGTCGTAATCAATTCCCCAATAGGAATCCATATTGGACCATAGCTATTTAGTAATGTGATAGTGGACGAAAAAATGATCCACTGATTCTGCATCTTGATAACATAGTGGGAAACCATTTGTTCTAACCCTGCCTCTGCGCATAAAGTTTTCACTAGTCAATACCTTATTTCATAATGTTAACAATGCAAAGCAAAGTATTTTTATAGGTTCCCACCAACGCCATAGTCGTAGGAACCACCACTGTGTTATAATCAATCGATGCTTAGATGTAGTAGCCTCATAGGCACACTTTGTACTAACATCACCCATATAATCACACTGGGACCAGGTAAGAGAATTAGACACTTGTATTAATCTAATGCCACAATGGTTAAGCATATCCACAAAGGAGTCCCATTCTCATCCCTCCCCCCCATCAATCCAATATAATCCGCAGACTTCCAATAATCAACGAGTGAAAAACCTGGATACTTACAAACATGGTTCAAATGATAATAACATTTTGAATGAAGTGAATCTAGAGACGATGGAGTGAGTGTTAAATCAAATTCGATAATAGGTTCTACTCCCATTCGAATCTAGAACCCATCACCAAATACCCATTTCAAAGAATCATTTAGGATATGAAGGACATCCAAAAGTCCACTCCATATATTTGAAACTCCTCGAGATTTCTTCTGTGGTGATCGGATCCATCCTATGACCAAGTAAGCTTTTAGATACATGTCCCTCATGATCCCGCCCCACAGTCTAGGGTGAGAAATAGCGCACCATATACTCTTCATATGTAGGGATTTGTAGACCTAGAAAATATTACAAATGCCCCATACACCATAATGAATTGGCAATAATAACATATCCTAAGCCACTAAGTGTAGTCCAACCTTCGCTTTATTATCATACCATAGGAAGTTGAAGGAAATTCACCAAATTTGATGAAGTACACTGATTGGAACCTTAGCCAATGTTAACCAATAGATAGGAAGATTCGATAGAACATACCTTAATAGGACCAATCTACCCCCCAGGGACAGTTTCCTATTGTACCAAGAATGAATCTTTTTATCAAATTTCTTTGATAGCTAATGCCAGTCATTTATATGATAGTCGTTGGGTTTGAGTAGGTAGCCCAAATATTTCATACCCGACTCCATTCCCTAAAAATCATAAGGAAAAGAAGTACAAAAATGTGTCGATAAATCCCCTTCCGGATTTTGATAGTAAAAGTAGGACTTTAGCAAATTGATCACCATACCTGATGCACCAACAAACAAATCTAAAAGCTCTTTGAAAAACCTCCATCCCTCGATTTTCCCGATCCCAAATAGTAGAACATCGTCAAAAATAAAAGATGTGTAATGGAGTGGTTCTTAGAAACTTGAATCCCAGTTATGTTTCCAATCACTTTTTCCTGAATAAGGAGTCTACTAAGACCTATCACAAAGAGGAAGAGTAGTGGTGATAACAGGTAGCCTTGACATAAGCCCCGATTGCTCTGAAAGAAAGTAGTAGGGAAATCATTGATCAATACCGCAAAGTTGGCAAAAGAAATGCAACCAAGGATCCATTGAGTAATCTCAAAACTTAATCCAACATTCAAAAGTAACAGCCTTAGAAAGGATCTGTTGACTATTTCATATTATTTGATCAGATCGAGTTTGAGCACTAAGGAAGAGCCTTTAGATAATTTCACCAATTGTAGAGTTTCTTATGTAGTCCCAATAGCATAAAAAATCAATCTCAAATCCAGAAAGCCAAACTGTTCACTAGATATACCTCTCGATAGTCTGGCCCTGAGGCAATTAGCAATAATTTTAGAAATCACCTTATACAGGAGATTACATAATGAATTGGGCCTATAATCTTGAAAGGTGGTGGGAACCGAAATCTTAGGAATCAATGGGAGAAATGTGGTATTAAGGTCTCCTGGAATCTAACAAACCAGTTAAACGTGATTCCTCAACCAATCTGACAATCTCCGGGCCAAAGAGATCCAAGAATTGTAGATAAAATTCAACATTCCATCCATATGGGTCTGGACTCTTGTCCTTTGCCATTAATTTCAAGACCTCAGTAAATTCCACCAATGTGACGGGTATGTAAATGGCATTGCACTCTCCCACCAAGAAGAAAGTAGGCATAACCTTAATGATTTTCATCTGTGCATGGAGATTAACCCTTGTAAACTTAGTGAACAATGATCTAAAATAATCCGTGGCCACACTTTCAATATCAGCTTGTGAAGAAAATTTGTGACCCCCCATATCTTCAATATCCTAAATAACATTGTTCTTCTTCCTCATATTAGCATGGGGATGGAATAAAGTAATATTTCTATCTACTTGTGAGATCCAAAGTGCCTGAATTTTTAATCGCCAGAGCACCTCTTCTTTGTAACTAAGTAACTCCAATTTTTCACCTTCCAAAGTCTTAATAGTTGTGAGGAACCTGCAACAATTAATTAATGAAAATACATGAGATATCAGTAATAACATAGCTCAGAATCACTTTATTGATCACAGGCCACTTCGAGGGGGAAACCTCCTTTGAGAAAGCTCAATATAAATAACTTCATGGTACCTTCATTGGACTCAACACACACTTATATACTAAGTCTATGCCCAATATTATGGGTCAATACCATGGGACATATACTACTATGGGACGACTTATAAAGCATATGCGTCCAATACTATGGGTTAATACCATGGGCTAATACAAACTATGGATCAACAAATACCACGGGATGACTTACAAAGCATATGTGTCCAACAACAATATACTAACAAAGTAAAGAGAAGGGTTAACACGGGTTCCTAACATCCCCTCTCCCTTAGAAAAAGCTTTGTCCTCAAAGCTTTAGATCTGGAAATTGATGCGGAATTTGAAGGAGTGGTTCCCCTGTAGCATCCTCGGGTTGCATTCCATGCCACTGAATTAATACCTCTATGATAGATTGAGAGAGAAGTTGGCGCCTTTTTAGTTTTAGGAAGGATTTCTTGGAAGGATGTAGATGAAGAAGAACCATATCAACTATGTGAAAAGTGTGCTCAAAACGGTGCTGATCGGTTTGTTGTTTTAGTCGAATTCTTGCCATGTGAAGATTGTCTTGTAGAATGAGAAGAATCTGATCGTGGTTTCAAAGAACCGAGTTAATTTCTTGAACTGGGGAACTGTTGAGGGTGTATGGAAGAAGAACTGGCAGTTCCTATCCATAAACTGCTTCATATGGTGTCATTTTAGATGTGGTAGTGTACCACGGGAGCACTTTAGGGAAATACATAGAAAGAGCTGTCCAAATCTGTGTAGGGATGGGAAAGGGTTCGAGCAGTCCCGAAAGGAGGGTCGTTTCACCCTTGTTGACCTGGAAAGTATCACAGTCAGCCACCATCTGTTGAATTGTCATTTTCAGTCCCTGCCAAAAGAAGTTACATTGTTCCCGGTCAAACATTTTGAGGAACCCAGAGTGCCCTGCCGATGGAGAAGCATGGAGTTCATAGAAGAGATAGCCCTGTTGAATAGATTGAAACCAATTTGGAACAAGCAGAGAAATAGTTGTAAGAGAAACTGGGTCATCAAATGTGCGAAAAGGAGCATCTGCCACCAGATTGTCCTTACCCTGCTTGTAAGTGATCGCATAAGCATAACCCATGAGTTGGATAACCCATTTCAGGTGTGGTGGGGAGGAGACCCATTGTTCCAGGAAACTTTCCAGACTCTAGAGATCAGTCTTGATGCAGAAATAATTCCTTAATAGGTATGGATACCACTTCTGTACTACATGCAAAATAGCTATCATTTCCTTTTGATATGTATATGCGTCTAAATTCTTATCGGAAAGGTCTCTTGAAGGTGGTAAGCCCATTGGTTCAGCAAAGACACCTGCATATCTATCCAAGGAAGTAGTGGAGAGTGTTGATGGGTGCATCTGAATGGAATGGAGCTGAGCGATGACACCATGTGAATTTTTCTTAAGGATCTTTTCCAGGCGATGTGAACTGATGATGTGGAGATACCCTGGTTGCAAGCCCATAAATTTGTATTGTTTCCCATTGACTTAAAATTGCATCCAAAGTTCAGCAAAATCCCATAAGATGGGGCCAAGAGTGCATAACCATTGAACGCCCAAAACCACATCACATCCGCCTAAGAAAAAGGTAAACATGCCAGAGCACAGGTTATAATCTTCCAGAGAGATACGCACATTGTGACACTTCCCCTTGCAAGGTAAGGTGCCCCCATTGGCAATCATGACTTCAAAGTTGGAGCAAGGATGGACAAAACAATCAACCTATTTGGCGATCCGATGGTCAATGAAATTATGAGTGCTACCAAAATCAATGAGTATTGTAAGAGGGATCTTCTTGAAGTAACCCTTGAACCACATTGTTTGGGGGGTGGTGATTCTGGCTAAAGCATGGAGAGATATCTCTGGATGGTCATCCTAAGACGGAGGGTCAACATGAGGCTCCTGAATGTCGACATGATCATCTATTGTATCTGGAGATTCTTCACCAATTTCAGAGGCAAGCGGAGAATCCACATCCAAGAGATAGAGATTTTTCTCAACACATCTATGTCCCCGAGTGAATTTCTCATCACAATTATAACAAAGCCCTTTTTCTCTACACGCCTGTATCTCTGTTTCAGACAAATGATTGATAGGAGTTGGTCGAGGAGTTGGCGAGATGGGAGGTCATTGAGAACCCATATTTATCAAGGGAACAAAAGCGGGTTTGGAGCGTTGTTGGGCTGCAATCTTGTCTTCTGCCAACTTAGCCAACCCAAGGGCTTCCTTCATTGTGTTGGGACAAAATTTTTTGACCTCTGAGCGGATTTCATCCTTAAGACCACTGATAAAAAAACTCCTGTAGAATTCATTAGACAATCCTTATGTGTGATTGGCTAGTTCCTCAAATTCTGTCTGATACTCTCTCATAGTGCCAAATTGGAGAAGTTTAGTGAGTGCTCCTATGAAGTCATCAAAATCACTAGGACCAAATTGTTGCAAAAGGAGCTGGCAAAAATCTAGCCATTTTGGCTCTTCATGAGCCTTGATGTACCAACGGTACCATTGAAGAGCTTCCTGTTCCAAATGAAAGGATGCAAGTGGAACTTTGTTGACATCAAAAGTATTATGCAGACTGAAATACTATTCTGCATGATAGATCCATCCAGTCGGATCAGTACCATTGAAGCAAGGAAAATCAAGCTTTGGACCACGAAAAATGCTGGAAGAAGAGAACCCATTATCTAATGAAGAATCGGACTAACGTTTGTTGTTCATGGTTGAATTCTAAAGATGGAGGCCGAGAAATTTTTCATCCAGATCCTAGAGTTTGGTTTGGATGGCTGCAAGTGCTTCCTCCATGGTTTTTGCTCCTGTGCGGGTGACAACCATAACCAGGAGTTTTTTTTTTTGAGTGGGTAGATAAACAAAAACATAAACTATTTTAGTAAAGGGAAATTTGGATTTGGGAAAAACTTTGAGGGGTAATTTCGGTTGGACTAGGTTTTGGACACTTTCAAAGGGACAAAGAAGCAGAAAAGGGGGATTTCAGAAGCAGGGTGAAAGAATGAGGAAATTTGGCAAAGAGGGACAAAGAAGTAGAAATATGAAATGAACATTGTGGTAAAATTTGAAGGCGAGTGGGTGAAAATTGAAGAAGTTATGGAAAGCCCTAAAAATAGACAAATGTGAGATTTCTGTCTTTGGGAAGTAGAATTTGGGATAGGGTCCTCAAGAATGAAAGAAGCTGAATGGGATTGCAGGGGTGTCAGGGAAGTTTCAAGGGAAACAAAGTTAAAACAAGGGAGATATGGTGAAAAACGACATTTTATTATTATTATTATTATTTAATTTTTTTCAGAAATGGATCTACAATGACGCGGAAGGGATCGAAAACAAATGGATCTGCAACGATGTGGAAGGGATTGGCAACAAATGGATCTAAAATGATGCAGAAGGGATAAACAACAGATGGATCTGAAATGATGTGGAAAGGATCGAAAACAGATAGATCTAAAACAATGCAAAAGGGATCGGCAACAGATAGATCTGAAACAGCGCGGAAGTGATCAACAATAGTTCTGGACAGAGGAAAGCTGCAATTTATCAGTTGAAAATAGATATGGACACCGTATTCTCGGATTCCTAATGGTTCAGGGGATTCACTCGGCCACCAACGGTGTTTGACGACTTGTGTATTGGGGCAGTACCCCTCACTCCACGGATTAGGTAAAACTGATAATCGTTTTGTCACAAATGAAACTCTTTGTTTACCTCACGGGTGGGAACTAGTCAATCTAGTAGGGGTCGTTACCATTTTCGATGGCAGGTCCTCTCAATGGGACAAATACTTTGGGGTTCCTGTGGTACTCCTCACAATGAGTTTTATGGCTTATTCCCATGTACTTCCCACAGTTAAGCAGATAGGGATTATTCCCAGATCCGAACCTGCAACAGATGTGAGAATTTTGTTTTGGCAGAAATTTCACCCAGTGAGCCTAAGAAATTGCTCTAATACCAAATGTGAGGAACTTGTTGGAAGGTGGTTTGGATGAGTCAGTTGCGCAGCATCGCAGATGCTGCGAAAGGACAAAGACACCGCACAAGGAGGAAAACTGCGCATAAGTCATAAATAATAGGAGTTTATGTATTTTTGGACTGCATTATGTGGGTTTTGGGTCATGTCGACCGCATTATGTAGGTTTTTTGGTCATTTGTTTTGTAGAGTTTGTTAAGAAGTAGTTAGGCGGTTGCTTAAGTGGACTGTAAATGTAAGGGCACAAGCCTATAAATAGACATAGCATTGTAGGTGTAAAATATCGATCCTGGAATTGATCACTCGAAGAGATAGTTGAGCACATATGATTTTGCTTGTTGTTGTCTGTTCATATGGGTATGCGACGGAAGAACTATATTGTTATATCTATGGGTTGTTACGAAGGTCAATATGATGTGATTTTGAGCAAAATTACTGTGTCTCTTTCTGTTTCCCTGTTATGAATGTGATGTGCGACTTGAATATATGAATGATGCAATGTTTCCTTGTTCCAAATGATGTTTTATTGCTAGATCTATTGCACATTAATAGTGTATTCGACAATAAGATATGTTGAATGATGATGCAATTTTGTCTAAATGCATAAGTTGAAATGTTAGATCTGTTTATGAATGTTGCGATAAGTTGATAAACGGATACGCAAAGGTCCTTCCTCATTTGGTGGAAACATGGTTCCGTCAGCTCTCCCTTGAGCATCTTGGGTGAGACTTCATCTACTTCGTAGGTGTTGTTGGACAGGGTAAAACATGTATGCCGGTGCTCAAGGAGATTGCGGTGGGTTGGATGTCGATAGACTGAGGAACCCCTATCGACTGGGTTTGTGTCAACAAATGGTTCCGTTTTCGGTACCATAGTGCGAAGTGAAGGAAGGACATGTTTTGGCATCTGACAAGACTGGAAATTCAAGATTGGTTTGATCAAAAGTTGCGAGAGTTCGCTGTGAAAGAAAATTGGAACCCTGGGTTGTCGACGGATTGGTGGTTGGAAAAGTAAATACATGACGGTCCACATGATTATTTCTTCTGTGAATTCCCAATCATCTTATATGAATGGTTAACGCAATTAACCTTTCAAAAGCGGAACTTCCAAGGTGGTGAGCCGACATCTTGGACCCCAGAATTGATCCAGAAGTTGCAAGAGGTAGACAACAAAGCATCATAGGCTATTGAAGTCTGGTTCGACAATATATTGGAGGGATATATCACAGAGTTTACGGTTGACACGACGAAATCCTATACCGAAGTCGAAAGGAATTTTTTCAATGGACTGCGAGGTAGGTTCCTGTTGTCGCTACAATTGTCCATTAAGATGCTCATCTGTGAAAAGGGCATACTGAAGATGCACCTCGACCAGTAGAACCTTGGTGGGCGGATGCTGTGGATACTGTGACAGCGGGGGGGGGGGGAGTGAATGGAATGATACGGGGTAGATGGGTGCAAGTTATGGCGAGATTATAAAGGAAGCCGAGGAAGAGAGTGGTCTTATGAGAGGAGGAGCAAGGTTTCGACAAGAGAAGAGGCATAGGATAGGAGAAGGTCCTTCTCCGATCGAAATGCAAAAACGTGAAGGAATACCACACAGGACGAAGAAACCTCACAGTGCCGAAAAGGAAAACTAGGCTACACCCAGGATAGAGGTCAGAACAACCCCCAACAGTAGTGTACCCACACCTCCACTCACTGTATCACAACCAATAAGAAATACAACCTCGACACTGCCGTGTTCATCGTGTCAACAACATTTACTTACTAGCGGATCAATGACTGTAGGAAGGAAGCCCAGGATGGCAGGTGAAGATGCGAAGTTACCACTGTTCCATGGAAATGGAACTGACAACCTAGAGCAATACTGGTTTTTATGTGAAGTTGTGTGGACTATCAAACAGATTATGGATGATGAGGCCAAGCAAGGTCAA
This sequence comes from Larix kaempferi, assembly GCA_027924585.1. Taxonomy (NCBI): domain Eukaryota; kingdom Viridiplantae; phylum Streptophyta; class Pinopsida; order Pinales; family Pinaceae; genus Larix; species Larix kaempferi. The sequence continues at coordinate 4,573,137 of BSBM01000555.1, read as the reverse complement.
TTGGCGACGACTCTTCAGGGTCGTGCATTAGATTGGTTCATGAAATTCGTGCAGGTTCCTATGGGCAGCCCAGAGAAGACATTGGATGAAGTTAGAAAAGCACTAATTGCAGAGTTCAGAAAACCAAAGTCGAAAGTGCAATACATTACGGAGCTAAAGGAGATTAAGCAATATCCAAATGAAATTGTTTGGGATTTTGACCAATGGTTCAAAACGATCATGGCAAGGGACAGATTTGAGATGAGCAATGTTCATCATAAGGAATGGTTCATCGCGGCCTTGCTACCCCATATCAGACTTCCGTTGATGTAACAAAACATTGCGAGACCGAGCGAGGCTCTAGAGATTACGATGCGGTTAGAAGCTTCGCTAGTTGGTGAGAATGCAACCAGCATGTCTCAGATTTAGACGCAGCTGTCCAACTTGAAAATTTAGTTAAAAGTTCTTAAGAAGGTTAAAGAACACCGCGAAGAGGCTTGGTGTAAAAGATGTCGTGCAGAGGGGCATACCAAGGATAGATGCCCAGATTTTCGTAACTATCTGGTATCCGGAGCACCGAACCCATTGAGTGGCGGAGGTATGCCATGGTGCTGCATCTATCAGGTCTATGGGCATCGACATGAGGAGTGTCAATACATGTAGAAGATGGTCACAAAGCCGATGAATTTGTATTGTACATTCTACAAGTATGTTGGGAATGAAGATAAGGATTTCCACACATATGGCCTACTTCAGGAAAGAACGTACGATTCATACTATGTGAAGGATGACCATCGTGTAGTACAACAGTCACAACTGCAGCCACAGGTGGCCCAGCCGCCACCTCAACCGTAGATGCAATTTGTACCGCAACCACAACCACAACCGCATTATAATAAGATGTAGATGGCTCCACAGCAGCCACAGTACATTCAACTGGCACCATATGTTCATCCAGGGTAGTTTGTTCAGTTGCAACCGAATCCCTTGCAGCAACAATTTAATCAACCACAAAAAAAAGGATTCCGTGGGGGATGAGGTGGATGCTTTGGTCGAGGAGGCGGGCGAGGTCGCGGACTTGTCCAATGTTATACTTGCGGAGTATGGGGAAATTATTAGAGAGATTTCCTGCACTTGCAAACACAGTGCATGCATTGTTTTGGTATTGATCACACTATTGAGAACTGTCCACAGTTGATAGCAAGATGGCAGGCTCGAAACGTTCCGCAATTGCAGAACCAGAACCAGATCCAGTTTCAGAACCAAAATTAGGTTTAGAACCAGCAACCACTGCAGAATCAGAATCAGATGCAGAACTAGAATCAATGGCAGAATCAAAATGCAAATCAGAATGTGAATCAACTTGCGAACCCACCTCCAAACCAGAATCAAGGACCAACTGTTGCGATGATTTCAACAAAACCGAGGACGCAGTATGCTTCTGTTGCTGTTATCAATCGCGGAGGTTGGACGACAGGAGAATATGGTCCACATCAGTTGATTCGACTGGCTGGAAAGAAGAAGGTGCAGTTTGATATCGATGCTGAGTGAGATACGTTCTTTAAAACACGTGATGCACTAGGAGGAAATTCTAGTAAGTCAATTGTCTATGACATGCCTCCTGCTTTTGATTCAACTTCAGGAGAAGGAACATCGCAACAATATGGTACTCTGTAGCACTTCTTTGAAAGCAGCTTGCGCTGGAGAGAGATCTTGATGCTCTTTCTGAGATCGAGAGTGTGTTACATCGACTGCCCAAGGGATGGAAAGAGTCCGCGGTAAACTCTGCAGAGAAAGAAGACAGGAAAAGAGATGCGCATGAATGTCCATATCGGGGACTACCATGTAGATTCAGTTATTCTGGATCTAGGCTCAGATGTCAACATTCTTACAAAGTAGGCATGGCAGAAAATGGGGATCCCTACATTGAGCTGGTCTCTCGTGTAGCTGCGATTGGCTAATTAGGCCAAGGTCACACCAATTGGGAGAGTCCCGTGCCTTGTTATAGATATTGAGGGGATGAAGACATATGCCGATTTTGATGTTATCGAAGTTGTCAATGGGGGAAGCTCCTATCCCTCGTTACTAGAGATCAGATGGGCCAATGATAGTATGGCAGTCATTAGTTTTAAGAAGCGGGTGATGACCTTTGAAAACCACGACCTCAGAGTCATAGCTCTGTTGGATCCAGCTGAAGGATGCCAATATGTTGAACCTGTAAAGGACAAAGTTGGATGAGGATGGGATCAGCCATACAACATTTTAGAAGATTACATCCATCCAACTACCGACGATGAACTCGGATGGCGCAGCTTTAGCTCAGCGTCTTCCGATTCGGATGATGCCTTAGAGAATTGGAAAAATCACATGCATGAGATATCGTTCAGGAAGTGTGGTTTGCTTGCGCAGTCACTCTGCTGTGTCACAACTGAAACTGTTGAATTGCTATTATATGAAGGACTGCCTGGGTTGTCTGTGTTTCTAGCAGCATTTGAAGACAAGGTGTCAGAACCACAACGGTTGTTGGCCCTGGAGGAGGCTCTAAAGGCTACTCCAACATGTTGGTGGGTGACTCGTAAGAAGTTAGTTACCGAGTGGTCGTAGTGTCGAAGATTGATGACGGTTTGCTTCAGTGACATAGAAATATACCACACCGAAAGGTATCATGGGCGGAATAACCCTGGCAGTCATCTGATGGAATGTCAGATGCTGCGGGCCTCGCGACCAAGGGATGAATGAGTCCATGCCTTCGTACATACTTTGGATGAAATGCCGCGATCGTGGTATGCTGCAGCTGAGTTGCACAGGGAGATTACCACCTGGTTAGATTTGACCGTTTGCTTCACTCATACCTTCAGTTTCGTGGATGCCAATCCGGATGTTCACAATGCCCTACAGCTCATCCGCGATGTCATTCTGAAGGTGGTTCCATTCGCCTACCCTATGGATCCACATTCGCATCGGCAGATACAGTCGATGATGGAATGTTATAATATCACTGGAGGGCCAGAAGATGGCGATGACCCACGGAATGTCAATATTCCAGAATCCGAAGGGAGTCGGGATGTCGTAGCACCTTACACACCGACCGACTCGATTAGTCAGTCGCTAAATCTTAGGAAGGTCAACATTGGGATAGAGGAGAACCCAAAGTTCACGAAGGTTGGGGACTACTGGGATGAAGAAATGATGGCGAAGGTCTCCGACCTGTTGCATGAGTTCCAAGATTCATTCCCGAAAAAGTTTTTTGAGATGAAGGGAATACTGGGGGATCTAGGGGAGATGAAGATTCCATTAAAGCCAGATGCAAAACCAATAAGGAAACGGCCGTATCAGCTGAATCCACGACATAAGGAAATGGTCAAAGTTGAACTTTCCCGCATACTGGATGCTGGAATAATTGAGCCAATTGAAGAATCATAATGGATTAGTCCTATGGTGGTACAGGATAAGAAGACAGGTGAAGTATGGATTTGTGTCGACTTGTAGAAGTTGAATGACGCATGTATGCATGATCCATTTCCAACACCCTTCATTGATGAGGTACTAGAAGGGGTGGGCGGTCAAGAAATGTATTATTTCATGAATGGTTTCTTGGGCTATCACCAAATCAGGATTGTGAAAGAGGATCATCACAAGATGACATTTGTGACTGAATGGGGTTGTTTTCAATACACCGTGATGCCGTTTGGGCTTACAAACGCACTTGCGGTATTCTCCCGGGTTGTTGTCGCTGCATTCCGAGATTTTATTCAGAACTTTTTGCAAGTCTATATGGATGATTGGACAGTTTATGGATTGATCAGCAATCATCTGGCCAACCTACGACTGATGTTGGAGCACTATAGGCAGCATTAGATATCGCTGAACTTGAAGAAGTGCATTTTCTGTGCACCATTTGGGATATTGTTGGGTCGTATTGTTTGCAAGCAAGGATTATTGGTTGACCCAACAAATATTGAGCTCATTTTGAGCTTAACACCGCCTACTAATGTCAAGCAGTTGAGAGCGACGCTGGGGCACACAGGATACTATCGCAAGTTTATCCCGGGTTATGCAGTGATCATGACCCCTATGGAAAAATTGTTAAAGAAGGATGCAGTATTCTTATGGAGTCTTGAATGTCAAGTCAGTTTCTAGACGTTGAGGGCTCAGATGGTAAATGGTAGCAGGTTGAAGTCCCACAGGATGGGCTCGGAGCCATGCGATGCCTAAACAATATTGAAAAAACATAAAAAAGAAAAAAAATTGCAGGATGGCGCACCAACAAGGACAGGATGCGCAAGAAGAAGCAATAGTATCATAGTTCGGGCGCCATGCCGCGACAACTGCAGGGTCCCGACGCAGTCAAATCAGCAATAAATGCAGATAGTTAAATGCAGTTAGATGCCGACGCTCGCTTAAGTGACATGTAGTTATGACGGATCCAACCGTTAGATTGACAAGCGGATTTGGTCAGTTAATGCGGATTTGGATAATTAATGCAGGATTTGGTCATAATGACGCAGGGATTGATTTGGTGCTATAAGAACGAGATGAGGCTGGTCGGAAGCCATTATTTTGCAAAGAGTGCATTGAGTTAAGTCGTGTTGAGTTGAATTGTGCAAGGTTGAGTTGCATTGCAGAGTGGAATTGCATAGTGTAGAGCAAGGTGCCAAGTTGGGTGAGGTTGAGCCATACTTTGGCGTTGTGGTAGTCGTGTGCGGAATGTTGGGTGAACCGGACACGGTCGAGATTTTGAGCAAAGTAGAGTTATCTGTCATCGCTGTAACTATTGAAGAGGAAGTTGGTAGTATGCCGGTTGGGTTGTCGTCAGTAACGTGGAAGAAGAGGGGGGGGACGCGGTCTAGTTCCCCATCAGTAGAGAAGCGAAAAACCTGAGCATCTGCACAGCTGGAAGAGGGGGTACCTACACAGGAAAGTCCGTCAAGCTCAGGCGTTGTGGAGTCTGCAGCTCACGCAGGGGCATCCTCTGCGGATAACCTCGGGTACATACCTCCCTGTCGACCCGGTGCGCAACCTCAGAATCCCACCAAGAACCAGCGGTACCAAGTCAGGAAGCCGACGATCCCACTAGGCATGGTCTGCATTGCCGACATTGTGCCTGCGTTGATGCAGTTGAAGTATGATGACCATGATTTGCTCACGCTACAGGATGTTATGACGGAACCTTTTCTGTCGAGAGCAACAGGAGAAGTCGGATTGACACCACGCATTCCATGTGATTGGGCGTGCGGATTGGACAAAGCCATATTGTTGGGCTTGATCAACATGCCGCACTTTGGGAAGTTGACAGAAGCAAATTCCTGTGTTAAGTAGCTTTTGGCCCGCTTGCATGGCGGAACTATGTGGTTGGACAGACCAGTCACTGTCACAGTTGACCTAATTTTCGAGATCACAGGATTGCCGAATGATGGACCGGACCCTTCGCAATATTTTAGGGGGAAGGAGAATGGCAGGAAATGGGAAACGAGGTTGGTACGACATTACGGCTTAGAACGCGACGACCAATCCTACCGCATTGACAGTATTAATGATAGGGAGGTCCGCACCGGGGCGATGATTCTGTGTTGCAAAGTTGTCCGGAAAAACCACCCCAACCAGTGCAATTAAGGGGTCATGGTGTGCGCGGAGCAGTGCGAAAAAGGCGTACAAATGAACTGGTCACTCTTCTTGTTGAACCAGTTAAATGAGGATGCAGTAATTGTCCAAGAAGGAAAAGGGGCATTCGCGTACAACTGGATTTTGATTTTGATTGCGCTTGTCGCATGGATGGAACCTGAAGATTCCAAGGGATGGAAGTTAATGCCATGACATACCGAAAGGGTGTGCGCTACCAAAATCTGTGGTGGGTGAAGGAACCAGAGCAATTGAAGGATTGCGCAGTGCAGTTCTGGATTTACTGGGAAGCACTGTAGGTGGCAGCTGGGCATGTTCCGCAGTTGTCCCAGGCAACCATCGCGAAATATAAAGGGATTTACAAGTTTGCGATTGGCCCACACAACATTCATGTGCAAGCGCGGTGTGACATGGGGAAGCAGTGGTTGCAGACCCCCTACAAATTGTCCGATGAGGAGCTGTATTGGATCATCGATGAATGGTCCATAGATTGGTGAGAACCGACTAGTTTGGACGAAGAATCAACGGGGTTACCACCGGATGCAACAGGACTAGAACAACATAATCACCCTGATTCAGATCAAGAGTAATTGCAAACCCCTACGAATGAAGAGCGTGAGGTTGAGGAGGGTAGAACGAAGGTGCACTATGAGAGAGGTATGACCAGTGGTGTGACCCCAGCGATGGAATCTTAGTTGGAACGGCTTATTGCAGCCGTAAAAAAATGAAACGAATGCATCCGCTAATGCAATGACAATGCAAGCAATAGCAAGCTTCAATGAGGTATAAGCTCGCCTTGATTCCTTAGTTAATATCATTTCGAAGAAGGCACCGGAGGCAGCGCTATGCAGGAAGTTTGCGCAATCAACACTACGCCGTGGGTTCAGAATGTGCAAATTCCCCTGACTGCGATTGAGACCGATAATGAGGCTCTCCAGGCCTCATTGCAGAAGTTACAAGGTTTGTCGATCGACATCAATGCGCTGTCCTTGCAGAAATTGGTGCAGATGCAGGCTGTTTCCAGCCAGGAGTTGGTCGATAGGGAACAAAATGTCAGCGGTCAACTGTTGCGATCGCAGGAGATCAAGGAAACAACTCACAAAGAAGTAGCTGAGTTAACTACGACAGTGGTAGCAGCCAGGGAAGTGGTTGACGAATTAGAGGACAAGCTCAAGCAGTTGATTGCTGAGAAGGCTTGAGCAATTGAGGAATTGAAGAAGGAGCAAGACCACTTAACGGTGCAGAAAGCCCACATTTGGGACATCATAGTGCGGTTGGAGGAGGCAGTATCTAAACCATGTAAGTATGTATCGGATCCCACCTTGCAGCTGGATCCGGTCGTGCGCGAACGGATTGGGGCTATCATTGCTTAATTACAGCACGACAATGCTGACTTAACAACTCTAATACACCCAGGCACACCGCAAGAGCAAGTAGTTGAACGAAAACGCGCCATCGAGGAGTTGGTGACCCAGATGGGAGAGCTGGAGCAAGCAGCAACAAAAATCACTACAGAGACTACACAGTTTTGGGGCAGCGTAGTCCAGGATGAGCAATTAGAACAACTGACTAAGCTGCGGCAGGAGGCGGAAGGGCAGGTGGCCACGCTGAAGACATCAATGCGAACACTGCCAACAGTGGTTCGGGTCACAAAATCTGCGGAACTGAAGGAGTTACAGCAACGAGTTGCAAAGGAATAGGAGCATTAGCAAAAGCGCACTACGCAGTTGGATGAGTTCTAGGATATTGGCGTGCATTTTTCCCTTAAGGCTAGTTTTCCGTTGCAGGCGGTACAAGACAGGCAGCGAAAATTTGCTGAGAAGCTGATTGATAATCCGTCAACGCAAGACATGACCGAGAGTCAAGAGATCACTGCGGCGACTAAAGAGCAAGTCAGAGAAATCGATCCGTAGTATGAGGACTTCCGGCTGAAGATAAACGAGTACACCATGTCCAGCTGACATGGCTCGAGAGTGAGCCACAAGATTGTGTTGGGGGCATGTTGGCAGGCGGTTTGGATGAGTCAAATGCACAGCATCGCGGATGTTGCGAAAGGCCAAAGACACAATGCAAGGAGGAAAACCACACACAAGTCGAAAATAATAGTAGTTTATGTATTTTTGGACCGCATTATGTGGGTTTTGGGTCATGTCGACCGCATTATGTAGGTTTTTGGGTCATCTATTTTGTAGAGTTTGTTAAGAAGTAGTTAGGCGGCTGCCTAAGTGGACTGTAAATGTAAGGGCGCAAGCCTATAAATAGACACAACATTGTAGGCATAAAATATCGATCCAGGAATTGATCAATAGAAGAGATAATTGAGCACGGATGATTTTGCTTGTTGTTGTTTGTTAATCTGGGTATGCGATGAAAGAACTATATTGATGTATCTATGGGTTGTTGCGAAGGTTAATATGATGTGATTTTAAGCAGAATTACTGTGTCTCTTTCTGTTTCCCTGTTATGAATGTGATGTTTTACTGCTAGATCTGTTGAACATTAATAGTTTATTCGACAATAAGATCTGTTGAATGATTATGCAATTTTGTCTAAATGCATAAGTTGAAATGTTAGATATGTTTATGAATGTTGCGATAAGTTTATAAGTGGATACAAAAGGTCCTCCCTCATTCGGTGGAAACATTGTTCCGTCAACTCTCCCTTGAACATCTCGGGTGAGACTTCATCTGCTCCGAAGGTGTTGCTGGACGGGGTAAAACCTATCTGGCCGAGTGCTCAGGGAGATCGCGGTGGGTTTGATGTCGATAGACTGAGGAACCCCTCTCGACTGGGTTTGTGTCAACAAAACCCGCAACAATTAATTAATGAAAATACATGAGATACCAGTAATAACAGAACCCAGAATCACTTTATTGATCACAGGCCACTTCGAGGGGGCAACCTCCTTTGAGCAAGCTCAATACAAATAACTTCACGGTACCTTCATGGCCTCAACACACACTTATATACTAAGTCTATACCCAATACTATGGGTCATACCATGGGACATATAATACTACGGGATGAATTACAAAGCATATGCGTCCAATACTATGGGTCAATACCATGGGCTAATACAAACTATGGATCAACAAATACTATGGGACGACTTACAAAGCATATGCGTCCAATAACAATATACTAACAAAGTAAAGAGAAGGGTTAACACGGGTTCCTAACAATAGTATGACCACCAGGGTCATTCACCAAAAATGACTCCAGATCAGAATAGTATTCCAAAATTTCCTCCTCCACCTGAGATAACCTAGCTTCATGCAATTCTTCTTATGTTGGGACAAGGGTCTGATAATACCCTTTAATGAATAGATAAATGTAGGAATAAATGTGCAACAACAAGAAAATAAATTTTAACAATAGAGAGTGGAGACTACATTGCCCACTTCTTTAAACTGCACAATATTTGCACATATTCCTTATAACATAAAGATCAGGTAACTGTGTTTTCCTATGGCATTAATTACTTATCCTTTGAGATCGTCTTAATCCAACACCATCCAAATTGACATATACAACTACTATGTAGGACCACAACTTCACAATTATTACTTTTAGTATGCTTACTTACTACCTATGGTCTGATGCCACTTGTGGTTTGGTGCCACGAGTCTTTGATTTCAACAGTACCTACCAACTCTTATCTACTTAATTTGCATGCCCTCACATGCCAACAGATGATGTTAATACTTAGGCTCCGCACATGGACCTAAGAGGGTCGCCCTTATGCTCAAATTTTGCTAATGTAATAGAGGGCAGAGCCCCCTTTTCCGGACATGCTATTGTAGTGTGGTTCAAAAGTGTGTACAACCAATGGTGAGAATCAAATAAAATTTTATTTTTACGATGATTTTTAAATTAGGGTTTAATCAACTCTGATGGATGGAACCATCAAATCACATCACACTATAATGGAGTGATCAAATCGCAATACAATTTGTTAGGTATCATGCTTGTGCAATACAATTTGTTAGGTATCATGCTTGGGTGATCGCTGCATGAGTTTGTTGTGAAGCCATCATCGTTATAGTAGAGTTGGCTACGAGCATGATCACCTCCTCTGTATCTAGCTCATCCACCTAGTCTCATTGTTTCTTGAAGGCAATGATTAGAATGGAGAAAAGATCGGACAATAACATGTTATGATTTTCACTGCTACATTCAATCATGTTCATTTTCATCTTAAATCCTTTGCAAGGGGCATGCACTCGCCACCAGAGTTGTATAAGGGCTAACCAAAATGCTCCCGACTTGCCGGAATCCGGTAAAGCAAATCTGGCCAAAATTTCCATTTGGAGTGCTCAGATCACAATTTTGACGATCTGGGTAGTTTTAAAATTGGGCAATTAGTCTAGAACAGACAATCCCGATTGCAAAAATTACAAAATTGTGAAAATAACAATTTCCAGCAAGAAATTTAATCGGTTTTTATCCCAAAATCGCCGAAAAAGAGAGGCGTTTTGGTTGTCTTTTATCCTACGCCCTCGCCACCCCTGCTTATTAACACTGGTCCTCTCAAGCATACAAGGTGTCGACATTCAATAAATACTACACAGTGCACCATTTAATATTGCGTTTACGTGGATATATCAATCCTTGGATTTGATCCAACTCTCAATTCAACAATTGATGTCCTCGCAGCTGCAACATTTAAGGCACATTTAAGGCTGGGTTGGACAGTGCATATTGAATGTAGGGTTATCAACAGTTGGATTTGATCCAACTCTCAATTCAATGGTTGATATCCTGCAACAGAATGTCCAAGGTGTCACCACCACTGATGTGGCATTTCTAGGTGTCCCTTGAGCCACGTGACCGGTGACCCGTTCTTATCACTTGATACTACATATACAGATTTTTAATGTTTATATAAAATACAATTTATTTAATTGATTTTTTTTAAAGTTAAATTTAAATTTGCGAGTTTAAAATTTGAAGAAGTGTAAAAATTCTATGATTCGGATGTCTTAGAATTTGGTTAAAGAAACGCTCAGACTCCACCCAGTCGTGCCGTTTGCAAGTCACTCGTCTGTGGAGGACTGCACTGTCTTGGGCTATGAAATCCCCACAAACACGCGCGTTCTGATTAACCTTTGGGTGATTGGAAGGAACCCCAAGTCGTGGGGGGAGGATGCCCAAAGTTTCAAGCCAGAAAGATTCCTAATTGAAGCAGAAGCTGGCTTGACCCACAAAACTCATGAAAATTTTGAGTGGCTTCCATTCGGAGCAGGCAGGGGAGGATGCCCCGGACAACAATTGGGAACGCTTGTTACAGAGTTTGCTGTGGCGCAGCTCTTGCAGTGCTTCAACTGGAGGCTTCCCCTGATCAGTGGGCAGGAATTGGACATGACTGAAAAGTTTAACGGACTGACCCTTCCCAGAGCGCATGAACTCTTGGCTGTTCCAACCCCCCGCCTTCCAGTGTTGTAATTATTTTAGTATTTTAGTAAATAAAAAATTGTGAACATCTACGCAGACAGACAGATGAGGTTGAACCTGTTGAAATATTGTCTTTTAATAGACAATATTTAATCTGTTGAAATATTGAACCTTGTGCATTCAACGTGTGCTTATTTAATAGAGGATTTCCTCAATATTTAGCTAGATTTTGTGCTTGATCAGTTTTCATCATTTCAGATGGCCATTTTTCATTGTTTAAGGGTATTTTCACTTCTTCAATTTCGTCTCTGGCAGTATGCCTTTTTCACAGATTATATGCTTAAGTAAAAAAATCTGCATATCATATTTATATATTTATATTTTATTTTATGGTTAATCTATATTGATTTATCTAAATTGATTTGCTTTTCCTTTGATAACTTCCATAAAAATTTAAAAAATATCTATGACTCTGTTCAAGATAGATAGAACGTGAGAACGTGAGACTTCTGCTAATGAAAACCAATAAATAGGCAAATTGGACAATACAGAGTTCAAAAGAGTCAGTCCGCCGCCTAAGGAAAGTTTCCTAAAAGTCCACGACGAAATCCTTTTCTCAACCTTTTGAACCAGCCAGTTCCAATCAAAGACCAAATAATCATTTGGCTTGATTAAATATCCAAGATAATACAAATCGTTGTTCACATCATGAATCTCTAGAGGGAGTATTGCCTTAAGTTGGGTATGGAAGTCCTCATTGAAAATAGAGTAAAAGCTATATTTAGGAAAGCCAATAACCATACCCGGCGTCGAACAAAATAGCTACAATAAATAATTGAAATGCAACCACTCTCTCAAGCACCCGATGCTCAACAGTAGCACTTCATCAACAAACAGTAAGTGGGTTACATAACGGTGTGGAGAAACTTTAATCCCCTTTATCTTACCTTCATCACAAGCTTGTGACATCAGCCTGCTAAGACCTTCGATCACCAAAAGAAAAAGTAACGGGGAGAGTGAAAAAGTAACGGGGAGAGTGGACACCTCTGTTGAAGACCTCACGAGCTCTTGAAGAAGGAGGTCGGACATCCGTTTAGTAAAATGACAAAATTTTCCGAGGTCACACAACCCCTAATCCACTGGGTCACCATAAATTCAAGACTAACGTTAAGCATAAGTAATTTGAGGAATGACCGGTGGTGAGCTCTAAGTATGGGTGCCTAATGAGGGCAGCTAGACTAGGAGCTTTACTTTAATTATCAAACCAGGGGATGTACAAACTTTAGAGGCACTTGCACTATATGTGCTCTTCTAGGATAGTCTTTGTCGAAGTTAGGTGTTTGTATCAATGTTCTTAAAGAGCTGCCTAAGAAAGATTAAATGAACTGTAAACAAGATTGTTAATCTATGGAAGAGAAATTCCTACTATAAGAAATCAAATATTGAAAGCAGGAAATCTATGGATAAGAATTTGAATGCAGGAAACAATCAATCTAATTTTAAGAATTAATTTGCTGAAAACAATAAAAATTATATTATGAAATTGAATGCTGAAATTATAACAGATCTATTCTAAAGAAATGAAAGCTTGACCTTTAATCTTACTGTAAATTGAATGCATAAATCTCAAAGTCTGATCTAACATAATCTAAGGCTAAAGCTAAATTCGGAATGCCATTATCTAATGTTGTAATCTTTAATCAAATCATGTAACCAATAAAAACTGAAAGGAATCGATCTCTATAAACAATTCTAATAATGAAACGAATACATAGGCTGAAGATCTAGATTGCTACTTTAGAAATAAATGCAAGTACATAGAGAAATGGGTGTTTAATTATGCCTCAACGGAATGCTGCTACAGGACTATAGACACAACATTATCATACTACGGAATGCGTTGTAATGAACTACAGAATCAAAAGTGATCAACCACTACATAATTTAAATCGTGTTATTTAGACGCTATTTAGAATACTCTCATCTGCAATATAAATTCAATCAATGCACAACATATAATGAGAAATACCTGTACTGCAAGATCTCCTAACTTACGTATTGGAGGGGCCCTCTCCAACCTGTACTCAAGAGTGAAAATAACTTATAAACGTTGAATCGTAGATAACATCAAGTCTTTATTTAAAATAGAAACTTCATCGTTTAAAAACCAGGTCTGTAACACAACTATCTTGATAATCTGAAACTGAAACAATAATTCTTCAAAATAGCAGCAGCGGCCTCTCACTACCCGAGAGGTCCATATTTATAAAATCGTAATGCTTAACCTAACAAAAATATCTAACTGCCAATTCTCTTTTGAATAGGAGTTCGTTCTCTACAGATCAGGAAAAAGGTGTTGAGTTTGGTGATGTTCTTCCAGTTCTTCACATGATTCACACGTTATCCTTTGGTACACCTACACCTGCTCATTCAACCTCGTTTTTCATGCAATTAGCTCATAGAAATGCTATTCAATGTTGATGTATATGTAACTTCGGAATGTATTTCACATATATGTATATTGTATTCCTATAGAGATGGTATTATTCCTCTATAAGGAAGTGTCGTCATTTATATTGTAAGTGTCGTAACTTATACTTGATGGGTTATTAGACCACCTTATTTGGGGTCGGCCCTGTATAAGTCATGTGGGTCAAAGGGTTATTAGACCACCCTATTGGGGGTCGGCCCACTCATCATTATGTTATGTGGTAAAGTTCGAGCCTACATGAGTTAGGTAAAAAGGCAAGTCAAGTCAAGTATAAATAGAGTGCGGGAGGCACTCTATTTTCTCACTCACTTCTCACACATGCACTCAAGGAGGAGTGGCGCACTTATGGAGGAGGAGTATCTGCTGCTAGGTTATGGCTATCTCTCTTGGTTGGTTGTATCATTGCTCTATCTATCTCTGAGGAAGTTATTGGGGTTTTTCACCTTTATGGTTTTCCCCAAGTAAATCTTTGTGTCTCTTGTGTGCTTGCATTATTGTCTCCATGATTGATATGCTGTAGATATGCTGTACATGTTGTTCTCTCAGTTAAGATCCTAGATCATATTGAATTAAATTCAGAAAATTTAACATGGTATCAGAGCTAGCCTGAAAGAAGGCATGATATGGCATGTATGACACTTGTTGCACTTACGATGCTAGGGCTTGATATAGCAAAAACCAGTCATCGTAGCACTTTCGCTATAAATCTGTTTTGGCGAAGTTTTCGGATCTGAAATTGTTACAGGACGAAGATTAAATCTCCACGTACCTTGTGTCCAAAGGAAAACCTCTAATTCGTTGTACTTTGTGATTTATGATCTGTACAATATAGGGTTTCTGCCTCTTCCAGATCTGAGTCAAAATCAGGTGACCTTGGGAAAAAGGTCATATCTTGGGCTAGGAAGCTCCAAATGAAATTTCGTAAAATGTGACAGGTAGTACACAGTCTGTACTATCTTAGAAAACTTTTTCAGAGGCCGAAGTTGAACCCATGACACGTGGCACTCCGTACAAGTGCGCTCTCCAGTATTATCCCATAAACAGGTCATGTTGCGACATTTGGCATAACTCTCTCTCAGAGAGTCCAATTGAGGTCAGACCTATCAGGATGGAAAGGTAAAAGGCTGAGATATCTCAGGAAACTTTTTCAGAGGCCGAAGTTAAAACAGTGACACGTGGAACGCCGTACAAGTTCGCTCTCCTGTTTTATCCCAAAACAGGTCACGTTGCGACATTTGGCATATCTCTCTCTCAGAGAATCCAATTGAGGTCAGACCTGTCAGGATGGAAAGACAACAGGTCAGGCTATCTCAGGAAACTTTTTCCGACCCTGTGGATCAAAAATTTCGGAGTTACACCAGAAACAATCAGGTACATATTTCTGTCAAAACAGAATTATTTTTTGGTACCTTCATTCATGGCTTCCGGAATTTAGGGCTTTGGAGAAAGTTGGAATTTTTGTAATCGGAGACCACGGCTGGATGCTACTCATCAAAATAGAAATTTAGAGACCAAGATCAGAATTTTTGGTTGGGCAGAAGGCCGGGCTTGATTAGACCCTAGTTCGGGACTTTGATCAGAAAAGTGGAAAATTAGGGCTTCTGTAAAAATGAGAATTTTTGAAATCTGTGACCACGGCTGGAAGCTCCTCAGAAAATTATAAGCTTAGAGCTTTGGATCAAACATTTTGATTGGGAAAAAGAGTGAGCTTCATCAAACCCCAGTTCAGGGTCACGTCCAGTGAATCCAGAAGTTTCAAAAGCAAAATTGAGGAGTGAAACTTTGCAGTTTTCAAATTCTGAATATACCAACTTGATCAGCTCATCAAGGCACATATTTCTATCCTGTCAGAAGTTTGAAATTCAAAGTTTGAATTTTTGGGGTTTCTCTGACAAACCCATATCCAGCTCAAGGTCCAGTTCTTGCAAATCAAGTGGATTGGGTTAATCCTAGAAGAAGATGGATTGATCACCTGCATAAGTGAAGAAGTTCCTGTCTCAGAGGGAGATGAGGATAAGGCCTTACATAAGAAGATTACAAGCGATCTCGACAGGTATGACTCATCGAGGTATGTTTCGATATTTGTCCATGATTAAGTTTATGGTATGTTTGTCTTCATGTTATTACAGTTAGTACAATTTTGATTTTAGATTTGTCGTATAACCTTAACAAAATTATGAATGCATGATAGAAGATATTCACTGGTTAAGGTGTTGACACTTATGATTGTACTAATGCATTATGGTGTTGTATGAGGTTTATGTTATCTACTAACATGAAAGGTACACCAATAAAGACAAATCATGTTCTGGTCCAAGAACATATGATCATGATAACATGAGGACAAAGATTCATCCATTGTCATGGATCTCATAAAAGATCCATTTACGAGGTATGTATAACTTGGTTTTATAATGGTTAACCTATGAGATATACAGGTTACTAGCACAAGTCATTGAAGAAGAAAAATAAGACATCATGTGAGTATGTTAGACATAATTAGCTAGCATGCTAATCCAGGTATGTTTTTACTATATCAAGTTAGAATCTCACCTTGTGATAAGATCCTTTATTTAAGTATACTTGGCATGATTGATTATGATTATTCATTGAAGTTAATAATCATGGTTGTATGCATATTATGTTTCTTACCATAATTGATGATATGACTAACCAGAAGAATCATGAAGGTATAGGTTTGAATAATCACAGGTTTTATGCATTTTATATCTCTTATCTTGATTGATGATTCAATGAACCTGAAGAGTCATAGGTTTGAGTAATTACAGGTTTAGACATGTTATGTTTATTATGATTTGACTAACCATAAGAATCATACATAAACCTTGAATGCTAATGCTTATTATTTATGTTTGAAATGATCATGACTATACATGCTTGAGATTATTGTGTTTTAATAGTATACTAATGAATGTATGATTTTATATGAGATCACAAGGATAACACATTCATGATAATAATAAGCATGCATAGGGACCAAGGATGAATATGAGATTCAAGAATAGGTAATCCAGGAAGCAAAGATCAAGAGGGAGTACACTCCAGTGGTTTATGCAAGGATGCAGATATTCAGAGGGAGTTGACCATCTCTCTACATCCCACAACAGAAAGGTGTAGAAGAAGCTACTTCAGATTAGGACTCCAGCAGCTCCTGCAAGGAAGCGAAGACTCAGAGGGAGTCCACCCAACGAACAAACAAAGATAAGTATTTGAATTGTCATTTATTAAATAATACTGTTCAATAATGATGTTCCTGGAATAAGGTTGTGTATTATGCATATTAGAATAATTGCATTGATGAACAGTATACTCCTAATATGCATGGGTAAGTGGCCTATGGCACTGTACAACATTCCATTGCTACTTATCTAGAATGAAACCTCTTTGCTGACATGTTGGGAGTTGTGCACACTCTTAACAATGTTCTGGTAGAGATTGGAAGGCATCTAGAAAGTTACGGAATATGGATAAATGTTGTATTGAAGCATTGGCTAAGATAATTGCATGACTGTATGGCATATTTCTTTATGTGTAAGAATTTGTTCTGAAAACTATGAGATGTTTTCTAATCATGCAATTTAAACTTGTTGTGTAGGAAAGATCATATGCCATCTCCTACAAAAGAAGAACTACAACATTTGTTCCAGCAACAAAGATATCTATTGAAGATATTGAAGTTCCCAGGATCTGGGATGAAGAAATGAAATGCCAAGATCCGTCGATCATGAAGAATGATGTTTGGGATGTAATCCAAAGACATGAAGGGAAGTTTGCTATGACTTCCAAATGGAACTATCAGATCAAGCATGTTGCAGATGGCAGCATTGAGAAATATAAAAGTGATGAAATAGAAGATACACCAGATGGATTCAAGACAGCTTCCTTGAATGGTGTAGTTGAAGAAGAAGTGTATGTAGAGCATCCACTTGGTTCTGAGACACATGATAGGAAATCATATATGTGCAGAACTTGGTTTGGTGAAGATAGATTGATTTCTGACACGCATCAGAAGCTTACTACCGAGTTCGAGATGAAGAACTTGGGGATGATGCACTATTTGTTTTTGGCATGGAGGTGTGGCAGAGTGCAGATAGAATCTTCCTTGAACAAGGGAAGTATGCAGTAGATATCCCAAAGAGGTTCGGGATGATGTATTGCAAGGCCATGGCCACACCTATGGCATCAAATCTGAAGCTTCTATGTGATGCTTCATCTGAGCCGATTGATGTCTCTATGTATCACCAGATGATTGGGTCCTTGATGTACCTGACGAACACGAGACCAGACATTTGCTTTTCCGTGAACACATTGAGCCAGTTCCTAACGGATCCGAGGAGTGTTCACCTGATTGCTGTAAAGCATATTCTGAGGTACCTGAAGGGTACAGTGGATTATGGGCTCAGGTATGAGGTGAATCAAAAGTTTAACCTGCAGGGTTATGTTGATTCAGATTGGGCTGGCAGTGCTGCAGATAGGAAGAGCACATCTGGGTGTTGCTTCAGTATGGGATTAGGTGTGATCTCTTGGTTTAGCAGGAAGCAGTCCTGTGTAGCACTGAGTACAGCTGAGGTAGAGTATGTTGCAGCCTGTTCAACTAGTTGTGAGGCAGTATGGATACGGAAGCTACTGTCTGAGTTATTTGATCTCCCGTAGGAGGCTACTGGTATCTTCTGTGATAACCAGAGTTGTGTAAAGCTGTTCAAGAACCCAGTGTTTCATGACAGGTCGAAACACATAGAGATCAAATATCACTATATCAGGGATATGGTGCAGAGAGGAGCTGTGAAGCTTCTGTATGTTGCGACAGACGAGCAGATTGCAGATGTGCTGGCGAAGCCACTAGCCAGAGTGAAGTTCAAGTACTTCAGAGAGAGGCTTGGCGTTCTGCAGATCGAGGACACTTCGAGGAAGAAGTGATGGACACATTTTCTGAAGCCATTCCAAGCATGTTGGAAGGAGGATCCTTCACATGGCTGTGGATGTAAGCGCTGGATGATGAGCATCAGGATGATGTTCTGGTTTCTGCTTAGATATGATCAGTTGGATCATTATATATGCATCATGTTGGATG
Organism: Larix kaempferi; assembly: GCA_027924585.1. Classification (NCBI taxonomy): domain Eukaryota; kingdom Viridiplantae; phylum Streptophyta; class Pinopsida; order Pinales; family Pinaceae; genus Larix; species Larix kaempferi. The sequence continues at coordinate 4,554,562 of BSBM01000555.1, read as the reverse complement.
CTGGATATGATCAGTTGGATCATTTATATGTATGTACGCATCATGTTGGATGTTGAATATGATCGGTTGGATCATGTGTATGTATTTTGTATGAACGCATCATGTTGGATGCTGTTGGATACATTGTGTGGATCATGTATCTTTGTATGATCAGGTAGATCATGGATGCTGATGGATACATTGTGTGGATCATGTATCTTTGCATGATCAGGTAGATCATGTATGTTGATGGGTACATTGTGTGGATCATGTATCTTTGTATGATCAGGTAGATCATGTATGATTGATGGATACATTGTGTGGATCATGTATCTATGTGTGCATCAGATGGATGCATTGTATGATCAGGATGATCGTGGATGACGAGCTTCTCCAGATGACATGCAGCAGGATGTTGCAGTGATGATGATGAGTATCAGATGATACTTTGTGGCCGTGGATCAGGTTGTGCAGGAAAGCATGTAATTTGTGCCCTGGGATATTTGCAGATGGTCTTTCGAGGTTTTGCCTATGGCATGTAATTCGGTGCCCTGGGACATCTGGCAAATGCTCTTGCGAGGTTTTGCTTGGGAGGACATGTAATTTGTGCCCTGGGAGATCTGCAGATAGTCTTTCGAGGTTTTTCCTATGGAATGTAATTCGGTGTCCTGGGATATCTGGCAGATGCTCTTGCGAGGTTTTTCCCTATGGCATGTAATTTGCTCCTGGGAGATCTGGACAGGATGAAAAAGGCCTCAGATGCTTCAGCCAGGTTTTGCCATGACCACATGTAATTTGCTCCTGGGAGATCTGGACAGGATGAAAAAGGCCTCGGATGCTTCAGCCAGGTTTTGTGGTGAGATCACATGTAATGTGCTCCTGGGAAATCTGACAGGTAGAGCCGCGTGCTCGTAATAGCCTGGGATGCTTCAGCCAGGTTTTGTGATGGGTCACATGTAATGTGCTCCTGGGAGATCCTACAGGTAGAGCTGTGTGCTCGTAATAGCCTGGGATGCTGCAGCCAGGTTTTGTGACGCACGTAATAAGTCCTGAGGATTCCACAGTATGGCCAGTGATGATGAAGACCTGCAGGTGGTGGGCCTACATCCAGTATGAAAAAGGACTGGCTCTGTAGAACTTCCTATGACGAGTAGATTTAGAGATTGATTGAGATAGCAGCAGCAGTGACGATGATGATGACTCGATGACGATTATCTAGTGACGATGATCCAGAGAAGATGACTTGTGCTAGAAGAACTATGCTGAGAAATACCTTCCTAGTTAAGAGGGAGTGTTGATGTATATGTAACTTCGGAATGTATTTCACATATATGTATATTGTATTCCTATAGAGATGGTATTATTCCTCTATAAGGAAGTGTCGTCATTTATATTGTAAGTGTCGTAACTTATACTTGATGGGTTATTAGACCACCTTATTTGGGGTCGGCCCTGTATAAGTCATGTGGGTCAAAGGGTTATTAGACCACCCTATTGGGGGTCGGCCCACTCAGCATTATGTTATGTGGTAAATTTCGAGTCTACATGAGTTAGGTAAAAAGGCAAGTCAAGTCAAGTATAAATAGAGTGCGGGAGGCACTCTATTTGCTCACTCACTTCTCACACATGCACTCAAGGAGGAGTGGCGCACTTATGGAGGAGGAGGATCTTCTGCTAGGTTATGGCTATCTCTCTTGGTTGGTTGTATCATTGCTCTATCTATCTCTGAGGAAGTTATTGGGGTTTTTCACCTTTATGGTTTTCCCCAAGTAAATCTTTGTGTCTCTTGTGTGCTTGCATTATTGTCTCCATGATTGATATGCTGTAGATATGCTGTACATGTTGTTCTCTCAGTTAAGATCCTAGATCATATTGAAGTAAATTCAGAAAATTTAACAGTCAAAACATAACAGAAATAATCTTTTAAACACTTCATTAAATAATTAAGGTAAATCATTTTCCCACTAATGAGTGTATCTTTTCAACCTTTCCTGTATTTTATGGTGGGAAAAGAAACTATCAGATACCTGAAATGGGGACTCATCATCTCCCCCATGCTTGAAGGATTCACCCATCCTTGGGTGACATATTCTACTCTCTGATGACGTCTCTGATGTCCCATGCTGCCACCTTGGGGGTCCCTGCCTGTCTGTGGTAGCCCATACTTTGATTTTCCTTGATCCATACCCTCCTTTCTTCTTCCTCATTGACCCGTTCCTTAATGACCAGAGGAAGGAAGAATGGGGGGTTTAGCCTCATCCCTATGCACCTAAGCTGATTCTTTATCAATGAATCCCTATAGAGCTTGGATTTTACAAGAGCATTTTCTAATTTGGAAGGGGAGTGAAGCTCTTTTATTTTCAGGTCATTTACCACTCTGCGCCATCGTTCACCAATAGACTCCTGAACCTCCTTATGTGTGCTTTGAAGAGTAAGATCGAAGTGAACCACAGCCCCCTGCTGTTTCTCAAGGAGAATTGGGATCAATTCCTTATCTATGGTGAGATTTCTATGGTCATAGATTATTCTTTCAAGGTGATATGCTTCTGCCCTGATCCATAATGGGGTCTTCCATTTTGCTACCACATAAATGTGGTAGTCCTGAGCTCGTTCAATTTCGTTGTTCATCCAAGAACATAATGCCCTTAACTGGAAATTGCCCAGGTAAGGGTTTGGTGACCAGTTGGACAAGCTAGGAGCTACAAAATTGTGTAGGAAAAACTCATTGAGTTGGTCCTTCTCCGACTTTGTGGCCTTGAGAGATGCATCCACAAATTCCCTGGTTGTCTTGATTTCTATTGGGAGTCCCTGTGCCAACCTTTGGAGCTCGAATTTGCCCCACTTCTCTTGTAGGTAAACTGCATATATTGCTGAAGGTGTTCTATTCTCCAATAGTTTACTATATATTTCCATGGTAGTAGCCAAGACATGTTTCAGTTGAACAATTTCTTGGTCCTTCTTGGCTAGTTCCCCTTGTGCCTCGGCCAACTTTTTTTTAAGTACTGAATTTCTCTATTCTGCCAGTCTTAGCTCCCCTGCATGATGCATTCTTAGAATTTGTGTCTTCTCAGATGAGAACGGGGGTGATGTTGTCTGGCTTCCTGATCCAATTTTCAATGTCACCAGCTCCTTTCCAAGCTCTTCTAATTTTTCCCGTGCCTCAACCAGCTGATTGCCAATCCTAAGGTTTTCATTGTGCTCAGGAGGATCCCCCTCTTTTGGTTCATTCCGTTCTTCTTCCTCCTCCTGTTCTTCTTATTCATCCTGCATTTCCTGTTCATCCTGATCCTCTTTTGTAGTGGGATCCCTCTGATCTACCCACTAATCATCGTCCCCATCCAACACATTTTGAACTATGGGACTGGGTTCCCTACTCTTTTCCTTGGTAATTCGGATTCGGGATGCTTGGGTGAATCTATTACTTCTTCTTTTAGGCTCTTGATTACTGGCAGGAATCCCTGGGTTCACCTCGGGGGAGTCCTCCTTTGAATGCTTGATTTTCACCAGGGTCTCGGCCACATGGTCTAGGTCAATTTTTCTCTTTTCCCCTGATGTAGAGGCGATTTTGTTCATTGCTTCTGGTGGTATGCCAGCTATGGGTGTCCCCTTCATCCTTTGAACATCTTCGGCGGATACCAGCACGAATTCTTCCCACAAAAGCTCTGGTATATGCGCCTTTATTTCCTCACAAACGATTAACTTGATTATCCCATGATGGGCCAAGGCATCCTCCTTACCTTTAGCCACCTTCTTGCTCATTTCTGCTAGATATTGGAGCATGTAATATGGAATACTAATGTTGTTGTTTGGTGGATGATGGCTCCTGTGTCTTAACAACTTTAGAATCCTAAAATGAAAGATGGGGACATAGCTTAACCTACCAGAGCATGTGATGTACTTCTGAACGATTGCAGCCACATCCTCCCATGGAGTTGGCATGGAGAGTCTTTCGACTCCATTTTTATCTTCATCATAGACCTCTCCTTGCTCGAAGAATGTTGTTTTTGCTTCATGGTTTGCCTCCCTGTCATCCCTGCTCCAATGCAAACCTCTCTGTAGACCAGTGAATTTGGCAATTACATCCTCATCAATCTTGATACATAACCCCTTCACTCGAGTGACGAACTATTCATCCTTGATAAGTTTAAATTTTTTTGCGAACTCCAGAGCAACCCCTGTATTGTACCCTTTCAGTCCTAGGATGAAGGGCATCTAGCCTGCACTGTGGATGGTTGTTAATATTCGCAGGTTCTGGTAGATGGCGCTGTGCTCCTCTGGTTCACTTTTCTTGAATCCTTTCATCATCTTAAAATCTCTTCTACAATCGACAAAAACCAACTTTGAATGTGTCTTTTACCTCACTGGTCTGGATTGACTATAGGCTCGGGGCCGGATTGCTTGCTGCGTGACACACTCACTTCTGATGGCTTGCTTCCGAGAAGTGCTGAGATGTTATTTTGTTTGCAAAAACTGGTTTTTTCTTTGACGATCATGCGGCTTTACTTAAATGTCCTTCCACACTTATCCTTATTATTCTTCGATGTACTTGTTGATTGATCCATTTCTTTTCATAATCAAGCTCTTCATTTCGCTTTATGCTTGTACTTTGCAATTATTATGAAGTATGGTGGTTGTATGCGGATTCATCATTTGTCTAAATGACGAGTGTGTACAATCATGATTTTGTAATCTCAACCTTTCCAATCATGATTTTGTAATATGAACCTTTCCCTCCGACTTTATCGAAAAACCGTCCTCAGCTTAAAATATAACCGTTTTGGGGATAATGATTTGACCTTAAGAATAAAATGAAAATGTTTAGATATTACCTTGCTATATTTTGTTAGCGTACCTGAGTTCACAATCATTGCTGATTTGTATGCATGCTGGATGCTGTAGTAGATTTGGTGTAATCCGTAGTAATCTTTGGCGTGTCAGTAGTTACGTTTGTTCTGCATTTTCTTTTTTCGTGCCATTTGACTTTGATGATGCTTTGCATGAATTTGATTGCTTGTTGCTGCTTTTGGATGAATTTCTGGCTCGCTTGAGAAAATGGCAGCCTCGCTTGAATCAATTGCAAGCTCACTTGAAGTAGGGTCAGGCTCTCGTGATCATATGGCATAGTTGATTGAAGAGTGTGCTTGGATTTTCCTGGCTCTCTTGAATGTATATTTGGCTTGCTTGATTGTTGAAAATGTTCGAGAATTTTTGGGCTCGCTTGAATTGTGCTTGATATTTCTCTTTACAATAGTAATGCTGGATCTTCATAGGGATATATGTGGCCCTCTTATTTGGCCTGCTATTTTCTCTTATAATTTTTTTCTTTATTTTTTTTTCATTTTTCATTTTTTTTTTCATTCATTTTTTCAATGCTTTTTCATATTTTCTATCAGCGTCAGTTGTTGCTGGTAGAGTACCTGTGTACAGTCTTCTTTTGATTGTGGTTTCTTGTAAAGTTTGAGTTGATGTCCATTCACTATCATGGGAAAATGTTGTTCATCTATTGTAATAATACTGACTGCTCCATTTTCATAGATGTGCTCGATGATGTAAGGTCCTAGCCATCTGGTTGTTAATTTTCCTTTAAATGTGTGAAACCTGGAATCATAGAGTAGTGCCCAGTCACCTTCCTTGAACTTTTTATCTTTTAGGTGCTTGTCATGCCACCTCTTTCTTTGCTGCTGGATGATTTCAGTGTGAGCCATTGCTTGTTGGCGTTGCTCATCCAATTGATTCAACTTTAGTATGCGTTCTTGTTATATTTCTGATTGTTCCATGTTTAACTTTGCTGCAATTCTTAGTGTTTTTATTTCAAATTCAATTGGAAGTATGACTTTATTTCCATATACTAACTCATAAGGTGTGAATCCTGTTGTTGTCTTCCATGTGGTGTTATAGGCCCAAACTGCCTCACTTAATCTATAAGCCCAATTTCTTTTGTGGAGTTGGACTGTCTTTGTTAGAATCCTCTCTAATTCTCTGTTGGCGACCTCTGCTTGACCATTTCCTTGAGGGTGATATGAAGAGGACTGTCTATGCTTAACCTTATTCTTTTTCAGTAGGTCCTCTATTAAGTTGGATGTAAATTGTGTTCCTTGATCAGAAACGAGTTCCCTTGGAACACCAAACTGTGGAAGATTTGCTCAGTGAAATTTTTTTCTACATTATATTCATTTGCTACAGCAAGTGCTGCTACCTCAGTCCATTTTGTAAGGTAATATGTGCATACTAGAATGTAGTTCTTTTGGTTTGATGGTGGGTTGATTGGACGAACGAAGTCAAATCCCCATTTCTCGAATGGTTCTAAGGAGATTTGTGGATAAAAAGGCATTTCTTCTTTTTGTGTAGGCTTCCCCATTCTTTGACAGTCATCACAGTGGGACACATACTCATAAACATCTTTGTGGAGTGTTGGCCAGTAATACCCTATTTGCAATATTTTGTAGGCTGTCCTTTTTGCAGCATAGTGTCCTCCACAGGGTTCATTGTGAGTGGCATGCATTATGTCATGTACTTCATCTTCCCTAATGCACCTTCTAAGTATTTGATTTGGTCCTTGTTTAAAAAGCATGCCTTCTATCCATGTGTATGTGGCACTTTTCCTTATTACTTTTATCTTTTTTTTATAACTGTAATGTTCTGGAAACTTCCCGGATACTAAATAGTTTGCTATGTCAGCAAACCATGGGCTTCTTGTTGATATGGAAAAAAGGTGCTCATCAGGGAAGTTATCTTTAACCAATTCATTATCTTTTCCATGTGTGACTCTTGACAAAAAGTCGGCTACAACATTATGCTTGCCTAGTTTATCTATTATAGTAATGTCAAATTCTTGTAGAAGTAGCATCCATCTAATAATTCTTGCACTAGTATTAGGCTTGTTCATAAGATATCTGATTGCTGAGTGGTCAGTGTGGATAAAACTTTGGTATCCTGTGATGTAATGCTTTAATTTATTGATTGCATGTATGACTGCTAAAAATTCCTTCTGTGTGACTATGTAGTTGAGTTCTGCCATAGCCAAATTTTTGTTTATATAGTATATGTCATAGGGTTTCTTGTCTCATTCTTGTCCAAGCACAGATCCAATGGATTTATCTGATGCATCTATGTGGATGTGAAATGGAATTTCCCAGTTTGGTCCTTGGAGTAATGGTGCTGTGATTGTTTTCTCCTTAAGATTTTCGAATGCTGTCATGCAATTGCTTGTCCATATGAACTCATTATATTTTGTGAGAAGTGGAAACATTGGGGCAGCAATTCTGCTATAATTTTCTATAAACCTTCTGTAGTACCCTGTTTGTCCAAGGAAATTTCTCACATCCCTTTGTTTGATAGGTGGTGGCAGCGTTTTGATTACTGAGACTTTTTCTTGATCAACCTCTATCCCCCTCTGTGATATATGATGTCCTAGAATGATGCCTTCTTCCATTAACATCCTGCATTTGTCATTGCTTAGGCACAAGCTCATCTCAATACATTTTTTTAATACTAATTCAAGATTGTTCAATGCTTGCTCAAAGTTTTGTCCATAGGGTGTGAAATCATCCATGAAGACTTCCATTTTGTCATTTATAAAATCGGAGAAAATACTTAATATGTCTCTTTGAAATATTGCTGGGGCATTACATAAACCAAAGGGTAGGACCCTATAGGCATAAGTTCCCCATGGGCATGTAAAGGTCATCTTATCTTGATCAGTTGGGTGTATTAAAATTTGGTTGTACCCACTGAAACCATCTAAGAATGAAAAATACTTGTTTCCAGATAATGTATCTAGCACCTGATCTATAATTGTAAGAGGAAAGTGATATTTCTTGGTTGCTTTATTCAGCTCTCCGTAGTACACACAAATTCTCCATTTGCCTCCTTTTTTAGGTATTATAACTAGTGGTGAGACCCACTCACTGTCAGATATTGGATAGACGAACCCTGCATCTAATAAATTTTGTAGTTCCACTTTGACTATGTCTTTCAATGCAGGGTTCATCCTTCTTTGATGTAAATGTAGTGTTTGTAGATATCAGGATGTATTCCTTTCATGTCTGCATATGTCCATGCAAATGCTTTACTTTGTTCTTCTAGTATTTTCATTAATTTATTTTCTTGCTCTGGTTTCAAATTGGAATTTATGTTGACTATTTTGCCAGGCAGAATTTCCACGATTTTTAATTTTTCAATTTGTTCTTCAAGTACTTCTGTCCATAATTCATCCATGTTCTGTTTTGAAGTGTCACCTGTTTCTGTGGAAAACAATTCTTGAATAGCATGATTGTTAGAAGATACATTTTGTATAAATCTATCTATATGGCCATCTTCGTTTATTGATTTTAGGGATAGTGCAACGTCAATTGTTAGGATAGGTATGAGGTTGTGGTTTGGTGTGTTTTGGTAATCATCAATCCAATTTTGATATTCTAACTCTGAAGATTTCATTGCTGATGGGTAGATCATGATTTTCTTCCTGGCATGTCCACTGGTGATAGTCATATTTCCTGATCGAAAACCTATGTAAGCGTTCGCAGTTTCTAACCAAGGTCTACCTAGTATGATTGGATAGCCACTAAGTTTGCTTTTGACATCAATTATTATGAAATCAGCTGGGTATTCCCAAGATTCAATATTGATCAAAATGTCTTCTAGCATCCCTTCGGGTTTCACAGTGGATGTGTCCGCTAGTTGGAGTACAGTTGTGGTTGGTCTGACCATTGATTGGAGTCCCAGGTATAACATGGTTTCCTTAGTCATGACATTGATCGCAGCTCCCAAATCTATTAATATTTTATTTATTTGCTTGTTATTGATGGTGACGTTTACTACTGGACTACTTGGATCAAGATATTTAGGGTTTATTATGACACCCAACATTAAATCATCCAATTGTCCCACTACATTTATGGTTGGTGGGTCGCGTTTCTTCCTTCTGGGTTTCTTTACGCAATTTTCTCTAATAAATTTGTTGCAGATGGGCACATCCTTTATGGCTTGTAAAATTGAGATTTGGATGTGTAAGTGCTTGAATTCGTTTAAAATTGTATTTTCTTCCTCTTCTTTCGTACTTCGTACTATTTTTTTCTGGAAATGGAGGGTTTCTGTTGCGTGGGAGTGGTTGGGTTTCGTCCTTAGGAGGGTCTGGTTCATCTGGGTGCTGAACATAGGGTTCTGATGTTTTTTCTTAAGCTTCAGGTTGTTGGATATTGTTTGGGGATGTATTCTGCAATGTTTTTCCAGATCAGATGTTTATTTCGTTTATTTCTATGGTGTCTACGACATAGGTAGGGAATTGTGTGATATTAGCGTTATAAGTTTGTATCTATTGTGGAGGTCTGTTATTTTTAGGATTTGGGATTGGTTGGGCTGGAATGGGTGGAGGTCTGGGGGGTGGCTAAGGCTATGGGGGTGGCATAATAAGTGGCTGTTGTAATGGGGCCCTCGAATTTGATGGATGGGGGTATTGATTTGCATAATTTGTGGTGGATGGAGGAAAATGTGGGGTATATTGGGGGTAAGAGTTCTTCTTCTTCATCAGCCATAGTGGTGTTTGAGTTGGAACTAGCAGAGAAGTTGTCTCTGTTTGGATTGTATGTGGAATCAGTTTTGTTTTTAGAGATTTGGGATCCAAACTGAGAGTGGTAAGAATTGTTGTCACCATTATTGCTCATGAGACGCCTAGGAAGAAAGCATCCAAACCTATCCCTTTGTTGATGAGGCATTCATTCGAAAAAAATTATGTTTTTGTTTTATGTGATTTTTGTTTTCTTTTTGTGTTGTTTTTAGGTGATGTCTCCTAAAAGATTTAGCACCTCCCCAGCAACGGCGCCAAAAAGTGGTGAGCTCTAAGTATGGGTACCTAATGCGGGCATCTAGACTAGGAGATTTACTTTAATTATCAAACCAGGGGACGTACAAACTTTAGAGGCACTGGCACTATATGTGCTCTTCTAGGATAGTCTTTGTCAAAATTAGGTGTTTGTATCAATGTTCTTAAAGAGTTGCCTAAGAAAGATTAAATGAACTGTAAACAGGATTGTTAATCTATGGAAGAGAAATTCCTATGCTAAGAAATCAAATACTGAAAGTAGGAAATCTATGGATAAGAATTTGAATGCAAGAAACAATCAATCTAATTTTAAGAATTAATTTGCTGAAAACCATAAAAATTATACTATGAAATTGAATGCTGAAATTATAACAGATCTATTCTAAAGAAATGAAAGCTTGACCTTTAATCTTACTGTAAATTGAATGCATAAAACTCAAATTCTGATATAACATAATCTAAGGCTAAAGCTAAATTCGGAATGCCATTATCTAATGCTGCAATCTTTAATCAAATCATGTAACCAATAAATGCTGAAAGGAATCGATCTCTATAAGCATTTCTAATAATGAAACGAATACATAGGCAGAAGATCTAGATTGCTACTTCAGAAATAAATGCAAGTACATAGAGAAATGGGTGTTTAATTATGCTTCAATGGAATGCTGCTACAGGACTACATACACAGTATTATCATACTACGAAATGCATTGTAATGAACTATGGAATCAGAAGTGATCAACTACTACAGAATTTAAATCGTGTTATTTAGACGCTATTTAGAATACTCTCATCTACAATATAAATTCAATCAATGCACAACATATAATGAGAAATACCTATACTGCAAGATCTCCCGACTTACGTGTTGGAGGGGACCTCTCCAACCCGTACTCAGGAGTGAAAAGAACTTATAAACGCTGAATCGTTGATAACATCAAGTCTTTATTTAAAATAGAAACTTCATCGTTTAAAAACCAGGTCTATAACACAACTGTCTTGATAGTCTGAAACTGAAACAATAATTCTTCAAAATAGTAGTAGGGGCCTCTTTCTACCTGAGAGGTCCATATTTATAAAATCCTAATGCTTAACCTAACAAAAATCTCTAACTGCCGATTCTCTTTTGAACAGGAGTTCGTTCTCTATAGATCAGGAAAAAGGCATTGGGTTTGGTGATGTTCTTCCAGTTCTTCACTTGATTCACGCGTTATCCTTGAGTACACCTACACCTGCTCATTCAACCTCATTTTTCATGCAATTAGCTCATAGCAATGCTTTTCAAAACATAACAGAAATAATCTTGTAAACACTTCATTAAATAATTAAGGTAAATCATTTTCCCACTAACGAGTGTATCTTTTCAACCTTTCTTGTAGTTTCTGGTGGGAAAAGAAACTTAAGTAATTTGAAGAATGACTGGTCGACTATATCGTATGCCTTCACCAGGTCGAGTTTCAGAACCATGGAAGTTTGTATTTTGAATTTGGTAAAGTGTATGGTTTCTTGAGCCACCCAAATGGCGTAAAAAATTAACCTTTGATCCAGAAACCCAAATTGCTCTTTTGATATCCCAGACAATAAACCATTGTTTATCTTGTTGGAAATTGTCTTGGAGATTATTTTATAAATAAGATTGCACAAGGATATTGGCCTACAATCAAAAAATAAGAGAGATTAGACTTATTAGGAATTAATGCTGTCGAACTACACTACCGCCACTGGATGAGGATCCCCAGTTGTTGCCAGATAGAGAAGGAAGAGCGAGAGGACCCTCCCTAGTAACTTGTGGGAAAAGCAGCCTTTGTTGGAACATCACTTCAATAGACGATAGGTGTAACTTTGTAAGCACCGCGAGGCATATAGCTTCGTCGTACTAATTTATATTTTAAATGGATCCAGGAGAGAAGTAAGGTTATATATACTCAAATAAAATAACCATACTTCCTTCTAAGGGGGAAGAGGGTTTAAGTAAGTAATCTAGCGTGAAAGTGAATCCAGCCACCCACCTCATTGAGCCAACCACTACCAACCAACTCTCAATCATTCATTGATCTTGCTCTGTTACTAGTCTCTGTTCTCTCTGTGGGACCAGCTTTGTCAATTTATGTTCTCGACCTTTAAATCCACACCATCACGATGGTGGGTCACTCACAAGGAAGACCTTAGGGAATGGAAATAAGTTCATGCCCCCAGGATCTGCAGATCTTGCACCAATCCAGTTTTTATCGAGTAGGAAATGGATTAATGCCAAGAAAGTGGAGTTAACCCCTCCAGATACCTTTCCATTGCAATGGGCTTCTTCCACTAGTTTAACAAGTTCAGGACTAAAGATATCGAATAATTGAAGGAAGAACTCACAAGTCCAGCTATCAGGGTCCGAACGTTTCCCCTTCTCCATACCTTAAGAATATCTTCAACCTCCGAGATAGTCACAGGACGACTAATAAGATAACAATCATCCCCACTAAATATCCAAGGCATGACTTGTAGTATCTTGAGTTGAGCCTCCAAATTAAAAGTCCGTGGCTTGGAGAAAATCCCAGAGAAGTACCCAGTCGCAGTCGAAGCAATCTCAGTTTGTGTCGAGACTCGGGTACCAGGATTAACTTCAATGTCCCAGATAGCCCTGAAATTCAGACTCCATGAAGTGTACGAGTGGAATAATTTGGTATTTTTGTCACCCCTCTGCAGCCATAAGGCCTTGCTCTTTAATCTCCATAATTATTCCCCCCTTCGAAGAAGTAAATTTTTCTCTACCTCCAAATGCTTTAATGCCACCACATGAGAGTCTGATACTGAGACATCAAATGGGACCGAATACATAGCCTTTAACTACCCTTTTACTTTGAGAACATTATCCTGCAATGCAATCTTTTTCCTTCTGATCTAAGGAGATATCACAACTTTGAGTTGTCGAAGAAAGGAAGGAAATCAGTTCATGGCCGAGCCAGAGCCGGATGTTGAGTAATTATGCCAGTGGAGTCTAACTGCTAAATGAAGGCAGCAGTTATTTGGATGTCCAGTGTACATTCACATTCCAAAAGAGAAGAGGACCAAGCTAGATCCATCTGGGAAGAAGGGAATATTTGTTGGATATTGTGAATCATCCAAATCATTCAGAATTTACATCCCAGGTTTTCATCATATGGAAATAAGTAGGGATGTGACATTTGATGAAGAAGCAGCTCTTAAGAGATCTAGGAAGTGCCAACATGAAGAGATATATGAAGAAGATGCACCTCCCAGAACTACAAAAACTGTACCCATCCCTAAAGACATAACACCTGAAGACCATGACATACTAGAACCTCAAGAACCCCCCACTTCAAACATTTCAAGGAAAAGAAGGCCATCATGGGCCAGAGACATTATACTAGGAGCTGAAAAGTATGGGGCTCCTGAAGGCTCCACTAGAGTGAGCAAGAAACCAAAGCTATTATCCAACTATGCGGCTTTGATGTGTGATCTGGTGGATCAAGAACCTACTAGCTATGAAGAGGCAACTCAGAAGAAAGAGTGGGTAGAAGCAATGATAGAAGAATACCAGTCAATAATGAAGAATGCTGTTTGGGATATAGTTCCCAAACCAAAAGACAAGAGTGTGGTATCCTCCAAATGGATATTCAAGATAAAACATGTTGTGGATGGTAGCATTGAAAAATATAAGGCAAGATTTGTAGCCAGAGGATTCTCTCAGAAAGAGGGAATTGACTATGAAGAAACATTTGCACCAGTTGCAAGGTACACTTCCATAAGAACCATCATAGCACTTGCATCTATGATGAAGTGGAAATTACACCAAATGGATGTTAAGACAACTTTCCTGAATGGTGTGATTGAGGAAGAAGTGTACATAGAAAAACCACAAGGATTTGAGGTTGAAAATGGAAGAAGACATGTATGCAAATTGAAGAAGGATTTTTATGGATTGAAGCAAGCTCCCAGAGCTTGGTACGGAAGAATTGACAGTTTCTTGACAAGCATGGGATTTACTAAGAGTAAAGCTGATCCTAATCTTTATCTCAAAGTTATGGATGATGAACCTGTCATATTATTACTGTATGTGGATGATCTATTTCTGTCTGGAAATGAGAAACAGATTATTGAATGCAAGAAGAAGCTCTCTTCAGAATTTGAGATGAAAGATCTCGGATTGATGCACTACTTCTTAGGTCTGGAAGTATGGCAAGACCAAAAATGAATCTTTCTAAATCAGGGTAAGTATGCTGTGGGGATTTTGAAAAGATTCGATATGTTGGAGTGAAAATCCATGGCCACCCCCATGGAATCCAACTTGAAGTTATTAGTTGATGACTCATCAGAGTTAGTGGATGTGACTCTATACAGACAGATTATTGGGTCATTGATGTATTTGAAAAATACTAGACCAGACATATGCTTTGCCGTAAATACCTTGAGTCAGTATCTAGTGGAACCTAGAAGAGTTCACTTAATAGCTGCAAAGCATGTGATGAGGTATCTAAAGGGTACGATAAAATTTGGTCTATATTATCTTGGAGATCATGACTTCAGATTGCATGGCTACTCAGATGCTGATTGGGAAGGAAGTGTCTCAGACAGGAAGAGTACATCAGGTGGATGTTATTGTCTTGGATCTGCCATGATCTCGTGGTTTAGTAGGAAGCAGTCTAGTGTGGCTCTTAGTACAGCTGAAGCAGAATATATAGTTGCTTGCTCTGCTAGTTGTGAAGTAGTATGGCTTCAGAAACTACTATCAGGACTATTTGACTTAGAGATGGATCCCACTGTGATCATGTGTGACAACTAGAGTTGTATCAAGATGACAGAGAATCCAGTATTCCATGATAAGTCAAAGCACATAGAAATCCGATATTTCTATATATGGGATATAGTGCAGAAAGGAGCTATCAAGCTTGAGTATGTGAGCATTGACGAACAAATTGCTGATATATTGACCAAACCTCTGTCTCGAGTAAAGTTTGAGTATTTCCGAGATAAGCTTGGTGTAGTTCAGAAGGACCCTCCTCGAAAGGGGGAGTGATGTGGTCACTAATGATGAGATTTCCTGCATTGACAGTGAGGTTGATGATGTGGATACCTATATTTGTGATGCCGACAGGAAGGTCAATGTATGGTTCTTAGTGGACAGGTGGGGATTGTATCTTCCCTAGACTTTGGTCCCATAATTTATCTATAGACAGATGTCTTCGAGAATGAAGTCCTTAGTGGATAGGTGGGGATTGTATCTTCCCTGGACTTCGGTCCCAGAAATGATCCGTAGACAGATGTCTTCGAGAATGAAGTCCTTAGTGGACAGGTGGGGATTGTATCTTCCCCGGACATCGGTCCCAGAATTGATCCGTAGATATATGTCTTCGAGAATAAAGTCCTTAGTGGAGAAGGACTTTACGATATGCCTCCTGCTTTTGATTCAACTTCAGGAGAAGGAACATTGCAACAATATGGTACTCTGTAGCACTTCTTTGAAAGAGGCTTGCGCTGGAGAGAGATCTTGATGCTCTTTCTGAGATCGAGAGTGTGTTAAATCGACTTCCCAAGGGATGGAAAGAGTCCACGGTAAACTCTGCAGAGAAAGAAGACAGGAAAAGAGATGCGCATGAATGTCCATATCGGGGACTACCATGTAGATTCAGTTATTCTGGATCTAGGCTCAGATGTGAACATTCTTACAAAGTAGGCATGGCAGAAAATGGGGATCCCTACATTGAGCTGGTCTCTCGTGTAGCTGCGATTGGCTAATTAGGCCAAGGTCACACCAATTGGGAGAGTCCCGTGCCTTGTTGTAGATATTGAGGGGATGAAGACATATGCCGATTTTGATGTTATCTAAGTTGTCAATGGGGGAAGCTCCTATCCCGCGTTGCTAGGGATCAGATGGGCCAATGATAGTATGGCAGTCATTAGTTTTAAGAAGAGGGTGATGACCTTTGAAAACCACGACCTCAGAGTCATAGCTCTGTTGGATCCAGCTGAAGGATGCCAGTATGTTGAACCTGTAAAGGACAAAGTTGCATGAGGATGGGATCAACCATACAACATTTTAGAAGATTACATCCATCCAAATACCGACGATGAACTCGGATGGCGCAGCTTTAGCTCAGCGTCTTCCGATTCGGATGATGCCTTAGAGAATTGGAAAAATCACATGCATGAGATATCATTCAGGAAGTATGGTTTGCTAGCGCAGTCACTCTGCTGTGTCGCAACTGAAACTGTTGAATTGCCAGTATATGAAGGACTGCCTGGGTTGTCTGTGTTTCTAGCAACATTTGAAGACAAGGTGTCATAACCACAACGGTTGTTGGCCCTGGAGGAGGCTCTAAAGGATACGCCAACATGTTGGTGGGTGACTCGTAAGAAGTTAGTTACCGAGTGGTCGTAGTGTCAAAGATTGATGACGGTTCGCTTCGGTGACACAGAAATATACCACACCGAAAGGTATGATGGGCGGAATAACCCTGGCAGTCATCTGATGGAATTTCAGATGCTGCGGGCCTCGCGACCAAGGGATGAATGAGTCCATGCCTTCGTACATACTTTGGATGAAATGCCGCGATCGTGGTATGCTGCAGCTGAGTTGCACAGGGAGATTACCACCTAGTTAGAGTTGACCGTTTGCTTCACTCATACCTTCAGTTTCGTGGATGCCAATCCGGATGTTCACAATGCCCTACAGCTCATCCGCGATGTCATTCTGAAGGTGGTTCCATTCGCCTACCCTATGGATCCACATTCGCATCGGCAGATGCAGTCGATGATGGAATGTTATAATATCACTGGAGGGCCAGAGGATGGCGATGACCCACGGAATGTCAATATTCCGGAATCCGAAGGGAGTCGGGATGTCGTAGCACCTTACACATCGACCGACTCGATTAGTCAGTCGCTAAAGCTTAGGAAGGTCAACATTGGGACAGAGGAGAACCCAAAGTTCACGAAGGTTGGGGACTACTGGGATGAAGAAATGATGGCGAAGGTCTCCGACCTATTGCATGAGTTCCAAGATTCATTCCCGACAAAGTTTTTTGAGATGAAGGGAATACTGGGGGATCTAGGGGAGATGAAGATTCCATTAAAGCCAGATGCGAAACCAATAAGGCAACGGCCGTATCAGCTGAATCCAAGACATAAGGAAATGGTCAAAGTTGAACTTTCCCGCATGCTGGATGCTGGAATAATTGAGCCAATTGAAGAATCAGAATGGATTAGTCCTATGGTGGTACATGATAAGAAGACAGGTGAAGTATGGATTTGTGTCGACTTGCAGAAGTTGAATGACGCATGTATGCACAATCCATTTCCAACACCCTTCATTGATGAGGTACTAGAAGGGGTGGGTGGTCAAGAAATGTATTATTTCACGAATGGTTTCTTGGGCTATCACCAAATCAGGATTGTGAAAGAGGATCATCACAAGATGACATTTGTGACTGAATGGGGTTGTTTTCAGTACACCGTGATGCCGTTTGGGCTTAAAAACGCACTTGCAGTATTCTCCCGGATTGTTGTCGCTGCATTCCGAGATTTTATTCAGAATTTTTTGCAAGTCTATATGGATGATTGGACAGTTTATGGATTGATCAGCGATCATCTGGCCAACCTACGACTGATGTTAGAGCACTATAGGCAGCATTAGATATCGCTGAACTTGAAGAAGTGCATTTTTTGTGCACCATTTGGGATATTGTTGGGTCACATTGTTTGCAAGCAAGGATTATTTTTGACCCAACAAATATTGAGCTCATTTTGAGCTTAACACCGCCTACTAATGTCAAGCAGTTGAGAGCGACGCTGGGGCACACAGGATACTATCGCAAGTTTATCCGGGGTTATGCAGCGATCATGACCCCTATGGAAAAATTGTTAAAGAAGGATGCGGTATTCTTATGGAGTCTTGAATGTCAAGTTAGTTTCTAGACGTTGAGGGCTCAGATGGTAAATGGTAGCAGGTTGAAGTCCCACAGGATGGGCTCGGAGCCATGCGATGCCTAAACAATATTGAAAAAACATAAAAAACAAAAAAAATTGCAGGATGGCGCACCAGCAAGGACAGGATGCGCAAGAAGAAGCAATAGTATCATAGTTCGGGCGCCATGCCGCGACAACTGCAGGGTCCCGATGCAGTCAAATCAGCAATAAATGCAGTTAGATGTCGACGCTCGCTTAAGTGACATGTAGTTATGGTGGATCCAACCGTTAGATTGACAGGCGGATTTGGTCAGTTAATGCGGATTTGGATAATTAATGCACGATTTGGTCATAATCATCGGCAGGATTTGGTCATAATGACGCAGGGATTGATTTGGTGCTATAAGAACGAGATGAGGCTAGTCGGAAGCCATTATTTTGCAAAGAGTGCATTGATTTAAGTCGTGTTGAGTTGAATTGTGCAAGGTTGAGTTGCATTGTAGAGTGGAATTGCATAGTGTAGAGCAAGGTGCCAAGTTGGGTGAGGTTGAGCCATACTTTGGCGTTGTGGTAGTCATGTGCGGAATGTTGGGTGAACCGGACACGGTCGAGATTTTGAGCAAAGTAGAGTCATCTGTCATCGCTGTAACTATTGAAGAGGAAGTTGGTAGTATGCCGGTTGGGTTGCCGTCAGTAACGTGGAAGAAGAGGGGGGGGACGCGGTCTAGTTCCCCGTCAGTAGAGAAGCGAAAAACCTGAGCATATGCACAACTGGCAGAGGGGGTACCTACACAGGAAAGTCCGTCGAGCTCAGGCGTTGTGGAGTTTGCAGCTCACGCAGGGGCATCCTTTGCGGATAACCTCGGGTACATACCTCCCTGTCGACCCGGTGCGCAACCTCAGAATCCCACCAAGAACCAGCGGTACCAAGTCAGGAAGCCGACGATCCCACTAGGCATGGTCTGCATTGCCGACATTGTGCCTGCGCTGATGCAGTTGAAGTATGATGACCATGATTTTCTCACGCTACAGGATGTTATGACAGAACCTTTTCTATCGAGAGCAATAGGAGAAGTCGGATTGACACCACGCATTCCATGTGATTGGGCGTGCGGATTGGACAAAGCCAGATTGTTGGGCTTGATCAACATGCCGCACTTTGGGCAGTTGACAGAAGCAAATGCCTGTGTTAAGTAGCTTTTGGCCCGCTTGCATGGCGGAACTATGTGGTTGGACAGACTGGTCACTGTCACAGTTGACCTAATTTTCGAGATCATAGGATTGCCGAATGATGGAACGGACCCTTCGCAATATTTTAGGGGGAAGGAGAATGGCAAGAAATGGGAAACGAGGTTGGTACGACATTACGGCTTAGAACACGACGACCAATCCTACCGCACTGACAGTATTAATGATAGGGCGGTCCGCACCGGGGCGATGATTTTGTGTTGCAAAGTTGTCCGGAAAAACCACCCCAACCAGTGCAATTAAGGGGTCATGGTGTGCGCGGAGCAGTGCGAAAAAGGCGTACAAATGAACTGGTCACTCTTCTTGTTGAACCAGTTAAATGAGGATGCAGTAATTGTCCAAGAACGAAAAGGGGCATTTGCGTACAACTGGCTTTTGATTTTGATTGCGCTTGTCGCATGGATGGAACCTGACGATTCCAAGGGATGGAAGTTAATGCCATGACATACTGAAAGGGTGTGCGCTACCAGAATCTGTGGTGGGTGAAGGAACCAGAGCGATTGAAGGATTGCGCAGTGCAGTTCTGGATTTACTGGGAAGCACTGTAGGTGGAAGCTGGGCATGTTCCGTGGTTGTCCCAAGCAACCATCGCGAAATATAAAGGGATTTCCAAGTTTGCGATTGGCCCACACAACATTCATGTGCAAGCGCGGTGTGACATGGGGAAGCAGTGGTTGCAGACCCCTACAAATTGTCCGATGAGGAGCTGTATTGGATCATCGATGAATGGTTCGTAGATTGGTGAGAACCGACTAGTTTGGATGAAGAATCAACGGGGCTACCACCGGATGCAACAGGACTAGAACAACATAATCACCCTGATTCAGATCAAGAGTAATCGCAGACCCCTACGAATGAAGAGCGTGAGGTTGAGGAGGGTAGAACGAAGGCGCACTATGAGAGAGGTATGACCAGTGGTGTGACCCCAGCGATGGAATCTTAGTTGGAACGGATTATTGCAGCCATAAAAAAATGAAACGAATGCATCCGCTAATGCAATGACAATGCAAGCAATAGCAAGCTTCAATGAGGTATAAGCTCGCCTTGATTCCTTAGTTAATATCATTTCGAAGAAGGCACCGGAGGCAGCGCTATGCAGGAAGTTTGCGCAATCAGCACTACGCCGCGGGTTCAAAATGTGCAAATTCCCCCGACTGCGATTGAGACCGATAATGAGGCTCTCCAGGCCTCATTGCAGAAGTTACAAGGTTTGTCGATCGACATCAATGCGCTGTCCTTGCAGACATTGGTGCAGATGCAGGCTATTTCCAGCCAGGAGCTGGCCGATAGGGAACAAAATGTCAGCGGTCAACTGTTGCGATCGCAGGAGATCAAGGAAACAACTCGCAAAGAAGTAGCTGAGTTAACTACGACAGTGGTAGCCGCCAGGGAGGTGGTTGATGAATTGGAGGACAAGCTCAAGCAGTTGATTGCTGAGAAGGCTTGAGCAATTGAGGAATTGAAGAAGGAGCAGGACCACTTAACGGTGGAGAAAGCCCACATTTGGGATATCATAGTGCGGTTGGAGGAGGTAGTATCTGAAGCATGTAAGTATGTATTGGATCCCACCTTGCAGTTGGATCCGGTCGAGCGCGAACGGATTGGGGCTATCATTGCTTAATTACAGCACGACAATGCTGAATTAACAACTCTAATACACCCAGGCACACCGCAAGAGCAAGTAGTTGAACGAAAACGCGCCATCGACGAGTTGGTGACCCAGATGGGAGAGCTGGAGCAAGCAGCAACAAAAATCACTACAGAGACTACACAGTTTTGGGGCAGCGTAGTCCAGGACGAGCAGTTAGAACAACTGACTAAGCTGCGGCAGGAGGCGGAAGGGAAGGTGGCCACGCTGAAGACATCAATGCGAACACTGCCAACAGTGGTTCGGGTCACAAAATCTGTGGAACTGAAGGAGTTACAGCAACGAGTTGCAAAGGAACAGGAGCATTAGCAAAAGCGCACTACGCAGTTGGATGAGTTCTAGGATATTGGCGTGCAGTTTTCCCTTAAGGCTAGTTTTGCGTTGCAGGCGGTACAAGACAGGCAGCGAAAATTTGCTGAGAAGCTGATTGAGAATCCGTCAACGCAAGACATGACCGAGAGTCAAGAGATCACTGCGGCGGCTAAGGAGCAAGTCAGAGAAATCGATCCGTAGTATGAGGACTTCCGGCTGAAGATAAACGAGTACACCATGTCCAGCTGACATGGCTCGAGAGTGAGCCACAAGATTGTGTTGGGGGCATGTTGGCAGGCGGTTTGGATGAGTCAAATGCGCAGCATCGCGAATGTTGCGAAAGGCCAAAGACACAATGCAAGGAGGAAAACCGCACACAAGTCGAAAATAATAGTAGTTTATGTATTTTTGGACCGCATTATGTGGGTTTTGGGTCATGTCGACCGCATTATGTAGGTTTTTGGGTCATCTATTTTGTAGAGTTTGTTAAGAAGTAGTTAGGCGGCTGCCTAAGTGGACTGTAAATGTAAGGGCGCAAGCCTATAAATAGAAACAACATTGTAGGCATAAAATATCGATCCAGGAATTGATCAATAGAAGAGATAATTGAGCACGGATGATTTTGCTTGTTGTTGTTTGTTAATCTGGGTATGCGATGAAAGAACTATATTGATGTATCTATGGGTTGTTGCGAAGGTTAATATGATGTGATTTTGAGCAGAATTACTGTGTCTCTTTCTGTTTCCCTGTTATGAATGTGATGTTTTACTGCTAGATCTGTTGAACATTAATAGTTTATTCGACAATAAGATCTGTTGAATGATGATGCAATTTTGTCTAAATGCATAAGTTGAAATGTTAGATATGTTTATGAATGTTGCGATAAGTTGATAAGCGGATACAAAAAGGTCCTCCCTCATTCGGTGGAAACATTGTTCCGTCAACTCTCCCTTGAACATCTCGGGTGAGACTTCATCTGCTCCGCAGGTGTTGCTGGACGGGGTAAAACCTATTTGGGCGAGTGCTCAGGGAGATCGCAGTGGGTTTGATGTCGATAGACTGAGGAACCCCTGTCGACTGGGTTTGTGTCAACAGAACCCACAACAATTAGTTAATGAAAATACATGAGATAACAGTAATAACAGAACCCAGAATCACTTTATTTATCACAGGCCACTTTGAGGGGGCAACCTCCTTTGAGCAAGCTCAATACAAATAACTTCACGGTACCTTCATGGCCTCAACACACACTTATATACTAATTCTATACCCAATACTATGGGTCAATACCATGGGACATATAATACTACGGGATGAATTACAAAGCATATGCGTCCAATACTATGGGTCAATACCATGGGCTAATACAAACTATGGATCAACAAATACTATGGGACGACTTACAAAGCATATGCGTCCAACAACAATATACTAACAAAGTAAAGAGAAGGGTTAACACGGGTTCCTAACAATAGTATGACCACCAGGGTCATTCACCAAAAATGACTCCAGATCAGAATAGTAGTCCAAAATTTCCTCCTCCACCTGAGATAACCTAGCTTCATGCAATTCTTCTTATGTTGGGACAAGGGTCTGATAATACCCTTTAATGACTAGATAAATGTAGGAATAAATGTGCAACAACAAGAAAATAAATTTTAACAATAGAGAGTGGAGACTACATTGCCCACTTCTTTAAACTGCACAATATTTGCACATATTCCTTATAACATAAAGATCAGGTAACTGTGTTTTCCTATGGCATTAATTACTTATCCTTTGAGATCGTCTTAATCCAACACCATCCAAATTGACATATACAACTACTATGTAGGACCACAACTTCACAATTATTACTTTTAGTATGCTTACTTACTACCTATGGTCTGATGCCACTTGTGGTTTGGTGCCACGAGTCTTTGATTTCAACAGTACCTACCAACTCTTATCTACTTAATTTGCATGCCCTCACATGCCAGCAGATGATGTTAATACTTAGGCTCCGCACATGGACCTAAGAGGGTCGCCCTTATGCTCAAATTTTGCTAATGTAATAAAGGGCAGAGCCCCCTTTTCCAGACATGCTATTGTAGTGTGGTTCAAAAGTGTGTACAACCAATGGTGAGAATCAAATAAAATTTTATTTTTACGATGATTTTTAAATTAGGGTTTAATCAACTCTGATGGATGGAACCATCAAATCACATCACACTATAATGGAGTGATCAAATCGCAATACAATTTGTTAGGTATCATGCTTGTGCAATACAATTTGTTAGGTATCATGCTTGGGTGATCGCTGCATGAGTCTGTTGTGAAGCCATCATCGTTATAGTAGAGTTGGCTATGAGCATGATCACCTCCTCTATATCTAGCTCATCCACCTAGTCTCATTGTTTCTTGAAGGCAATGATTAGAATGGAGAAAAGATCGGACAATAACATGTTATGATTTTCACTGCTACATTCAATCATGTTCATTTTCATCTTAAATCCTTTGCAAGGGGCATGCACTCGCCACCGGAGTTGTATAAGGGCTAACCAAAATGCTCCCGACTTGCCGGAATCTGGCAAAGCAAATCTGGCCAAAATTTCCATTTGGAGTGCTCAGATCACAATTTTGATGATCTGGGTAGTTTTAAAATTGGGCAATCAGTCTAGAACAGACAATCCCGATTGCAAAAATTACAAAATTGTGAAAATAACAATTTCCAGCAAGAAATTTAATCGGTTTTTATCCCAAAATCGCCGGAAAAGAGAGGCGTTTTGGTTGTCTTTTATCCTACGCCCTCGCCACCCCTGCTTATTAACACTGGTCCTCTCAAGCATACAAGGTGTCGACATTCAATAAATACTACACAGTGCACCATTTAATATTGCGTTTACGTGGATATATCAATCCTTGGATTTGATCCAACTCTCAATTCAACAATTGATGTCCTCGCAGCTGCAACATTTAAGGCACATTCAAGGCACATTTAACGCTGGGTTGGACAGTGCATATTGAATGTAGGGTTATCAACAGTTGGATTTGATCCAACTCTCAATTCAACGGTTGATATCCTGCAACAGAATGTCCAAGGTGTCACCACCACTGATGTGGCATTTCTAGGTGTCCCTTGAGCCACGTGACTGGTGACCCGTTCTTATCACTTGATACTACATATACAGATTTTTAATGTTTATATAAAATACAATTTATTTAATTGATTTTTTTTAAAGTTAAATTTAAATTTGCGAGTTTAAAATTTGAAGAAGTGTAAAAATTCTATGATTCGGATGTCTTAGAATTTGGTTATTTTAATGACCTATAAATGTATTGAGTACCTTTAAAAACGAGTGAAACACCCAAAATTTTAGAATTTAATAACTTTAACCTAAATTTTGAAAAATTACAGCCTGATTTTTTTCAAAACTCAAATCATAAAATTTTTAAAATAAACAATAAAATTTTACTGGTTCTATTTTTCTTTGAAAAAAGAGTGACTTAATTTTTAAAACATAAAAATAAAAAATATAAAAATATCTAATATTTATTTTAAAAAAATACCATGTGACAATTTTCGTAACTGGAAAGACCAAGAGTCACTTATACGGAGTTCCATACTTTCCGTCGTTTGATTTCTAGAGGTAGAAGTATATGCATACTCAAGCCGGTCAGACACGTTTATAATATGAGAACGATGATTTTTGCAAAACGAATATCTTACTCCTATATGGATATGGATGACAAGTTTTGACAACTCCGTGCTTATTAATTTAAGATCAAATCACTTTCATATACCCATTTTGCTACGTGTCTTTATAATTAAATTCCATTACAGTTTTTCGTAACCCTATGGTGCTTTACGTTTTAAAATCAAAAGTTATGAGTTATTTATATATTAATTTTATTTTTTAAATATTTTTTATAATGGTTTATTTTGAATTTTGAACTAAGTCTATAAAATTAATATGTAGAGTAAATTGATTCAATCCTTTGTCAATCTATAAAAACATAAACATAAATAGTAATCCACTTAGAATTTTAAGATATAAACACTCATCAATATAATAACACAACAAGAAAATCCATCTTTTAGCACCACAAGTTAGCACCACTTATATTTTGTGGTGTAAATGTGGTGGTATTGGCACCACTTACATTTACGTGGTGTTAAAGTGGTGTTATTAACACCATTTATATTTTGTGGTGTTAAAGTGGTGGTATTAGCACCACTTCTATTATGTGATGTTAATATGGTGTTATATTAGTTAATATTATTGGAAATTGAATTTTACCTTTATGAGAATTGCCAAGTACCATAAAGTGGTGCTAAACTATTATTTCCACATGGACATGTACAAATAGGATTTAAATATGTGGATTTGCACGATAAACAAATTCACAAATAATTATTTTGAAAATAACTCAATTCAATATTTATTTATTTTTTCATCAATTAGAATAAATGATAAAAGATTAATTTATGATTTTTTGCACCATACTTACAAGAGTTCAAATATTTATATTTAGAACATTTAAGCAAATAAATTCACATAGAATATTTAATCAAATAAATTTGTGTGATTCATTTATGAGGCTTTACACCACAAGTTCAAAAAAAATATTTGTAAAATAACTCAATTCATTTATTCATTTTTTATATTATTTAAACATATAAATACAATTGAAAAATAAATAAAAACAACTATTTTTAATTTATTACTATCATAAAGTAGTAATAAAATTATTTGAATTAAATTTTTTTATTCATTTGATATATTTTTATCTTCTTAAATTTTTTTGATGGAAATTAGTATTAAATAATATTAGGTTTTTAACACAAGACATGGTTCTTAGATCCATCTATGTGATCAATGGAGAAAAGCTCTACCTAAGGCCCTAAAAGAAGCTTTTAGTAATCTAGGACCAAGAAAGACACCACAAAGGTCCCCACACATATTCCTAAGAGTAATCTTAGCCTCTAAGAATGGGCATTCACACTATTATAAGTTTTTAATCACTAGGGTAGGTCCAATGGCCCTCAACATTGTTGAGCGAACAATTATAGGCCTTAGCGTAGAGAAATCCTAAGCATAAATAAATGTCATGTTGTCAAGTACCATATAGTGGTGCTAAGCTCATATTTGTCACATGGACATGTACAAAAATGATTTAATTATGATGATTTGCACCATAAACATAACAACATCACAAATAAATTTTTTGTAATAACTTAATTCATTTTTTTTCGTTCAAATAAATGCCTATGATTAATTTATGAGGTTTTAAACCACAATCACAACAAATTCAATTCTTTGTTTTTATCACTATTTAAACCAATAAGCTCACATGATTCATTTATGAGGTGTTGCACCACAAACACAACAAGTTCACAAATAATTATTTCTAAATAGCGACTATTCATTTTCAATATTCTTCAAGCAAATAAATACCCATGATTCTTAAATCTGGCAAATAATTAAAGACAACCATTTTTAATTTATTACTATTATAAAATATTAATAAAAATGATTTGAATTGAGAATTCATTATTTGATAGGGTATATTTTTATTGATATTGTTAAATTTTCTAATGGATATTAATATCATTAATAGGCTTTGTGCACAAGGCATGCGTCTCAAATCCTTGGAGATGTTAGAGGGAGGAAACCTCTTCCTTGGGCCTTAAATGAATCTTTTAGGAATCTAGGACCAAGAAATATGGTCAACACACATATATTCCTAAGAATATTCTTAACATCTATGTGTGGATATTGATTGCATTATACGGTTTTGATCAGTAGTGATAGGTCTATTGGCCCTCAACCTGGTTAAGAGAAGAAACCTAGGCCTTAGCCTAAATTAAATCTTTAGGCATGTAGGGATAATAATGATTTGTCACACCAACACAAATGAATTTTTGAGAAGATCTATGGCCTTATAATAAGGATAATTGGGGGAGTTGGAGGAACTAAAACTAGGTATAAGTCTTTAGGGAATAGAAATGATTAAGGAAGGAACCCCATTCCTTGGACCTTAGAGGAAACCTCTAGGCATATAATATTAAGAAGTATACCTTGAAACACCACATAAGGCCTCATAAGGGTATCATTGGCCTGATATTGGGGGTATTAATGTAAGTAAGAGGTTGTTTTTAAGCACTATATATGGGTTTTTAGGCCCTTAACATGTTTGAGAGAGGAAACCTAGGCCTTATTCCCTAGTAAAATATTTTGTGCATCCAAGGAAAAATACAGCAGCTCAAAGCACTACACATGGCATATTGGGGTTATTATTTACCTAGATAAGTAAGGAAATCAACACCATTATGATTTTTTTGCTAGTATGCACGGGTCTTAGGTTTTTGTATAATGTCATTGGAGGAACTTGGGCCTTAAACCCTAAGGGAAGCTTTAAACTGCACCCATGAACTCCAAACACTATCCTTGGCATCTGATCATTCATATAAGTGACACTAGGTATGCAAACCTTAGACATAGTCATGAGAGGAATTACAGGAACTAGGCCCTAAAGGATAGTTTTAGACATATCAAGTTAATAGAAATGGCTCAAAATATCACCTAGCATATCATGCAATGTATAGAATATCATTATTCTCAAAGTGGGATATGGGTGGAAATATGTGGTTTTGCGTACTATCGATGGGTCTGAGTAAATAGTTGGGGAATAAATTAAAAGAATTATACCCTAACATAATATTATCGAGGTAATGGGAAATGACCAAGACCATGAACCATACACCATTTAAAGTTGGTATTTGACATAATAGTTTGATATGAGCATAATCAAGATTTTTTGCATAGAGGGATGGATCTAAAGTCCTTTTTGGAGTTATAAAAGTAAAGCAAGAGCCTTATGTAGGTGTCCCAAGGCCTTCATAATGATATTACATAGAAGATGGCCATGACTTTATCCCTAAAGAAACCATTAAGGCATACAAATCCATTGAGACACTGTGTATCTAGTTCTTATGGCCTCTTAGCCTTAGATAAGATCAATGGAGGAGACCTAAATATCGACCACTAAAGGAATCTTCTAGCCATCTAGGGCTAATAAGGTTTCATACACCAACAATACATGGCCTCTTGAGTGTATCATTAGCATATGATTGAGGATGTTGGTACCATTATGTGGTTTTGAGCAGTATATACATGTCTTGAGGCCTTGAGAGTGATGTTCTAGGGAATAAGACCATGCCTTTATGCCTAAAGAAATCATCCAGGCATCCAAATCCATGAATTATAATGCCTCAAAGCACCATGCATGACTCCATAGGCGTATCCATTGTACTATATATCTAAGTCTTGTGGCCTTACGACCTTCGACATGGTTAGTGGAGGATACCTTAACCTTCACCCCTAAAGGAAGGTTGTAACTATCTAGGGTTAAGAAGTTTGCCTCCACCAACCATACAAAACCTCCTAATTGTATAATTGGCCTTTGATTGAGGATGTTGTTATAGTTAGGTGGTGTTAAGTAGCATGCACATGTCTTAAGCCCTTGGGAATTATGTTCCATGGAAGAAGACCATGTTTTTGGCCCTAAAGAAATCATTAACGCATCTATATCCATGAATACTACCTAAAAGAAACATTGATTACTTCAGAGTGGTATCTATGGCACTATGTATCTATGTATTGTGGCCTTGGGTCCTTACACATGGTTAGTGGAGGAGACCTCAATATCGAGCTCTAAATGATTCTTCCATCCATATAAGGCTAAGAATATTGCCTCCACTAAAAACACATGGCCTCTTGAGGGTATAATTGGCCTATGATTGATTATGTCATTTCCATTAGGTGGTTTTGAGTAGTATCTTCATGTCTTAGGGCCTTGGGAATGACGTTATAGGGAAAACAACCATGCCTTTGTCCTTAAAGAAACAATTGGGGCATCTAGAGTGATGAACAATGCCTAGAGCACCATGCATGAACTTGCATGGATATCCATGCCACTATTTATCCATTTTTTGGAGCCTTGGGGACTTGGATATGGTCAAGGGAGGAGACTTGAACTTCTAGCCATAAAGGAATCTTATAGACATCCAAGGCTAATAAGATCGCCTCAACTAACCACACATGACCTCTTGAGGGTATCATTGTCATATGATTGAGGATATTAACACCATTGTGTGATTTTGAGAAGTATGTAGGTGTCTTAGGACCTCAAGAATGATGATATAGAGAAGAATACCATGCCTTTGGCCCTAAATAGACCACTAAAAAATCTAGAGTGTTGAACAATGCCTCAAAGCACCATGCATGACTTTGCAAGGGTATTCATTGAGCTTTGTATCTAGGTATTAGGGACTTGAGGTCTTGGACATGGTCACTAGAAGAAATTTGAACCTTGGACCTTAAAGAAATCTTTTATCCATCCAAGGCTAAGAAGGCTTTCTTCCACCAACCAAACATGCCCTCCTGAGGGTATCATTGGCCTATGATTAAGGATGAAAATTTCAGTAGGTGGGTTTGAAATATGTATGTGTCTCAATGCCTTGGGAATGACATTCTAGGGGAAAGACCATTCATTTGGCCCTAAAGAAACCATTAAGGCATCCAAAACCATGAACAATGCCTTAAGCACCATGCGTGGCTTTGCAAGGGTGTCCATGGCACTATGTATCAAAGTCTTGGGGATTTGGGGGATTGGAAATGGTCATGGGAGGAGGCATGAAGCTCAAGCTCTAATGGAATATTCTACCCATCTAGAAATAAGAAGGTTTTATCCACCAACAACACATCACCTTTCAAGGGTCATTGGCCTATGATTGAGGATGTTAGTGACATTAGGGTGTTTTGAGGAGTATGTACATGTCTTAGGGTGTTAAGAATGAAGTTCTAGGGAGGAATAACATGCTTTTATCCCTAAAGAAATCATTGAGGATTCCAAAGCCACGAACAATGCCTCGAAGAACCACACATGACTTTGTAGGGATATCCATGGAATTATGTATCTAGGTCTTGTGGCCTTAGGGCATTCAACATGGTCAATCAAAGAAACTTAAAAATAGGGCCCTAAAGGAAGCTTCTATCCATATTTGTCAAACAATGATGCCTTCACCAACCACATATGGCCTCTTGAGGGTATCATTGGTCTATGATTAGTGATTTTAATGCCAATAGTTGGTTTTTAGCACTAGACACGTGTCTTAGGGCCTTGGGAACAACACTCTATAAAAGAGGACCATACCTTTGGCCCTAAAGAAACCATTTAGGCATACAAAGCATGAATAATTCCTCAAAGCACAATGCATGACTTCATAGAGGTATCCATTGTACTATGTATCTAAGTCATGTGGATTTGGGGCCTTCGACATGGTTAGTTTAGGAGACCTAAACCTTTGCCCCTATAGGAAGCTTCTAGACATCCATGGATAAGAATTTTTCCTCCACCAAGTACACACAAGCTCCCAATGGTATAATTAGCCTATGATTGAGGATGATGCTATCATTAGGTTGTTTTGAGTAGTAAGTACATGTATCAAGGCCTTGGGAATGATGTTCTTAGGAAGAAGACCATGCATTTGTACCTCAAGTAATCATTGAGGCATACAGAGCCACGAATAGTGCTTAAAAGTACTATGCATCACTTCATAAGGGTATCCATGGCACTATGTATCTAGGTCTTGTGGCCTTGGACATGGTTAGTGGAGGTGACTTGAATCTTGAGCTCTAAAGGAATCTTATATCCATCTAAGGATAAGAATATTTCCTCCAATAGTGACACGTGGCCTCTTGAGGGTCTAATTGGCCTATGATTGATTACGCCATTTCCATTAGGTGGCTTTGAGTAGTATATACATGTCTCGGTGTTAACACCCAAAAAGTGTTCACTACCTCATTACCACATTATATGGCTCATTTGTCCATTTTCCTACCATTTTTCCCTTAAAATCCCCAAAAATCCCATTAAAAAGCCTCCAAAAGGCCAAAAAAACCCTCAAAATAGCCTAAAAAAGGCTAAAAAACCCCCTTTTCCTCCAAAAATAGCAAAAATCCCCTAAAAAGGGAATAAAAATATAAAATAATGAGGAAAAGGAGGAAAAAACCCTATACAGCTGCCTAAAACCATGTGTTTCCTAAAACCATGGGTCAGCACTCCACCACCAAAAAACTATAAATAGGTGATGGAGATTCCTTATTCCATATCCACAATCACAAGCACCCTTACTCTGCCAAAATCTCTCTCGAAACCCTAGTTCACCTTTGAACTATTTTCACCTTGAGAGCCACCTTTTGGCCCATTCCCATCATTGGAGAAGGAGAAGGAGCATCTTAAATCTTGGAGCATCCTCTTGGACACTGCAAAGGGCTTCATCAAACCTTGACACTCAAGGTAACATTAATAGAAAAAGTCATTCTTTTCATTTGATGTTTATGTTTCATGCAATATTTTAGAAGTAATTTAATTGTTGTTTTAGCTTAATTAGTTTAATATACTGAACTGCTACTAAGGAGTCCTTTCTCCTTAGTAGGTGCTCATTTGCACAAGCTAGGGGTAAAACCCTAGCTACAGTTTTGGCGACTCCCCTAGTTTTCGAATTTTTGGTTTCCGTTTTTTAAATTTTTTCCTTTCGGCTGTCCCTTTCGGCCGCCGCATACCGCGTCTTTTTCCTCTGCAGTCGCGTCCCGACCGCGCCTTTCAGGCCTTTACCCGCGATCCGACCGTGGCTCTCAGACTGCTTCCGACGCTCTGCCGGCGGATTCAAGTCTGTTACCTGCGATCCGACCGTGGCTAATCAGCTTGTTTGCCGCGATCTGACTGCGCCTGTCGGCCTTTTTCCAGCGTCGCGACTGCGGCTTTCTGCCTCTTTCGCGCGTCCCGACTGCGCCGGTTAGCCCTTCTGCCGCGACCTGACTGCGTCTTTTTCCCTGTTTCTTGCGTCCCGACTGCCTCTGTTGGCCCGATAGCCGCGACCTGACCGCCGCTGTTTCCCTTAAACCCGCGGTCGGCCTGTTCCAATTCGCCACAGACCCGCGGTCTGATTTCTGCTCTTTTCCTGTTTTGAGCCCAGCCCCTTTTGCTGCAATATTTTCTGCATCTGAACAGCCTTCTGTCCCACCTGCAGCCTCACTACCTTACAACCTTTCTGCAATATAATTTCTGTTCCCTTTACAGAATTCTTTTAAAAATTTTAGTGTTTTTTTTTTTTTTTAATTCAGAAAATTTTGCAAGTTAAACTTTCAATTTCCATATTATTGATAGATTGGAAGTTGCCCCCCTTGTGGCACTTCTATTTTTGGGTTCAACACCTCACGAGCACACACTCTGTCACATAAAATCAAGTGAGCCTTAAAAAGTACCTAACTAAACCAACATTCTAACCCCACTTGGGGAACACAAAAGAATCATTGTAGTTAGGTAGGATCAGGGGGATAGGCTTCCAATAACACCCCTTGGTTATTTCACTTGAGACATAGTTGTTGTCCAAATAGGGAACCAAAATCCCCTAGTACTTTTTGGCACGGTCACGACCAGTTTATCAGAGGGCCTCTCCCTTAGGAGGGTTGAAGTCGGGAGACTGGTTCCGGAGGCCTGAGTGGAATACCGCACTCCATTCAGTAACCGAAGGGCTACCTTTCGCGGTTCGCGGGATATCCCTGTATAGGGGTATTGCGGTCAATGAACTAAACGGCAGATTCACCTTTCTGGACGTGTCATGAACGGGGTATCTTAGTTGCCATTCTTCTAGGATTGACTACCCGGTATCCCTCCCGGTAGGGGGATATCATAGCCACTTGGCTTTCCTACTCATATTGTCTGACTTGGATTTCATCACCTTGCAGAGGATATGTTTAGTTGAGTCAGAATACTTTTAGTTAGGTGTTTGCATGCTCCTTTACCTCCCTTTGGTCTAGTGAGTCCACCATTTTTTCTTTTGTAGGAAACCTGCTGCTTGTTGGTATTCTGACCATCTTTGTTGTTACTCCACCTATTGTAGCACAGCTGTTGCAGTGGGTGTTTTGAGTTGGTTGTTGGCCTGAGTGCCTTGCTTTTTAGCTCTCCCTCTGCACACTTGGTTGCATTAGGATTTTTGAGCTGTTTTTATACTCACCTCAACCCACAGAGACTAGACACCATCTGTCACCATTGAGTCCCCGAGACATTCTCGGCGCCTCAGGGGCGAGCCCCCACAGCACGGTTCTCTTGACACCACTCGTCATAGATTCCGATCATTGTCCGTTGATACCACTCATCACAGATCTAGAGCCTTGTCACTTGACTCCACTCGTCAGCGACGTAGGACTCCGTCACCAGATAGTGACGCTCCTTACTTTACCTCTGATTCTGACGAAGAGTCTGAGAACCCTATTTATACTGCCCCTACTAGTCCCATGGCTGGTACGACTTCCACTCCATTTGTCATAGGGACCATTGGTGGCACATCCACCACTACACCAGTTACTACACCTGGTTTTGGTATGCCCTCCATGGGGCAACCATCTACCGTTCCCCTCACGGTACCTATACCCACAGCGGGAATACCCATCCCCACTACATCAGTGGCTCACACTACCCATGGTGGTGCTGGACCATCCTCCACTACCTCAGTTCCCCCACTTGGGGGCACCACCCTAAATCTTGTCCCTCCATTTGGGGGCACTGGCCCCAACTTGGTCCATAGCACTACTGTGTCACAGCCTTCTTCCAGTTTGCCATTCATGGCTAGCCTCAACCTACCTGACCTGGCCAGATTGACCAACGATCCTATTCGACACAACCCTACATGGCCTCATATGCCTACCAAACTACCCTCTGACATCCCTAAGTTCGAGGGCAAGGCCGCTGAGGACCCACAAATTCATATCATGTCTTTCCACCTATGGTGTTCCTCTAACTCCATAGTGGATGACTTTGTTCACCTCCGTCTCTTACAGCGCACCTTCACTGGCTCTGCAGCCAAGTGGTATATTGAGCAGCCTCACGGGACCCACGCCACCTTTGCTTCCCTGGCCTCGACCTTCCTGCAGTTCTTCCAGTTGCCTGTCCGCTATGACGCGGGTGTTGAGATCCTTCTATCTTGTAGACAAAACACGGCTACCCATATCACGGACCACATCCATGAGTGGCGTCGACGCCGTAGCTTATGCAAGATCAAACTTGACGACCGTATCTTCCTAGATTGGTTCCTCAAATCCCTTCTCCCGGTTATCGCTAAGGATGTGGCCTCAGAAAGACCCCAGTCTGAAGAAGAAGCCATCCTTAAGGCACAACAGTTCGACCTCATTTACGCCCAATCGGGTTACCTTTATACCATTATACCTGACGCCCCTCGCGGCGAGTCCTCCCATCACGATGCGCCGGGGGCATCCCACGCTGCAGATGGTATCATTGGCCGTGTTTCTTCGCATCCCCAACCATTTTCTATAGCACGTCCTACCCCTGGCCCCGACCTGTCGAGGGCTACCTCCCAGTCTGGAGCAACCAACTCATATGCTCCCATGACACATCACCATTCCCATGGACCCTCATGTCCACCTCAGTGCTTCGGGTATGCGACTCCTGCTTATGCTCCTCCAGTCGCCCCTCAGCCTTACTACCATCAGCAGGCTGCCCCCGCTCCTGCCCCTCCACAAGCCCAACCCGCTTATTATCCGCCCCAGGCAGCCCCTGCGGCACATCCACAACCTGCTCCGCAGTCCTATCAGCAACCCCCTCAAGTTGCTGCACCTGCTCAGCCTCAACCTGCATATCATCCTCCGCAGCCTGCTCCTGCACCTGCGCAACCTCAGAATCCACCTGCTGCCCAAGGGCAATTTTACGCCCAACAGAACCCGCAGCAAAACCAGAACAACCAACATAACCAGGGCCAACAGAACCACGGCAAGGGCCGTAATCGGGGAAACAACCAACCTGCAGACCAAGCTGGTCAACCGGCTAATCCCCCTGACAACAACAATGCGGCCCCCGCTAATCAAAACCCTGATCGCCCGCCCAAGCAGGCTAAAAACCCCAATTTGCGAACGAACCACCCTTGTTCTATTTGCGGGGTCTATGGACACTATACCCATGCTTGCCCACACTTGGAGCGAGCTCGCCAACTCTGGGTTGACGAGGCCCATCGCCACGGGCATGCGGCCCCCCAAGCGCCACCCAACCCCACCCAACCTCAACAACCCCCTTTGGTGCTGCAAAACCCCTTACCGACCCAAGGCGTAGTGAACACTCAGCCGTTGGCTCCCCATCAAGCCAATGCGTCCCAACAACAACAGATCACCTACGCTGCTCCTGATCAACCCATGTTTGACTCAGGTACCCACCACTTACTGATGATGTCATCCACTGACGTCAACCTCCAGACCCGTCGGAACCAATATGGCTCCACCTCTGAAGCCACTCCCACGGATAAACCTACTAACGCCCATCCCACCGATCAGGCGTTACGTATACCTCCGCCTCCCATAGATGGCGCTGCGAAAGCACCTCGTTTCCCACTTCGCCGAATCAATAATAACCCTAATGCGCGCGCTGCGTCAAACTACAACATCGTAGACGACCTAGCCCAATCTCCCGCAGCCATGTCTGCATTAGAAGTCTTGAAGAAATGCCCTTCCCAGCGCAAGACTTTACTTTCCGCCATTGGGGGGATTGACCCAACTGATTCGCATTTGATGGCATTTGATTTAGACCAGTCTGAACCACGCCTACCTTCCATCTTAGCATTCCAAACCACTGTCTCCGTTAGGAATCTTGTCATCCATCGGTGCATCATCGATGAGGGTGCCTCCACATGCGTTATGTCTACCTTTGTATGGCAGAAGCTGGGATCCCCTCCTCTCCAACAGTCCACCACTGCATTACGCGCCTACGACGGTCGTTCGGCTCAGCCCCAAGGCCTCCTAGCCAATGTCCCCGTCCAGTTAGGTGGCAAAACTGTACTCATTGACATTGAGGTAATCAATGCCCAATTGGATTATAACCTTTTACTTGGCCGCAGCTACATGTATGCCATGCGGGCGGTTGCCTCTTCTGTCTTTCGCACCATGATGTTCCCCCATGAAGGACGCGTGGTTAAGATTGACCAGCTCACCTACTATGATCCCAGTGCTCCGGCGGCACCGGAAAATGTTCTCCCCATGGTTGAACAACCTGTTTCTCCTGCCACCACCTCGTTTGTTTCCTCTACGGGGCCTGGAGTCTACTCAGACGCGCCGATGACCTCCACCTTTCAATCCATTCCTCCGCCGTCATCTACGCCCGAAATGTCTGATTTATGTACCTTGTCCCACGACAACCTACCACCTAACACTCAACCACCCTTGTTGCCAAAACCACCACTGGTACCTAGCCACATTGGTGTTACTCCGATCCATACGATCCCCTTCCTAGTTCCTCCATCGGGAGTAGTAAGCGCCCCGGTCATGGCTACCCTTAGCCTCCCTGGGTTAACCTTGGGATTACCTGTATGGTATCTTTCGCCTCCCGTTCGCCCGCCGACACCAGATGTCGTCCTCCAGCCGGTGCAACCCATGGCTACTACCACTCAGCCACCTCCCGGTGTCTCTACCCCTTCGTCCTCCACGACACCTCCTCCTACTCCCAAACCCACTGGGGGCAGAGGTCCACAACCTTACACTGCCGTACCACCTCCAAAGACAGTCAAGAACCCTCCAGTGTTTCGTGCTCCTCTCAAATGCTCGCTGTGTGACGAGTTGGGCCATGCGACCCACCAATGCCCACAGTTACCAGCATTGCAGAAGCACACGCAGATGCTCGACGATGACCCCAACATCCCAACTGTCGAACTAAACCCCACTCCTAAGCCTAAAGATAAGTCCCTACGTACCAACCACTCCTGCGCCATCTGCGGTATTTACGGACACTATTCACATCATTGTCCCGATCTCCCGGATTACAGAGCGGCTCTCTATGAGATGAACAATCTGGATCTTGAGACGGCACCACCTACCATTGAGGAGATCTACCCCCCAGACTCTTCAACTTCCGGAGAGGTCAATACCATCTATATGATCTCTTCAACCACTACCCCCCTCGTCAACCGATTTGACGACGCAGACTTTCCGTACTGACGAGGAGATTCTTGAGGCCCTAACTGCCCCGGATTATCCCTGGGATGACATGCACCACCGTTCCTATTTCATCCCCGAAGAATCCTCCTCTAGC
Organism: Larix kaempferi; assembly: GCA_027924585.1. Lineage (NCBI taxonomy): Eukaryota > Viridiplantae > Streptophyta > Pinopsida > Pinales > Pinaceae > Larix > Larix kaempferi. The sequence continues at coordinate 4,517,507 of BSBM01000555.1, read as the reverse complement.
ACCGCTACCCAATACGCGGTTGAATCCAAAGACTTCCTCCCCACTAAGGTTGACTGGTTCAAGGACCCTATTCCTGCTCCGGATGCCTTCGAGGAAGGTAACATGGCCAACATCTCACCTGTCATCCAAGTTGATATTGCTGCCCCAGGACGTGCCCCTGAACTCATCACTTTAGGAGCATTTTGCAGTAAGCAAGAGATTGAGGACTACATACACCTTTTTAAAGAATTCCGTGATGTCTTTGCCTGGTCTTATACCGAAATGCCTGGTCTTGACCCCGCAATTATAGAGCACCACATTGACACATGGCCTGATGTACCCCCCGTTCGTCAGAAACAGCGCCCCATTCATCCCTCAAAGCTCCCAGTTGTCAAAGCCGAGATTGAGAAGCTGCGCAAGGCAGGGTTCATTTATCCTATTGCCTATACCACGTGGGTTTCAAACCCCGTTCCAGTTAACAAAAAGCAAGGCACCATCCGCGTATGCACTGATTTCCGTGACTTAAACTATGCTTGTCCCAAGGACAACTTCCCCACGCCGTTCATCGATCAACTCATAGATGCGTGTGCGGGGCATGAGGTCCTCTCCTTCATGGACGGTTTTTCCGGATATAATCAGATTCAGATCCGTAAGGAAGACCAGTACAAAACTGCCTTTACTACCCCATGGGGCACCTTTGCCTATCGCGTCATGCCTTTCGGCCTCAAAAATGCTGGTGCCACTTTCCAGCGGGCTATGACCTATTGCTTCCACGACTTGGTCCATATCCTGTTAGTCTACCTCGATGACCTTACAGCTCGTTCCCGGAAACGATCAGACCACCTTAACGACCTTCGGCAAGTTTTTCTGCGGTGTCACAAATACCAAATTCGCTTGAACCCACACAAGTGTGTCTTTTGCGTACCGGCGGGCCGATTGTTGGGTTTCATTGTTTCCCAGAAAGGAATTACTGTTGATCCTCTAAAAGTCCAAGCTATTTTAGACCTTCCCCCTCCTCGCATGCTTTGGCAGCTCCAAAGTCTGCAGGGGCGATCTAATTTCCTTCGACGCTTCGTTCCGGATTATGCCACCACTGTTCACGGTTTCTTGCGCCTGCTCCGTACCCACGTACCCTTCGTCTGGGACGCACAAGCAGAAGCTGCATTCGAGGCCCTCAAGAAGGCCCTCACACAAGCTCCTCTGATTTCCCCTCCGGATTTCACCCGAGACTTCATCCTTTACGTGTCGGCATCCGAGCATGCCGTATCTGGAGTCTTGGTTCAAGAAGACGCTTCTCACCAGGAGCACGTCATTTACTACGTTAGCCAGACCTTATCTGGTCCACCACTACGTTACCCATACGAGGAGAAACTTGCCCTAGCAGTGGTCTTTTCTGTTCAAAAATTGCGACACTACATCTTAATGAGTCATACCACCGTCGTCGCCGACTCTAACCCCATGGTGTATCTTCTAAACCGGTGGCTACTACAAGGTCGTGTTGCCAAATGGGTCATTATCCTCCAAGAATATGACCTTACCTTCAAAACACCCAAGAGCACTAAAGCCCTCGCGCTTGCCCAGCTCATTACTGATCTCCCTTCCCTTCTCCCGGCCAAACCAATCTCCGATGAATTACCCGACAATCACCTATTCACTATCTCGTCCGATGACCCATGGTACGGTGATATCTTGTTATACCTACGCACGCAGAAGTTCAGACCCAAAGTTACACGCAATGGACGCCGTCGCATCCGCCACCAGGCCTCTCGATATCTCCTCTTAGGCGATGTCCTCTACTGGCACGGGGTTGACACAATTCTTCGTCGTTGCCTTACCCACGAGGAAGCTGAACACGTCCTTAATGACTGTCACAGCGGCGCCTGCGGAGGCCATTTCTCAGGGATGGCCACCGCCCAAAAGGTCGTCCGCGCCGGATACTTCTGGCCCACACTTTTCACCGACTGCATCACTGCGGTCAAACACTGCCATAACTGCCAACTTTTTGCCCCCAAGGCCCGGACACCTCCTGCTCCGTTACACCCAGTCGTCACCGTTGGTCCCTTTTGTAAGTGGGCCATAGACTTCATGGAATGTCGACCCCAGTCGGCCAACGGCCACAAATATATTGTTGTCGCTGTTGATTACTTCACCAAATGGGCGGAAGCCATGCCTACCTTCAATTGTACCGCCGACACTGCTGCACGCTTCTTTTTCAACCATGTTATCGCTCGATTCGGGGTACCTAAGCAGTTAGTCTCTGATCACGGTTCACACTTTGAAGATGCTGTTTGGCGTGAGTTGTCCACCCTCCTTAAATATGAACACCAATTTTCCTCTACTTACTACCCCCAAGGGAACGACCAAGTAGAGGCCATCAATAAAATCCTTAAAACCATCCTCCAACGAACGGTTGACAAGCATAAGTCCAATTGGCACCACATGTTGTTCCCTGCTTTGTGGGCTTATCGCACCTCCACTAAGACCGCCACTGGTTTTACACCGTTTCATTTAGTTCACGGTGTAGAGTCTGTTCTCCCCATCGAGTGTCAGATCCATGCCTTACAGATCGCCGTTGAGCTTCTCCCTGACACCACCCCCCCTCGAGCAGCGTCTGCTGCACCTCGAACAAGCCGATGAAGACCGTCGGGCCACTCTCCAGAACATCGAAGCTGCCAAAAACCGCTCCAAAGCCGGTTATGACAAACATGTTCACCCTCGAACTTTCCGCGAAGGCATTAGAGAAATTTTGAGGTCAAAAAAGGGCCTCAAAACAAAGAAAATGTACTATAAAATACAACCAATCACATTCTAGTAGATGACATCATCCCCCTTGGTGAAGTGGCATTGCATGAGTTAAGAATGATTATTTGTCAAATTTTCTATGGTGGATGAAAACACATAGTTAACCAAGGTAGTGGTGTAAGTACTTTTAAGTCATAAAGTAAAGTACTCATAATGATAGTCTTTTCATAAAATAATATTATTGTCATTTTCAAGTAAAGTACTCATAATGAATGTCTTTTCACACTTTCACATAAAATAATATTATTGTCATTTTCAAGTGAAGTACTCTTAATTCATAAAGAAAGTCCTTTCACATTTTTTTATAAAATAATATATTATCATTTTTATGTTTTTAATTTTAAATTATATATTCACTCCATTCTATTTAATAACATAATGTCAAACTAATAAAGAATAATAATAGATTTAATAAACAATAATAATAATAATAATGCAATGTGGATTATAATAATATTATTGACATTTTACATGTAAATAAATTCTCAATTAAATTACATTATTAAATTCATGAGAAAAGTACTAAATATAAAAAGTCAACATAAAATTAAAAAAAAACTCTTAAAAATGTTTTTTATTATTTAATTTCATTTGCAAGTTCAAGACAAATAAATGTTAAAGGACAATACATTTTTGGGAATTTACAATGAATCTTAGTCACATCAATGTAGTCTTATTTTATTAATTTTATTTCTAATGAATTTTGAAAAGTAACTCAACCATGGTTATTTATATTGTGCATAGAAAATAGTGTGGGAGGTGACTTGTCATATATACCTACCCCATAAAACCCCCAATTCATAATATTTTAATATATCTCATATTTTTGTAGTACATCTCTTAGGAGGCCCTTTTTTGACCTCAAAATCTCTCTAATGGGACCTCGTCCTCGCCTACGACCAAGCCCATGAAAAAACCGGTAAAGGGAAGTTTGAATCCATGTGGCAAGGCCCTTACGTCATACAGACCTGCCTAGGCAAGGGGGCATACATCTTAGTTGACTCTGAAGGCCGTCCTTTGCGCAACCCTCGCAATGGGTTGTATCTTAAGCGTTTTTACCCATAAAAGAAATCCGCGGCCTCATTGGTCTGCGTTGTACAGTACTTTCGTTTTGTTTTTATTTTTCCGAACCGTGTCCACCATTGGAATCAGCGCGACGTGACCGTCATGATGGTCACCTCGTTGCATTATTTTTGTCCTGTCATTTTTTGCCCATTTTTTCAGACGCCACTAGTCGCCTCGGTTTGCGTGCCACATCGGCCGTTCTCCGTTTCTCACATGTTTTATATCATCGGATTCATTTTTTCGAGCTGGTGATGATGCTTGAGATCATTTCTCGCTCTCACCTCCAGATTTTCCGGGCATTTTTCAAAATGCCCCCGTCACCTCGGTTTGCGTGCCACATCGGCCGTTACCCGTTTTTGTCATCCTTTATATCGCCGGATTCATTTTTCCGAGCTCGTGATGATGCTTGAGATCATTTCTCGCTCTCACTTGGTACAATTCCAACATTGGGTCCCAACACCTTGCTGCCTCGGTTTGCGTGCCACATCGGCCGCCATCGAATTGTTCCACACTTTTACATGAGCCATTCACTCCTGTCACACTGCAAATATTTCGTTATTTTGCCACCATTTCATCTACCCCGCAAGGAGGCCCATCAGTGTTCCCCACTACCCTCGTTCTTGGTCATCATTACTGATCCTTGATTGAACACTTCCTCCTTGCCTGGCCATTCCTTTTGTTCGGTATAATTTTATCCCTTTTTCGGGCCGGACAAGTCCTTTACGAAAAAGGCACTTAGGGAGTTTCCGTTAAGCTCTTTTCTGACTCCTAAAAGAATGAAAAGATCGCCGAGCAATCTTGCTTCCTTTCATGCTCGTTAAAGTACCTGAAAGGGCGTCTATCTGGTATAAGTTTAACCCTTTTCCGGACCTGGTAGACTAATTACGAAAAAGGAATACTCTAGTCACACCGGCTAGAAGAGTTCTTCATTGCATCCTTTTATGCTTCTTTGGGCCTTGGAGACTAAATCTACGAAGAAGCAACCCCCTGGAGTCTTCTTACTTGCTTTCAGACTCTCTAAAATTGAAAGCAACCACGAGCATGCACTGTCCTGGGCTCGGAAAATCCACACGACAGTACCATTCCATCATTTCAGAGTCTTCTTATCGCTTTCAGACTCCTTAAAATTGAAAGCAACCACGAGCATGAACTGTCCTGGGCTCGTAAAATCCACACGACAGTATCATTTTATCCACACACTTCTTCTAGTTCCTTAACCCATGAAGAAGTATCCTCCCGTGCCTCATGGCACTATGATCGATCATATCGGCAGCGCCCTCAATCAGGTCGCCTTTGTTCAGAGTATTCTGCAGTCTCCTGCCATTGTATACCAGCTTGAGTCTCCCTCAGCCAGTTATCCTCCCAGATCCATTCCAGCTATGATCCCTTTCCCCTCAGTCAGTTTCATATGCTGCCAGATCATCCCCATTATCATACTCTGAACAAAGGAAGTTTGAGTCCACCCACTCTACTTGCCCAGTTTCCCCCCCACAGTTTGGTCAGTCCTGCCATCAGTATTACCACATTTCGGTTCTCCACCTCGCGCTTCTGTCAAGGAAACATTATTGCCTTGATAGTTGCAGGTCTCCCTCTGTCGACGACAGCTCCTCTATTCCAGAGGATAGGCCCAGAGGTCCCTACGCCTTGGACTTATCACCATCTGTGGTAAGTGCCTACAGATCATTCTCAGAGGAGTCATCATTGCCTCTCCGAGTGGTTGTTCCTCACATGCTCGACTTCAGCACCTTGATCGCATCGTTGAGGATCGCGTAGGATTATATCCCATCAGTTTTTAGTCGAAGACCCCGGATTTCCCCCGACTCTAGCACATTGGTGAGTCACTTCGGAACGCCCAGTTATATGTTCCCGTGGATGTCCGGGCTGCGTTGGTGATTGTATTCGGAATCCATCCAGTTACATGCTTCCTTGAGTACCCAGTTTCAGTCCCAGATCAGTTCCAGTTCAGTGTACCATTGTGAGTGTACCTCCTGTCACTATGATCCAGTAGCTCATCAGTTCCTTTGGTACCACATTCAGACATGATCAGCTCAGCAGTATGTCCCAGATTTTGTGTCCCCTCTGGACACTTATGATGTACACAGTGGTTATGTATCTTACAGGTCCCCCTTTTCGGGCCTCACAGTTATGTTTATGTATCTTGATCCGAGCATGGGTATGCCCGCCTCGTCCATATATTGAGATTATTCCTCATTCAGTATTTGAGGTCATATATATTTCAGGTCCCCATTTTTTGGACCCCATTGTTATTGTTATGTTATATCCTGATACGAGCATGGGAATGCCCGCCTCGTCCATATGATCAGATGATTCCTCATCCATTATTGAGGTTATGTACTTTTAGCTCTTGCAGTTGTTCGGGATCGTTGTTCCGGGCTTCAGTTTGTTTCTTCTCTTCTCTCCACATCCCAGGAAAACCATTCATGACTTATGATGTCCATCGGCCATACGATGAGCTCCTGAACTCGCACATCAGGGGGCAATCTGTTAACACCCAAAAAGTGTTCACTACCTCATTACCACATTATATGGCTCATTTGTCCATTTTCCTACCATTTTTCCCTTAAAATCCCAAAAAATCCCATTAAAAAGCCTCCAAAAGGCCTAAAATGCCTCCAAAAGGCCAAAAAAACCCTCAAAATAGCCTAAAAAAGGCTAAAAAACCCCCTTTTCCTCCAAAAATAGCAAAAATCCCCTAAAAAGGGAATAAAAATATAAAATAATGAGGAAAAGGAGGAAAAAACCCTATACAGCTGCCTAAAACCACGTGTTTCCTAAAACCATGGGTCAGCACTCCACCACCAAAAAACTATAAATAGGTGATGGAGATTCCTTATTCCATATCCACAATCACAAGCACCCTTACTCTGCCAAAATCTCTCTCGAAACCCTAGTTCACCTTTGAACTATTTTCACCTTGAGAGCCACCTTTTGGCCCATTCCCATCATTGGAGAAGGAGAAGGAGCATCTTAAAGCTTGGAGCATCCTCTTGGACACTGCAAAGGGCTTCATCAAACCTTGACACTCAAGGTAACATTAATAGAAAAAGTCATTCTTTTCATTTGATGTTTATGTTTCATGCAATATTTTAGAAGTAATTTAATTGTTGTTTTAGCTTAATTAGTTTAATATACTGAACTGCTACTAAGGAGTCCTTTCTCCTTAGTAGGTGCTCATTTGCACAAGCTAGGGGTAAAACCCTAGCTACACTCGGGGCCTTGTGAATGATGTTTCAGGGAAAATGACCATGCCTTTGGCCCTAAAGAAACCATTGAGGCACCAAAACCAATGAGCAATTCTTGAAGCATGATGCATGACCTTGCATGGATATCTGTGTCACTATGTATCCATGTCTTGGGGCCTTATGGCCCTGGACATTGTCAAGGGAGGAGACTTGAACCTCTGGCCCTAAAGGAATCTTCTAGCCATCCAAAGCTAAGAATATCATCTCAAAATACCATACATGGGCTCTTGATGGTATCATCGTCCTATGATTGAGAATATTAATACCATTATGTGGTTTTGAGAAGTCTGTACATGTCTCAAGGCCTTGGGAATGGTGCTAGAGAAGAAGACCACACATTTGGCTCTAAATAAACCATTGAGGCATCTAGAGCCATGAAGAATGCCTCATGGAACCACACATGATTTTGTAAGTGTATCCATGTATTTTTGTATCTAGGTCTTGGGGCCTTGAGGAATTGGACATGGTGAATGGCAGATACCTGAACCTTGGGCCCTAAATAAATATTTTAGCCATCAAGGTTAAGAAGGATGTCTCTCACCAACCACACATGGACTCCTAAGGGTATAATTAGACTATGATTAAGGATGATTATTCCATTAGCTAGGTTTGAGAAATATGTATTTCTCTTGATGCATTAGGAATGGCATTCCAAAAAAAAGATCATGCCTTTGGCCCTAAAGAAGCCATTGTGGCATACAATACCATGAACAATGTCTTAAAGCACCATATGTGAATTCGTAAGGGTATCCAAGTCTCGGTACTATGTGTCCAAGTCTTAGGGACTTGGGGGCTTGGGCATGGTCATGGGAGGATGCATGAAGGTTAAGACATAAATGACTATTTTACCTATTTATGGCTAAGTAACTTGTATCCACCAACCGCACATGGCCTTCTCAGGGTATCGTTGGCCTATGATTGAGGATGTCGATGGCATTAGGTGGATTTGAATTGTATGTACATGTATCGAGGTGTTGGGAATGAATTCTTAGGGAGGAATACCATGCCTTTGGACCTAAATAAATCATTGAGGTATCTAGAGCCATTAACAATGCCTCGAAGCACCATACATGACTTTTCGTGGGTATCTATGGCACTATGTATTAGGGACTTCGACATGGTTAGATGGATATACCTAAAGTAGGGCCCTAAAGGAAGCTTACAAACATTGATAGCTAATAAGGTTATCTCTCTCTTTCTCCCTCCCCCAATAATACCCCACTCCCCCCAACCCCCCCCCCTCTCTCTCTCCATACGATGGGGAAAACACACGATTCATAACAAGCCGAGGGGCTAGGTGGCTAGGGATGAGCCTTAGAAAATTATTGGGGAAGAAAAAAAAAAGCATACCCTAACATAATATTATTGAGGCAATGGGAAATCATAAAATCCATGAACCATAACATACGCCCTTTAAAGTTGATATTTGGCATAAAATTCAGATATGAGCATAATCAATAGGTTTTACATAGTGGGATAGATCTCAAGGACTTGAAAAGAGTCATGGGAGGAAATTAAGAGCCTTATTTAGGTGCCCCAATGCCTAGGTAATGATATTGTATGGAATAATACCATGACTTTATCCCTAAAGAAACCATTAAGATATCTATATCCATGAACGCACTATGTATCCAATTTTATGGCCTTGGACATGGTTAATGGAGGATACCTAAATCTTAATCCCTAAAGTAATCTTCTAGCCATCTAGTGATAAGAATATTTCCTCCACCAACCACATATGGCCTATTGATAGTATTATTATCCTATTATCAAGGATGTTGGTGTCATTAGGTGATTTTGAGTGGTATGTACATGTCTCGAGGCCTTGGGAATGATGTTCTAGTGAAGAAGGCCATGGATTTAGCCCTAAATGAATACTCAAGGCATTCAAAGCCATGAATACTTCCTCAAATCACTATGCATGACTTCATAGAGGTATACATTGTACTATGCATCTAGCTCTCGTGGCCTTGGGGCCTTCGACATGGTTAATGGAGGAGACCTGAGCCTTCTCCCATAAAGGAAGCTTCTAGCTATCTAGGGATAAGAATTTTGCCTCCACCAAGTACACACAACCTCATAATGGTATAATTATCTTGTGATCGAGTATGAGTTACCATTAGGTTGTTTTGAGTGGTATGTACATGTATCAGGGCCTTGAGAATGATGTTCCCAGGAAGAAGACCATGCCTTTGGCCCTAAAGTAATCATTGAGGAAATAGAGCCATGAACATTACTTAAAAGAACCATGCATGACTTCATAGGGGTATCTATGGCATTATCTATCTAGGTCTTGTGGCCTTGTGGCCTTGGACATGGTTAGTGGAGGTGACTTGAATCTTCAGCTCTAAAGGAATCTTCTATCCATCTAGGGATACGAATATTTCCTCCACAAGTAAAACATGGCCTCTTGAGGGTATAATTGGCCTATGAATGATTATGTCATTTTCATTACGTCATTTTGAGCAGTATATGCATGTCTAAAGGCCTTATGAGTGATGTTTCATGGAAAATGACAATTCCTTTGGCCCTAAATAAACCATTGAGGAATCTAGAGAAATGAACAATTCTTGAAGCACCATGCATGACCTTGCATGGATATTTGTGCCACTACGTATCCATGTATTGGGGCCTTCAATCCTTGGACATGGTCAATGGAGGAGACTTGAACCTCTCGCCCTAAAGGAATCTTTTAGCCATCCAAGGCTAAGAACATCACCTCAAACAACCATACATGGCCTCTTGATGGTATACTTGGCCTACGATTGAGGATATTAATGCCATTATTTGGTTTTGAGAAGTATGTACATGTCTCAAGGCCTTGGAAATGGTGGTCTAGAGAGAAAGACCACACCTTTGGCTCTAAATAAACCATTCAGGAATCTAGATCCATGAACAATGCCTCAAATAACCACACATAATTTTGTAAGGTTATCCATGGATATTTGTATCTAGGTCTTGGGGCCTTGAGGACTTGGACATGGTCAATCGCAGATAGTTGAATCTTGGGACCTAAATAAATCTTTTAGCCACCAAGGCTAAGAAGGTTGCCTCTCACCAACCACACATGGAATTCTGAGGGTATAATTAGCTTATGATTAAGATGATGATTCCATTAGATGGGTTTGAGAAATATGTGTGTCTCTTGATGCATTAGGAATGACATTCCAGGTGAAAGATCATGCCTTTGGCCCTAAATAAACCATTGAGGAATACAAAACCATGAACAATTTCGTAAATCACCACGTGTAACTTCAGAAGGATATCCAAGTCTTGGAACTATGTATCCAAACCCCAGGAACTTGGGTGATTAGACATCGGCATGGGAGGAGGCATGAAGGTTAAGACCTAAAGGAATATTTTATCCATCTAGGTGTAAGTGATTTATCTCCACCAGCCACACATGGCATTCTAAGGGTATCATTGGCCTAGGATTCAGGATGTCAATGCCATTAGGTGGATTTGAGTAGTATGTACATGTATCAGGGTGTTGGGAATGAAGTCCTAGGGAGGCATACCATGCCTTTGGACCTAAAGAAATCATTGTGGCATCAAGAGACATGAACAATGCCTTGAAGCACCACACATGAATTTTTGGGGGTATTTATGGCATTATGGATTAGGGACTTTGACATGGTCAATGGAAGATACCTAAAGGTAGGTCCCTAAAGGAAGATTCAATACATCCATAGATAATAAGGTTATATCCACCAACAACACATGGTGTCTTAAGAGTATCATTGGTCTATGATTAGGGATGTAGATTCCATTAGGTGGTTTTGAGAAATACACACATTTCTCAGGGCTTGGGGACTGACATTCTATAGAAGAGGACCATGCCTTTTGAAATAAGGAAACTATTTAGTCATACAAAGCCATTAATAATGCAACAAATGACCACACATGGCTTTGGAGTGTATCCATGGCACTATGTACCCAAGTCATGGGTACTTGGGGCATTGGACATGGCCAAGGGAGGAGACCTCAACTTCAAACCCTAAATGAACCTACTATCCACCCAGGGATAAGAGGTATACCTCACGTATACCTAAACCAACCACACATGTCCTCCTTAGGGTATCATTGTGTTATGATTCATGATATTAGTGAAATTAGATGGTTTTTAGTAATATCTATGTGTGTCGGGGCCTTGGGAATGATATTCTAGGAAATCCAACTATATGTTTGGGCCTAAATTAATTATTGTGGTATTTAAAGCCATGAATAATGCATTAAGGCATCATGCATGAATTTATAGGGGTATCCATAGCACTATGTATCTAGGTTTTGTCATTGGGACCTTGAACATGGTCAATGGAGAAAACCTTATCCGTAAGCCCTAAATGAATATTCTAGACATCTAAGGATGAGGAGGTGGCTTCCACCAACCACACATTGCCTCTTCATTATATTATTATCCCATGATTGAGAATTTCAGAGCCATTAGGTTGTTTTGAGCAGTATGTAGGTCTCTCAGGGCCTTCGGATTGATGTTCTATTAAAGAAAACCATTCCTTTATCCCTACAGAAGTCATTTAGGCATTCAAATCCATGAACAGTACATCAAAGAACCATGCATGACGTTGGAGTGGTATCTATGGAACTATGTATCTAGGTCTTGTGGCCTTGGACATGTTTAGTGGAGGAGACATAAACCTCAGGCTCTAAAGGGATATTCTAGCTATCTAGAACTAAGTATGATTCCTCCACCAACCACAAATGGATTTTTGAGGGTATCACTGCCCTATGGTTGAGGATGTTGGTGCCATTAGGTGGTCTTGAAAATTATGAAGGTGTCCTAGGTTCTTGGGAATTGCATTCTAGGGTATCTCTATCACTCCCTCTCCCCCCCCTCTCTTCCCTCTCCGTCTCTCCTTATTTCCCTATCCCTTTCTATATCTTTCTCCCTCTCCCTATCCATATTTCTCTCTCTCTCTCTCTCTCTCTCTCTCTCTCTCCTAGTCTATCCCCCCCCGCCCTCTCTCTCTCTCTCTCTCTCTCTCTCTCCACCCACCCCTCTCTCTTCTATCCCCCCTCTCTTTCTCTTCCCTCCTATACATATATCTCCCCCATATCTCTCCCTATCTCTCCCTCTCTCTCTTTCTCTTTCTCTCTATTTCCACCTACCCCCATCTCTCTCTTCCTCTCTTTGTTTCTCTTTGTCATTGCTTCCCCCTAACCCCCTCTATGTTTCCCCCCTTTCCTTTTCCTTCACTACCCTTCCTCTATCTCTCTAACTCCCCTCTCCTTTTCCCTTTATCTCTCCCTTCCCCCTTCTCTCTATTGCTCCCCCCTCCCCCCTATCTATATTTCCCCCTTTAACTAACTACCCCCTCTCCCTCCCTCCCTCCATTCCTCTTCTCTCTCTCCCCCACCCTCTCTCTCTCTCTGTGTATGATAGGGGAACCACATGATTAGGAACGAGGTGAGGGGATAGGTGGCTCTTTGCAAATGTTACAAGGGTCCCTACTCCAAAAATTGAAGAGCTACAATAAATACACCATTTATATTTGAATCTTCCATACTTTTGCACATAGATATATAAGAACATGTTCACACATATTACTACACTATCAAACCACTTTAAAGTTCATAAATATTCTAACTTGTTAAATAAGACTTCATTACATTTCTTATTCATAACAAATAAATTACCTCAACTTGCACAAATGTTCATTGAAAACAAAATTTTAGTAACCCAAGAAAACCAAATAATGTTGCTTTCAAATATAATTTAGATCAAAATATGTGTACAACAAAAACACTCTCCTAGGCTCGAGACGTTTTGGTTTCTAAGCCTAATGAATGCGATAAATGATTTTTTACCCAAACTAGTTAACTTAGGTTTCTTTCTATTCAAGAATCAATTTGTAGGACATCTACTACTTAAGTCTTATACATAGAAGTGATAAGTACATTAATTAAATTTTTCATTATGTAGTTTTTAAGTAAAAAAAAAAAACAAAAAAAAAAACACATAATTTACAATTTAAAGGGTGGATAAATGTTTCAAATAAAAAATTATTTTAATTATAGCAGTTACTCATGGAGTATTCTTCCTTATATGTATTATTTTTCTTGGTAAGTTTTTTTATAATTTTGACATAATGGTTGAAATTACAAATTTTAATTAATAAAAATTGCATTGAAGATATAGTTGTAAATTTTAGAATTTAAGAAATTTTAAAATTTGATGTCAAAATCACAACTTTCCATCATCAAATTCCAAATAAATAACCTACCAAAAAAGAAAAAATACTTCATACTTGCATTTGTCCATTTTAATTTAATCTACAACCCTAGTAATTGGAAAATTAAATTCTAAATTAATCTCTACTATTCCCTTAAATGTGATATTGTGCTTTGGTGTTTCCCTAGAATTGACATGACCTTAAGAGCCTCAATGCTTCTCTTATTGCCTTAAAAGGTTGAAGGTTCACTTTGGGTTATTTCCCGCCATATTGGATATCAAAACAATAGACGGGTTTTATGAAGTCGAACTAGTCGAGGATGAACTAGCAAAAGATGAACTCAAACTTGAAGAGCTCGACAGGATGAACTTGGCGGCAAACTGGAAGGTATGTCACTAGGTCTAAAAACATCAAAATTACGGCTAGGGGCATCTTCCTCCCAAGTTCCACAACTCAATAGGTTTTAATGTGGACGACTTCAAGAGCTAGGGTTTCGTGCAGTGAGAACCATTGGAAAAATTTGCTTTCAAATGTGAATAACAGGTTTTATTCATAGGGTCCAACATTTGGGTAAAAATAGTTGATTGAGAACTGATATTATATGCTCGAAGATCCCTTTGCAGCAGCCCACTAGAAACCAAAGGCAGGTTTGGTATAGTAACCTGTTAAATCAATTTTCAGATGTTATTCTTGGTAGTGAATAATTTGAATTTCTTGCTTCTGTTTGAATTTGATGGAATGGGTATGGCCCTAATTGTTTTTATTCTGGTTCATAAATTGTTTTCTCATAATTTCATAAGGTAAATTCCCCATTTTAGTGTCTTTCCTAACTAGGTTAAATTGGGGTTTTGGGGGTTTTCCTAACTAGGTTAAATTGGGGTTTTTCGGGATTGCGACCAAGCTCACCTGAAAAAAGTGTAAATGGTAGACTTTAGGTGACTCTGAAGATTGAAGGCTGCTCTACATGAAGGTATGGCTAGTGGGATGGTCAAGTAGCCATTCTTTTTTACTATAGTGGTCTATAACAGAACACCCTGTTTGAACAATGTCAGGCCATTTGTTGGGATGGCTTCAATCTTCAACTATGGATGAACCCTAACCCATTTCCTAGCTACATGATCTTTTTAAAACCATGGTAAGGTTTACCTACACAGATTTGTTTTACGGAATTAATTTTCCAATTTGGTGTTCATATTCCAACGATACTTAACTACCTATAATAATTGCAAGATGTCCGGGTTGTGTACGACATGGTATCCTTTTATCAAGTTAGGACCTGCTTATTACCCTGTAGATCGAAATTTTGAGTTATAGTCATGAATATTGATAGGTTCTCATCTTGTTTATGGGGACAACGTCCGAGTACAAACCCGCCAACTTCCATGACGAAGAGTGTAATGTTGTTGATTATTGTTGTGAGTAAAAGCTTAAATACTCATAGAAATTTGATTGAATAAAGGTTCGGTATGGTCGTGTTTGTGTAATACTAATTTATGCACACTTTCACTATTTCCAGGTTGCTTCTCTGTCAAGTAAAATTGAGAAAATGTGTAGATCGATTCTCTATATATTTGGTTTTGTTATTGATTTTCACTTTTCTGTTATTGGCGTTTCAATTTTAAACTTAACGGAAATACAAACACCTTGTGAACAGAGTTTGTTGAAATAAATTATTGACAACGTGCTCTTGTTTTCCTGTGTTGCAGTAGAGATGGAATGCCAGAAATGGGCGAGTAAAGGCATAAATATAGTACAAAGCTGGTGACCTGGAAGATGAAAGAAGGAATGAAGCATGGCTATGTAACGGTATGTGATTACGTTGTAATATTTGAAGCATATTTTCAGCCAAATTGAGACATTCTGGGCAGAACGATTCTATTCTCAGAATTGGCCTTAGTTCAAACTTGTTGGAAGTTGGTAGGTCATCATGATCACTCACTCTCACTAAATTGAATTTGGTATACTGATGTAATTTTTAATGGTTTTATTACTGCTTCCATGGATTGTGTGTATATTCTGCTCGAAGTATAGATTTATGATAGAATGGTTGATTGATGTAATATATGATGGGCAACTGATAGGAAGCATATAATTGCGTGGAGATTTCCCTACCATCCCATACTTTATCCCTCAAATTAATACAAATGTTTTAGTGAGGAAGTTGTATGATTTATTAGTGGAGAAGCAGCAGAAGGCCGGAAAGGAACCTGTAGAAGTGAAAGAGTTTGTAGACACACTGAAGAAATGCATGGCATATTTGGATGAAGGGATCATTGCAGTGGACAGTAAAATCAAGGAATTGTATAATGCTCTCATTAAAATTCGGATGACATTGTTGGACATTCTAACCTACAATGCTTCATCTGCAAAACCCATCAAAGCCACTATCTAGAGGGCTTTGTGTCCTCTAAAAAAAGCGTAGACATAGGTTCCTCTGCCTGTTTTTGTAATTATAGTTGAGCTCCTGTTGGTCTTGGAAATGCTTTGGCAACAAGGAGTCCAGATGTAAAATATTACAAATATATACAAATATAATCGATAATGACATGATCTATTTCAAATTGTGAACAGACCAGCCTTTGTTTCTCTTATCGATTTGTTGTTTTGGTATGACTATTTATACAGCCGATTAGGCACCATTGGCGCACATACCTTTATTTTTCCAATTTCACTTAATCTTTTCTTACATTATGTTTAATGTCTATGTTCTATTTAGAGAGAAATGGCCCATCTGTGACCAAGTTTCATAGAGAGCAATTATCACCTATGCCAGGACTTTACCTATTTTTCTAGCAAAGCCTTAATTTTCCAAGGAATTCCAGAATTACACTAATGGCTACCGAGCAGGTTGTGTATGCAAATATATCTCCAAACCCTGTAAACAATTATATTGCTTCTTCTATATAATTATTATTTGCTACTTTGATGGGACGTGATTAATTAGTAATTACTAAAAACTTTGCTTCAGTTATTTTTTTACGGTGGTAGGGTTTGGGTTTTTAGATCATTCTTGTAGATATGAGCATATTTATACCAACATGCTGGGCATTGCATATGGATAGAGATGACATATTCTGGACACAAGTAATGCCCAATTAACACCCCCAGAGAACCTGCTACATTTGAATATACACCACGTCTTTTTGCCCAAAGTTTCATACACCTAAGTCTGGTGCGCAAGTAGGAGATTGGTGTTGAAGTTCTTGGCCATATTTAAGAATTGGATGAATTGAAATTTATGTAGACGATTTACGTTTTATAAATGTAGTTCAGAAATGGAAATGTTGTTTTGAAGCTTCAAAGAATTACATATGATTTGTGTTGAGGTCTTTTTATGAAAATAAATCAACATAACTCTGTTCAAGACCCTGAAAGTCAGCAAATAGAAAAAAATTCAAAACACGGTAAATTTTGTGCAATTGAACAGACTCTGGAAAGTCCGAGCTTGAGTCTGGCCTCCCCAGCCCCGAGTTTTAGACGGAGTCTGGGCTGAGTACTTGGTTCAGCGGCCAGTCGGGCAGATTTGCGAGTGTCAAGTCCCCACGAGTCAAACTACAATCATTGAACAACAGTGTCTTTGTGAACAAATGTAACTATTGTGCTTGCGCACATCAGTTATATTGCATCTCATAGTTAGATTGGACATCTTAAAAAGGAAGGTGATATAACAATTATCTTCGATCTCGTAGTAGATTGAACATGTAAAGAAGCAAGGCTATCGTTTCCACCAACAGCTTGGTGTAAAGACAAATTATAATTAATCATTTCCACTTGGTGCATGGTGGCAACAAATTTCTTTGTTGTGTTGATGTGCACTCTTTCCATTTGGGCTTGCATCCACTGATCCAAGTTACTTTGATATGTTCTCTATACCTCACCTCGTGAAATATTATCTGCTTGAAGTTAAATTCTTGCTACTGAAATAAATTGAACAGGAACAGTTAGCTAAATAGAAATTATTTGAAATGTTACCTGCCGAAAATAGCAGCGAATTATCCAGTAACCGTTAGCTAAATAGAAATTATTTTGAATGTAATCTGCCCAAAATAGCAGCGACCTATTAAAAGGTAGGAGCTGCCAAAAAAATGGAAAATTGGAAAAGGAAGCCCAATTGTTAGAAGGTCCACTTTTTGTTTTTCAAATATGATAAATAGTTCCATCTGTAGTTAGCAAATGAATGCTTTATAATATGGAGTTCTTGGAGTCCTCACAATCTAAATTTGGGGATTTAGAATGTGTAACATGTAATGGGATAATGGAAGGTGTTACCTCTGGATCTTCAGGTGTAACTTACGATGCATTTTATTGGATTTAGATTGTGTAACATGTAATGGAATAATGGAAAGTGTTACCCCTAAGATCGGTAGAAGGTCCACTTTTTGTTTTTCAAATATGATAAATAGTTCCTTTATTAATGCTTTATAATATAGTGTTCTTTTAATTATACTCTATGAAAAACAAAACCTGCTACATTTGTATATACACCATGTCTTTTTGCTCAAAGTTTCATACACCTAAGTGGTTTGAAGATTCTGAATATTTGGCACCAACCCCAAAATTTGAAATGTTTCACTAAAGTTCTTTGCCACACCTTTAAATCTCTTCTCAATGGATTCATCGTGGCGTTGGTCCAATACTGAAATTAATTCTCTGAATTTCTTATCACCAATATCAAGTTTTGTATGTCTTTTATGTTACTCCTCTCTTTGTTCAGTAGAATTGGCACATTGATCCAATGCTTCCATGTTGACATGACTAAAAATTTAAGGCATTCATTGCTGTTGTGAGGCATTTTCTGCAGTTCTTTAAGATTCCTGTACTTGTATTTTTCAAATGCATGTGATGGCAATGAACCCAATTCCTGAATTTTATTCCTGTAGTCATCTTACTTTGCCATAAGAGGATTTCTCTTATTTAGAATTTGTTCAAGGTCTTTTGCTTCATTATGAAGTGTGGGATCATAGTTGTCTTCCAATTTTGAAACGACTTGTCTATTGATCTGTAGCGTCCTATTTTCTTTCAGTCCGCTTGTCATTTCACTCCAAAATTCAAGCAAATGCAGTGAAGAAAGACTTGTTAAATCGCTCAAGGAAGCAGTGAGTAGACCACTTAAATTGCTTTATTCAATCATTTGAAGTTCGCTCCCTAATTATAATATATACGGCATTAACCTTGGAAATTGTTCTTTTAATCTTTAAAGTGAGTATGCCCTTAATGCCCTTATAAGTTATTGGTGCTAGTTAGCTAATGCATGTATGATGGATAACATTTCTTTATCATAATTATATTTCAAACATTCTCTAGAATTTAGTTTCTCTTTGTTCAAATGCTATGGGTTTTATTTCTTGCATTAGCGTAGCCCCAATTCCCCAAATCCTGAAGCATCGTACTCAATTACAAATGGTTTTTCTAAGCTGTCTGGCTGGCTTTGTCTATCTGGCGTTCTGGCTAGCCTTTTTCGAATGTTTGTCTGAATGGGAAATGGCTACGTTAATCGTTGACAGGGTTACTGGCCCCACCATTTTCACCAAGATCGGCTGGTCTTTTCCTTCCAATTTGATCAAAAAGTGGCCAAGCATGTTGGTAATTAATTTAGTACCAGTCCTACTTTAATTTCAGTTCACTCTGTTTTTCATTCTGTTCTCTTCGATCCAACTTAACAAATTCTTAATATATATTTTCCTAATATTTTATTTGTTTTATTTATAAATGTTTCCCTTGGTAAGTTAGTGAGTGCTTTAGTTTTAATTGCTTTGCAGGATAAACAATGAAGCAATTTCTTTTTCTACATTGGACATTTTTTTTATTTATAAAAAACCGATATCTTTCCAACAAGGTAGAAAAGATTATAATAATATGGCCATGAATGTGCATACAGATATCCAGAGAAGCGAAGATTTTTTTTATTTATAAAAAATGGATATCTTTCCAGCAAGGTATAAGAAATTATAATAATATGGAAATGAATATGCATACAGGTCTCCAAAGAAGATGAAAAAGATGCAGATTGAGGTGGATTAACTACTTACCACCTGGCCTTAAACACGGTGCAATTTCACTTCAAGAAGAGGAATTGATCATACACCTACACTCCATTCTGGGTAACAGGTTTTTCTTTTATCCATTTCTGCATGACCTCTGGCGTTGTCCTCTATTCTCCGATTTCTCTATTAATAATTGCTCACATGAAGTCTTGCTTTCTGTCCATTGATTTGGAAAAATGAATGGTATTGACCAGGTAGGTGGTCTCAAATTGCTTCCCATTTGCTCGGACGCACATACAACGAGATGGAACTCTTACATCAAGAAAAGGCTCAACAGTCATCCCTCCTCCTCCTCCTCCACCGAAGCCAACGGCAACAACAACACAAAATCTAGTATCCACTTGCAATCCGATCACACATACAATACAAATTCAGAGTTTACGCAGTCTCACGATGCTTATATGGGGTTTCGCTCTGCCAAGCCATTGGACGTCATGCCTGAAGGGTACCTGCAATCACTTGATGACATACTGATCAAAAAATATCGACAGATACCGAGCAAGACACATTGATTGATCGAGTAAGGAACGGATCAATGCGCTGATA
This sequence comes from Larix kaempferi, assembly GCA_027924585.1. Lineage (NCBI taxonomy): Eukaryota > Viridiplantae > Streptophyta > Pinopsida > Pinales > Pinaceae > Larix > Larix kaempferi. The sequence goes on along the minus strand of BSBM01000555.1, from coordinate 4,497,617 downwards.
AAGATACAGATAAAAACAGATACATCACAATGCACATAGATCTATGTACTTACTTGTTATAGAATATATGCCCTGCTTACGTTATTAGTGAAAAACGGCTTGTTTTGGAGTTATTTATAAAATGGTAGAGTCAAGTCTATTTTGTGATGGATGCGGGAGAAATGAGCCATAGCTATGTCATCCACTTTAACATTATTAGTGAAAAACGGATCGTTTTGGAGTTATTTATATTATTGCTGGATCGGAAATAAAATGGTAGAGTCAAGTGACAAGTCTATTTTGTGATGGATGCCGCAGAAATGATCCATAGCTATGTCATCCACTTTAACAAGGTTGTTAACCGTAGATGTATCTGGCGGTTTAGATATAACTATCGCTTTTTTATGAAAAGGCTGTCCTTTTCCCCCTTCTCCTCTTCTATTATTGAACTAAACATGTCATTTCAAATTTTCTGAATAACTCGCTGCAAGTTCTCCATGATTGGTCACTACAGAAAATATGCACTCTTGTGTTCAAGATGTACTGGATTTAAAGCATAAGCAACCACAAGTTCTCCATGATTGGTCACTGCATTAAATATGGACTCTTGTGTTCAAGATGTACTGGATTGAAAGCATAAGCAACCACAGGATCAAAAGAATGAGTTTGCCATCTATGTAGACTACGCCAACAACCAGCTAATTTCTTGTTCTCAGCTGTGGATTGATTCCACTTCTCACACCAGTGACAGCTTCTTTGAGAATTTTAAATTTCCACACACAGAATTGATGGATCGCTCCACCCCTGGTGGGGCCGTTGAATGGATCTTACAAGGAGTCTCAAGGAGCCCAACATCATCTTTCAACCTATTGGGGGTTTTACTTTTCAATTTGTTGTATGTTCTATAAGAGACTTGTTATTTCTTGCTTCTATAAACCCTTGTTAGCTACTGAAAAAGGGGTTGAAAACATTTATTTATAATTGTACACAATTCTTTTGTATTTAGAAATTTATTGTATTAAGTTTAGTATATAAATGTGACTATTTGATATTCCTTGAATCCTATATCTTGTGTGTATGTTTACATTAATTATTATTAAATTCCAACTAAAATGAAATGAAATTATATTTATAAATTTAATAATTTTATTCATAAGCCCTAAATGGACCATTATAGGCTAGCAATGGAGATCACAATCAATGGGAAATGGCAAACAATGATGTTTGGAATATAAATCTCTCTCTCTCTCTCTCTCACTCACACACACACATATATATAAAATGTAATTTATATATATTTTTTTGCACCACTTCTTATTTTATGGTGTTTTGCACCATTTCTTATTTTATGGTGCTTTGCACCATATACATGTTTGCGTATATTAAATAATAATAATAATAATTTTGGTGTTTCGCACCATAAAGTCACAATCCATGTTGGATTGTTTTGGTGTTTTGCACCACAAAATCCCAATCCACCTAGGATTGGTTTTGGTGGTTTGCACCATACACCATGGAATGCCACATATTCATTTAACACCAAAATCAACTTTTTTATAAACACCACTTTTGCACCATAAATTTTAGCACCACTTGCGTATCCCCACATTATCACCACTTTTGCACCACTATTTGAAAATTAAGGATTTCTCAAATCCTTTACAAATAGTGGTGTTAATGTGAGGCTAAAATGCCATTTTTCTTGTAGTGTAAGGATAATATCTATAAAAAAACATAAATAATAATCCACTCCAACTTTTAAGATATAAACACTTATCAATATAATAAAGATAATAAACAAATAATATATATATATATATATTATAAAAATAATACACAAATAATATATAACTTATATATATATATATATATATATATATATATATATATATATATATATATATTATAAAAATAATAAACAAATAATATATAACTTTTATGTATATATTATAAGGATAATAAGCAGATATATCATAATATTGTGCAGTGTAGAATAACATATTTTCCTGCGGGCTGCATTATCTGAAAGCTAAAATTGAAGAATACAATATTAAACAAGTGAAATTAGCAGCAAAGCTGCTTATACCTGCCTCTTAAATATGTTTTAATGTAATAGTTTATAAATGTTTTAATATAGTAATGTACTAGTTTAGAGATGTTTTAATATAGTAGTGTATGGGAGTAATAGTAAAGAAAATTAAGATAATCTAAGAGATAAAGAGTATTATCTCTACCTCTTAAATATGTTTTAATGTAATAGTTTATAAATGTTTTAATGTAATAGTTTATAAATGTTTTAATATAGTAATGTAATAGTTTAGAGATGTTTTAATATAGTAGTTTATGGGAGTAATGGTAAAGAAAATTAAGATAATCTAAGAGATAAAGAGTATGGAAAGAGTGCCACGGCTTAGTTTGATTATGAATTCAGAAAATGGAAAAAAGAGGAGGGAACGTAGTAAAAAAGGGATTAAGAATGATTGAGTAAGTTAGTGTAGCTTGATGACTTCTCTATAGGCAAGTTTGAGTTGAAATGCAAGTAGCTCTTCATTATAGTTTTTTACCAAAGCCTTATTGGTATTTTTAGTCAATTTGATGCTCAATGTATGAAGAAAATGCCCACCCATAGCCCTCTACTCTTTGGAGCTATGTCAACTAATGTCGATCCAAACATTTTGTTTAAATAGTCATTTGTGGGTCATAACATTATGTGTTTCTATTTATAAATGTCTATTTAATTCAACTTAATAAGATGTGATTGCTTCTTCCTCTTGTTTTTGTAAATAATCCCTAAAATGCGTAATTGTTACTCTTCTAATTTCTATTGTAAACAATCTCCTACAACATATGAAAAGTTTTGTAAATGCAACAAACCATAGTTTTATAGTACAACATTTATCTATTGTCAATTTGCATCTTATTTTCAAACAGTTGATGTTTTCTCTATGATGCTTCATTATAGTTGTGTTTTGTTTGAAATTATATAATTTCTAATAACAACAAATTGAGAAATAGTGTGTGTCTATATAGTAATATGGTGTTGACACAAAAATAATTTATTTAAAATATGTTATGTAAAACCAATAAAAAAGCAAAATAGTTTAATGTATACTTAAAATCGTGTGCAACTACTAAATTTGATGGCCTAGGTTTTCTAACTAATTGTTTAATTCTTTGAGTAAATAATCCTCAAATTCTAAAAAGCATTTTCATATTTAATTCTTAGTAGAGCACTTTTCATGAGAAATAGCTTCAAAACAATGTTATAGAAAAGAACTTAAGTAGTAAATCTAGTTAACAAGATAATAAGTCATAGAAGCATAACACCTAACATTTTGACCTATAAAATTGTGTCATCACTCTCTTCAATTTTTAAAATATTATTGAATTAAATTACATTATTTTTAAAATATATATCTTTATCTATAATGTAGTACTTTATTTTTTCATATTTTTATTCTTTTCAAAACATTAACTAATCAAAATATTACAAAGGAGTGAAAAGTGAATGTGATGAAAAGACAAATTTATAAAATGATTAAAAATAATATTCTTTTCAAAACATTAACTAATCAAAATATTACAAAGGAGTGAAGAGTAAATGTGATGAAAAGATAAATTTATAATATGATTAAAAATAATGATAATTTAAGTAAATATGTTTCATTAAAAAAATAGACCCCATTTAATCCTTTTGGAAATTTCTATACAATATGTATATAAGGTGGTTTCTAACCATGTAAAAACATATATAAAATTTATTTATTTAATAAATATAAAGTTACATCAATACCTTTGTCTCAATATATGTAAGAACATATATAAAATTTATTTATTTAATAAATATGAAGTTACATCAATACCTTTCTCTCAATATATGTAAGATATATAATATGTATGAGTGCATTTTCTCCCGTACTCACGGCTCAATTGCATTAAGTATGTACAATGTAATTCAAGTACATTAAATATATATAAAATGTAATTCAAGCATTAAAATAGATAAAATATAATTAAAATGCATTAGATGTATAAAATATATTTCGAAGCATTTAAAATAATTAAAATATAATTCCAATGCATTAAATGTATAAAATACAACCCAGGTTTAATATAGTGCAACTTAACAATGATAATATTGTAGCTCGTGGTCATTCCTAAATTCGAGAATCGATATCATTCACTTTATGATCGATATAAAAGTAAAATAGTTTGTAATTAAAATGGTATAATTCAAAATTTGGTTTTAGAGTAAAAATTATTACTTTTCTAATAAATCTTATTTAATTTACTTTGAAAACACTGTAACAAGTGTTGTGTTAAGCTTTCCTGTATTGATTTGATTGATGTACAAGGAAGGAGTACTTAACCTCAAAACTATCTTTAAAAATCTGTCCTGCCAACCCATTAACACGTGGTTGCTAGCTTCCTGTCAATTTCACGAACTAATTCCATAGTGTCTCTACTCTCCGTTAATTCCAAGCATTGATGGAAAGCCTCCACCTGCGTACTGTTGAAGGCGTGATTAACCACAATTTAGTGGCATTTGAATCGAGATTTATCTTGTACCGTCTTTACTCTCGCTCTATCAAACCGCCTCTCTCTTGCCCTAATCTTCTTTGGAATAATTACACAATCCAGTGCTTAATAAAACAATTAATGCCAAGACTGATGGCTAGACTGATGGATGTATTGTCAATGGCCATGGCTTAAATGACATTGTAGTACATGTACCAAGTGGCAATGCCAAAAAAAATGTTAATTTTTATTTTTTAAATAATTTTTTATTTTTGACAATTATTTTGCACATCAGGGGTATTTAGTCATTCCAATGTACTCCACCAATTAAAAATAAGAAATAACTAATTTCAAAAAATATTTTTTTGTTTTTAAATTATTAAAAAATTGTGCAAATTATTAAAAAATATGAAAACTTTATAAAACATTGCCAAAATTTAGTTTAAAATTACAAAGTCAAAAATATTGTTGACCGAGTGATCACTATATAACCTGCCGGAGGCAGGTATAATAACATTTTATACAATATTAACTAAAAAACATGCGAGGGTGTTATTATTATTATTTTTTCTATTAAAATAATAGACTGTATTGTATTATTGATATAAGAATAAAGATATTTGTAGATATGATGCCAACCCAGGAATCATGCAAATAGACGGTTCCTCTAAATTAGAGGATTGAAAGCAATTACTCAAAAGACCTTATAGATTCTTATAACAAAATGACAACTCATATTTTCTTTCCATTCATAAAATAATGTTGATAATGGTTGGATCTCTAGAGTCCTCTAGCAAAATGACAAACTCATATTTTCTTTAAATAATGTTGATCATGGTTGAACATGCAATCAAGAAAATTCAACCAATCACACATATACCATTTTTGGAAAATCTGAAAATTTCGATGTGTCCCGTGCAGACGAGGCTTGGAAGTAGAAAAATGCTTGACGTTTATGTTGGGCGTTAAATATCAGTCCATCCGGAAGTGGGTATTGATCAGGCAAGGGTGGCTGGGAAATTAAGGGCAAGTAGTCAGGGTCTGAGATGACGCCCATTTGGGAATATGCAGAGTTTTATATTGAAGCTCTGGTGGCATTGGTTGCGGCATGGAGCTTCTTCATTTTCATCGACCGCAACAAGCGGAGGCGGCTTCTGCCCCCGGGGCCGGTCCCGTTGCCCATCATTGGAAACCTTCACCTGCTGGGAAAGCTTCCCCACCAAGCGCTGGCAGCTCTTTCTCTGAAATACGGCCCTTTCATGTCTCTGTGCTTCGGTTCCTCCGCTCTTACCTTAGTCATCTCTTCCGCCGATATGGCTGAGGAGTTTATTAGGACTTACGATCAGCGTTTCGCCAGCAGAGCTCCTTCTGCCGCTGCTAGGTATTTGACTTATAATTGCTCAGGCCTCGTCTTTGCTCCATACGGGCCTTACTGGAGGCAAATGCGAAAGGTGTGTGTTTTACAGTTGCTCAGCTCCAGACGCATTGATTCCTTCCGCTTCATAAGAGAAGAGGAAGTCTCGGCCATGATTCTCTCTCTTATTAATTTCAATTCAGATCATCCTCAGGATGTCTCTCGCTCCTTAAACATTAGCAAAGCCGTCTCAGCTCTGACAAATGGTATAATCTGCAAAATGGCCTTCGGTAGGAAATATTCAGACGGAGACGTAACTGGTGGGTTCGATTCATTGATCAGAGAAATTATGCTGTTAGCCGGTTCTGTTAACATTGGAGATCACATACCATACTTGGCCTGGATGGATCATCTGCGCGGTTTCCACAGTCGCTTGAAGAACGTGCATAAGAAACAAGACCACTTTTTAGAGAAAGTAATAGAAGAACACGTTAATGGTAATGCTCAGCATGACCCCAGCGTCCCGCGAGATATTGTGGATGTTTTACTTGCAGCCTCTGCAGATAAAGATATGGAGCTGCAAATTACACGAGATAATATAAAAGCCGTTGTCTTTGTAAGTTGAACTGTCTTAGATTTCTGTGGCTTTTAAAAAATAAATTTATGATCATGAATTTATATATGATATTGTATTGATGTTGGCAGGATATGTTGGTCGGTGGCATGGACACATCCTCTACAAGCATAGAGTGGGCAATGTCCGAAGTGCTGAGAAACCCTCCGGTGCTGAAGAAGCTTCAGGACGAGCTGGAACGTGTCGTTGGAATGGGGTGTATGGTACGCGAGTCTGATCTGCCTTGTCTCGTTTATTTACACGCTGTGGTTAAAGAAACGCTCAGACTCCACCCAGTCGTGCCGTTTGCAAGTCACTCGTCTGTGGAGGACTGCACTGTTTTGGGCTATGAAATCCCCACAAACACGCGCGTTCTGATTAACCTTTGGGCGATTGGAAGGAACCCCAAGTCGTGGGGGGAGGATGCCCAAAGTTTCAAGCCAGAAAGATTCCTAATTGAAGCAGAAGCTGGCTTGACCCACAAAACTCATGAAAATTTTGAGTGGCTTCCGTTCGGAGCAGGCAGGAGAGGATGCCCCGGACAGCAATTGGGAACGCTTGTTACAGAGTTTGCCGTGGCGCAGCTCTTGCAGTGCTTCAACTGGAGGCTTCCCCTGATCAGTGGGCAGGAATTGGACATGACTGAAAAGTTTAACGGACTGACCCTTCCCAGAGCGCATGATCTCTTGGCTGTTCCAACCCCCCGCCTTCCAGTGTTGTACTTATTTTAGTATTTTAGTAAATAAAAAATTGTGAACTTCTACGCAGACAGACAGATGAGGTTGAACCTGTTGAAATATTGTCTTTTAATAGACAATATTTAATCTGTTGAAATATTGAACCTTGTGCATTCAACGTGTGCTTATTTAATAGAGGATTTCCTCAATATTTAGCTAGATTTTGTGCTTGATCAGTTTTCATCATTTCAGATGGGCATTTTTCATTGTTTAAGGGTATTTTCACTTCTTCAATTTCGTCTCTGGCAGTATGCCTTTTTCACAGAGTATATGCTTCAAGTGAAAAAATCTGCATATCATATTTATATTTATATTTTATGGGTAGGTCAATGCAATTTTGGATATAATTATATTTGGATGGAGTAATAAATGTATTTTTCAGATGGAAAGAAGATGAGATAAGTGTATTGTCTAGATTGATTTTATAAGTTAGTTCTAAAAAATTTATATTGATTTGTCTAGATTGATTTGCTTCTCCTTTGATGACTTCCATAAAAAATTAAAAAATATCTATCTGACCCTGTTCAAGATAGAACGTGAGACTTCTGCTAATGAAAACCAATAAATAGGCAAATTGGACAATACAGAGTTCAAAAGAGTCAGTCCGCTGCCTAAGGAAAGTTTCCTAAAAGTCTAGGACGAAATCCTTTTCTCAACCTTTTGAACCAGCGAGTTCCAATCAAAGACCAAATAATCATTTGGCTTGATTAAATATCCAAGATAATACAAACCGTTGTTCACATCATGAATCTCTAGAGGGAGTATTGCCTTAAGTTGGGTATGGAAGTCCTCATTGAAAATAGAGTAAAAGCTATATTTAGGAAAGCCAATAACCATACTCGGCGCCGAACAAAATAGCTACAATAAATAATTGAAATGCAACCATTCTCTCAAGCACCCGATGCCCAACAGTAGCACTTCATCAACAAACAGTAAGTGGGTTACATAACGGTGTGGAGAAACTTTATCCCCTTTATCTTACATTCATCACAAGCTTGTGAAATCAACCTGCTAAGACCTTCGATCACCAAAAGAAAAAGTAACGGGGAGAGTGGACACCCCTGTTGAAGACCTCGTGAGCTCTTGAAGAAGGAGATCGGACATCCGCTTAGTAAAACGACAAAATTTTCTGAGGTCACACAACCCCTAATCCACTGGGTCACCATAAATTCAAGACTAATGTTAAGCATAAGTAATTTGAGGAATGACCGGTGGTGAGCTCTAAGTATGGGTGCCTAATGAGCGCAGCTAGACTAGGAGCTTTACTTTAATTATCAAACTAGAGGACGTACAAACTTTAGAGGCACTGGCACTATATGTGCTCTTCTAGGATAGTCTTTGTCGAAGTTAGGTGTTTGTATCAATGTTCTTAAAGAGCTGCCTAAGAAAGATTAAATGAATTGTAAACACGATTGTTAATCTATGGAAGAGAAATTCCTATGATAAGAAATCAAATACTGAAATAAGAAATCTATGGATAAGAATTTGAATGCAAGAAACAGTCAATCTAATTTTAAGAATTAATTTGCTGAAAATAATAAAAATTATATTATGAAATTGAATGCTGAAATTATAACAGATCTATTCTAAAGAAATGAAAGCTTGACCTTTAATCTTACTGTAAATTGAATGCATAAAACTCAAAGTCTGATCTAACATAATCTAAGGCTAAAGCTAAATTCAGAATGCCATTATCTAATGCTGCAATCTTTAATCAAATCATGTAACCAATAAATATTGAAAGGAATCGATCTCTATAAGTAGTTCTAATAATGAAACAAATACATAGGCTGAAGATCTAGATTGCTGCTTCAGAAATAAATGCAAGTACATAGAGAAATGAGTGTTTAATTATGCCTCAACGGAATGCTGCTACAGGACTACAGACACAAAATTATCATACTACGGAATGCGTTGTAATGAACTACGGAATCAGAAGTGATCAACCACTACAGAATTTAAATCGTGTTATTTAGACGCTATTTAGAATACTCTCATCTACAATATAAATTCAATCAATGCACAACATATAATGAGAAATACCTGTACTGCAAGATCTCCTGACTTACGTATTGGAGGGGCCCTCTCCAACCTGTACTTAGGAGTGAAAAGAACTTATAAACGTTGAATCGTAGATAACATCAAGTATTTATTTAAAATAGAAACTTCATCGTTTAAAAACCAGGTCTGTAACACAACTGTCTTGACAGTCTGAAACTGAAACAATAATTCTTCAAAATAGCAGCAAGGGCCTCTCGCTACCCGAGAGGTCCATATTTATAAAATCCTAATGCTTAACCTAACAAATATATCTAACTGCCGATTCTCTTTTGAACATGAGTTCGTTCTCTACAGATTAGGAAAAAGGCGCTGAGTTTGGTGATGTTCTTCCAATTCTTCACATGATTCACGCGTTATCCTTGAGTTCACCTACACCTGCTCATTCAACCTCATTTTTCATGCAATTAGCTCATAGCAACGCTAGTCAAAGCATAACAGAAATAATCTTTTAAACACTTCATTAAATAATTAAGGTAAATCATTTTCCCACTAATGAGTGTATCTTTTCAACCTTTCTTGTATTTTCTGGTGGGAAAAGAAACTATCAGATACCTGAAATGGGGACTCATAATCTCCCCCATGCTTGAAGGATTCACCCATCCTTGGGTGACATATTCTACTCTCTGATGACGTCTCTGATGTCCCATGGTGCCACCTTGGGGGTCCCTGCCTGTCTGTGGTAGCCCATACTTTGATCTTCCTTGATCCATGCCCTCCTTTCTTTTTCCTCATTGACCCGTTCCTTAATGACCGGAGGAAGGAAGAATGGGGGGTTTAACCTCATCCCTATCCACCTAAGCTGATTCTTGATCAATGACTCCCTGTAGAGCTTTCCTTTTACGAGAGCATTTTCTAATTTGGTAGGGGAGTGAAGCTCTTTTATTTTCAGGTCATTTGCCACTCTGCGCCATCTTTCACCAATAGACTCCTAAACCTCTTTATGTGTGCTCTGAAGAGTAAGATCGAAGTGAATCACATCCCCCTGCTGTTTATCAAGGAGAATTGGGATCAGTTCCTCATCTATGGTGAGATTTCTATGGTCATAGATTATTCTTTCAAGGTGAGATGCTTCTGCCCTGATCCATAATGGGGTCTGCCATTTTGCTACCACATAAATGTGGTAGTCCTGAGCTCGTTCAATTTCGTTGTTCATCTAAGAACATAATGCCCTTAACTGGAAATCGCCCATGTAAGGGTTTGGTGACCAGTTGGACGAGCTAGGAGCTACAAAATTGTGTAGGAAAAACTCACTGAGTTGGTCCTTCTCCGACTCTGTGGCCTTGAGAGATGCATCCACAAATTCCCTAGTTGTCTTGATTTCTATTGGGAGTCCCTATGCCAACCTTTGGAGTTGGAATTTGCCCCACTTCTCTTGTAGGTAAATTGCATATATTGCTGAAGGTGGCCTATTCTCCAATAGTTTACTATATATTTCCGTGGTAGTAGCCAAGACATGCTTTAGTTGAACAATTTCCTGGTCCTTCTTGGCTAGGTCCCCTTGTGCCTCATCCAACTTTTCTTGAAGTATTGAATTTCTTTGTTCCGCCAGTCTTAGCTCCCCTGCATGATGCATTCTTAGAATTTGTGTCTTCTCAGATGAGAACGAGGGTGATGCTGTCTGGCTTCCTGATCCAATTTTCAATGCCACCAGCTCCTTTCTAAGCTCTTTAAATTCTGCCCGTGCCTCAACTAGTTGATTGCCAATCCTAGGGTTTTCATTATGCTCAGGAGGGTCCCCCTGGGGGTTGACTTTCTCTTTTGGTTCATTCCATTCTTCTTCCTCCTCCTGTTCTTCCTGTTCATCCTGCTCCTCTTTTGTAATGGGATCCCTCTGATCTACCCACTGATCATCGTCCCCATCCGACACATTTTGAACTATGGGATTGGGTTCCCTACTCTTTTCCTTGGTAACTCGGATTCGGGATGCTTGGGTGAATCTCTTACTTCTTCTTTTCGACTCTTGATTACTGACAGGAATCCTTGGGTTCTCCTCGGGGGAGTCCTCCATTGAATGCTTGATTTTCACCAAGGTCTTGGCCACATGGTCCAGGTCAATTTTCCTCTTCTCCCCTGACGTAGAGGCGATTTTGTTCATTGCTCCTGGTGGTATGCCAGCTGTGGGTGTCCCCTTCATCCTTTGAACATCTTAGGCGGATACCAGCACGAATTCTTCCCACGAAATCTCTAGTATCTACGCCTTTAATTCCTCACAAATGATTAACTTGATTAGCCCATGATGGGCCAAGGCATCCTCCTTACCATTAGCCACCTTCTTGCTCATTTCTGCTAGAGATTGGAACAGGTAATATGGAATACTGATGTTGTTGTTTGGTGGATGATGGGTCCTGTGTCTTAAAAGCTCTAGAATCCTAAAATGAAAGATGGGGACATAGCTTAACCTACTAGAGCATGTGATGTACTTCTAAACGATTGCAGTCACGTCCTCCCATGGAGCTGGCATGGAGAGTCTTTTGATTCCATTTTTATCTTCGTCATAGACCTCTCCTTGCTCGAAGAATGCTGTTTTTGCTTCATGGTTTGCCTCCCTGTCATCCCTGCTCCAATGCAAACCTCTTTGTAGACCAGTGAATTTGGAAATTACATCCTCATCAATCTTGATACGTAACCCCTTCACTCGGGTGACGAATTGTTCATCCTTGATAAGTTTAAAATTTTTCGCGAACTCCAGAGCTACCCCTGTATTGTACCCTTTCAGTCCTAGGATGAAGGGAATCCAGCCTACACTGCGGATGGTTGTTAATATTCGTAGGTTCTAGTAGATGGCACTGTGCTCCTCTGGTTCACTTTTCTTGAATCCTTTCATCATCTTAAAATCTCTTCTACAATCGACAAAAACCAACTTTGAATGTGTCTTTTACCTCACTGGTCTGGATTGACTATAGGCTCGGGGCCGGATTGCTTGCTGCGTGACACACTCACTTCTGATGGCTTGCTTCCGGGAAGTGCTGAGATGTTATTTTGTTTGCAAAAACTGGTTTTTTCTTTGACGATCATGCGGCTTTACTTAAATGTCCTTCCACACTTATCCTTATTATTCTTCGCTGTACTTGCTGATTGATCCATTTCTTTTCATAATCAAGCTCTTGATTTCGCTTTATGCTTGTACTTTGCGATTATTATGAAGTATGGTGGTTGTATGCGGATTCATCATTTGTCGAAATGACAGGTGTGTGCAATCATGATTTTGTAATCTCAACCTTTCCAATCATGATTTTTTAATCTGAACCTTTCCCTCCGACTTTATCGAAAAGCTGTCCTCAGCTTAAAATATAACCGTTTTGGGGATAATGATTTGACCTTAAGAATAAAATAAAAATGTTCAGAGATTACCTTGCTATATTTTGTTAGCGTACCTGAGTTCACGATCATTGCTGATTTGTATGCATGTTGGATGCTGTAGTAGATTTGGTGTAATCCGTAGTAATCTTTGGCGTGTTAGTAGTTATGTGTGTTCTGCATTTTCTTTTTTCATGCCATTTTTTATTTGACTTTGATGATGCTTTGCATGAATTTGATTGCTTGTTGCTGCTTTTGGATGAATGTCTGGCTCGCTCTGGCTCGCTTGAGAAAATGGCAGCCTTACTTGAATCAATTGCAGGCTCACTTGAAGTAGGGTCAGGCTCTCGTGATCATATGGCAGAGTTGATTGAAGAGTGTGCTTGGATTTTCCTGTAGTGGTAGATAATTTTCCTGGCTCTCTTGAATGTATATCTGGCTCGCTTGATTGCTGAAAATGTTTGAGAATTTTCGGGTTCGCTTGAATTGTGCTTGATATTTCTCTTTACAATAGTAATGCTAGATATTCATAGGGATATACGTGGCCCTATTATTTGGCCTGCTATTTTCTCTTACAAATTTTTTTTTTCTTTCATTTTTCATTCATTTTTTCAATGCTTTTTCATATTTTCTATCAGTGTCAGTTGTTGCTGGTAGAGTACATGCGTAAACTCTTCTTTTGATTGTGGTTTTTTGTAAAGTTTGAGTCGATGTCCATTCACTATCATGGGAAAATGTTGTTCATCTATTTTAATAATATTGACTGCTCCATTTTCATAGATGTGCCCAATGATGTAAGGTCCTAGCCATCTAGTTGTTAATTTTCCTTTAAATGTGTGAAACCTGGAATCATAGAGTAGTGCCCAGTCACCTTTCTTGAACTTTTTATCTTTTAGGTGCTTGTCATGCCACCTCTTTATTTGCTGCTGGATGATTTCAGTGTGAGCCAGTGCTTGTTGGCATTGCTCATCCAATTGATTCAACTTTAGCATGTGTTCTTGTTGTATTTATGATAGTTCCATGTTTAATTTTGCTACAATTCTTAGTGTTTTTATTTCAAATTCAATTGGAAGCATGAATTTCTTTCCATATACTAACTCATAAGGTGTGAATCCTGTTGCTATCTTCCATGTGGTGTTATAGGTCCAAACTGCCTCACTTAATCTGTCAGCCCAATCTCTTTTGTGGAGTTGGACTGTCTTTGTTAGAATCCTCTCTAATTCTTTGTTGGTGACCTCTGCTTGACCATTTCCTTGAGGGTGATATGAAAAGGATTGTCTATGCTTAACCTTATTCTTTTTCAGTAGGTCCTCTATTAAGTTGGATGTAAATTGTGGTCCTTGATCAGAAACTAGTTCCCTTGGAACACCAAACTATGGAAGATTTGCTCAGTGAAAAATTTTGCTACATTATTTTCATTTGCTGCAGCAAGTGCTGCTACCTCATTCCATTTTGTAAGGTAATATGTGCATACTAGAATGTAGTTCTTTTGGTTTGATGGTGGGTTGATTAGACCAACGAAGTCAAATCCCCATTTCTCGAATGGTTCTAAGGAGATTTGTGGATGAAAAGGCATTTCTTCTTTTTGTGTAGGCTTCCCCATTCTTTGACAGTCATCACAGTGGGACACATACTCATAAGCATCTTTGTGGAGTGTTGGACAATAATACCCTATTTGCAAGATTTTGTAGGCTATCTTTTTTGCAGCATAGTGTCCTCCACAGGGTTCATTGTGAGTGGCATGCATTATGTCATGTAATTCATCTTCCCTAATGCACCTTATAAGTATCTGATCTGGTCCTTGTTTAAAAAGCATGCCTTCTATCCATGTGTATGTGGCACTTTGCCTTATTACTTTTGTCTTTTTTTTATAACTGTAATGTTCTGGAAACTTCCCGGATACTAAATAGTTTGCTATGTCAGCAAACCATGGGCTTCTTGTTGATATGGAAAAAAGGTTCTCATAAGGGAAGTTATCTTTAACCAATTCATTATCTTTTCCATGTGTGACTCTTGACAAAAAGTCAAATTCTTGTAGAAGTAGCATCCACCTAATAATTCTTGCACTAGTATTAGGCTTGTTCATAAGATATCTGATTGCTGAGTGGTCAGTGTGGATAAAACTTTGGTACATCCTATGGTGTAATGCCTGGATTTATTGATTGCATGTATGACTGCTAAAAATTCCTTCTCTGTGACTGTGTAGTTGAGTTCTGCCCCAACCAAATTTTTGCTTATATAGTATATGGCATAGGGTTTCTTGTCTCATTCTTGTCCAGGCACAGATCCAATGGCTTTATCTGATGCATCTGTGTGGATGTGAAATGGAATTTCCCAGTTTGGTCCTTGGAGTACTGGTGCTGTGATTGTTTTCTCCTTAAGATTTCCGAATGCTGTCATGCAATTGCTTGTCCATATGAACTCATTGTCTTTTGTGAGAAGTGCAAACATTGGGGTAGCAATTCTGCTATAATTTTCAATAAACCTTCTGTAGTACCTTGTTTTTCCAAGGAAACTTCTCACATCCCTTTGTTTGATAGGTGGTGGCAGTGTTTTGATTACTGAGACTTTTGCTTGATCAACCTCTAACCCCCTCTGTGATATATGATGTCCTAGAACGATGCCTTCTTCCATTAACATCCTGCATTTTTCATTGCTTGCACAAGCTCATCTCAATACATTTTTTTAATACTAATTCAAGATTGTTCAATGCTTGCTCAAAGTTTTGTCCATAGGGTGTGAAATCATCCATGAAGACTTCCATTTTGTCATTTATAAAATCGGAGAAAATACTCAATATGGCTCTTTGAAATGTTGCTGGGGCTTTCCATAAACCAAAGGGTAGGACCCTATAGGCATAAGTTCCCGATGGGAATGTAAAGGTCGTCTTATCTTGATCAGTTGGGTGTATTAAAATTTGGTTGTACCCATTGAAACCGTCTAAGAATGAAAAATACTTGTTTCCAGATAATGTATCTAGCACCTGATCTATAAATGTAAGAGGAAAGTGATCTTTCTTGGTTGCTTTATTCAGCTCTCCGTAGTCCACACAAATTCTCCATTTGCCTCCTTTTTTAGGTACTATAACTAGTGGTGAGACCCACTCACTGTTAGATATTGGATAGATGAACCTTGCATCTAATAAATTTTGTAGTTCCACTTTGACTATGTCTTTCAATGTAGGGTTCAACCTTCTTTGTGGTTGCCTGATAGGAGTAGAACCTTTTTTGATGTAAATGTAGTGTTTGCAGATATCAGGATGTATTCATTTCATGTCTGCATATGTCCATGCAAATGCTTTACTTTGTTCTTCTAGTATCTTCATTAATTTCTTTTCTTGCTCTGGTTTCAAATTGGAATTTATGTTGACTGTTTTTCCAGGCAGAATTTCCACGATTTTTACTTTTTCAATTTGTTCTTCGAGTACTTCTGTCCATAATTCATCCATGTTCTGTTTTGAACTGTCACCTGTTTCTGTGGAAAAAAATTCTTGAATAACATGATTGTTAGAAGATACATTTTGTATAAATCTATCTATATGGCCATCTTCGTTTATTGCTTTTAGGGATAGTGCAACATCAATTGTTAGGATAGGTATGAGGTTGTGATTTGGTGTGTTTTGGTAATCATCAATCCAATTTTGATATTCTAACTCTGAAGATTTCATTGCTGGTGGGTAGATCGTGATTTTCTTCCTGGCATGTCCACTGGTGATAGTCATATTTCCTGATCGAAAACCTATGTAAGCGTCCACAATTGCTAACCAAGGTCTACTTAGTATGATTGGATAACCACTAAGTTTGCTTTTGACTTCAATTATTATGAAATCAGTTGGGTATTCCCAAAATTCAATATTGATCAAAATGTATTCTAGCATCCCTTCGGGTTTCACAGTGGATGTGTCCGCTAGTTGGAGTACTGTTGTGGTTGGTCTGACCATTGATTGGAGTCCCAGGTATAACATGGTTTCCTTAGTCATGACATTGATCACAGCTCCCAAATCTATTAAGCTTTTATTTATTTGCTTGTTATTGATGGTGACGTTTACTATCGGACTACCTGGATCAAGATATTTAGGGTTTATTATGACACCCAGCATTAAATCAACCAATTGTCCCACTACATTTATGGTTGGTGGGTCACGTTTCTTCCTTCCGGGTTTCTTTAGGCAATTTTCTCTAATAATTTTTTTGCAGATGGGCACATCCTTTATGGCTTGTAAAATTGAGATTTGGATGTGTAAGTGCTTGAATTCGTTTAAAATTGTATATTCTTCCTCTTCTTTCGTACTTCGTACTAGTTTTTCTGGAAATGGAGGGTTTCTATTGCATGGGAGTGGTTGGGTTTCGTCCTCAGGAGGGTCTGGTTCATCTGGATGCTGAACATAGGGTTTTGATGTTTGTTCTTGAGCTTCAGGTTGTTGGATATTGTTTGGGGATGTATTCTGCAATGTTTTTCCAGATCGGATGTTTATTTCGTTTATTTCTATGGTGTCTATGACATAGGTAGGGAATTGTGTGATATCAGCGTTATAAGTTTGTAGCTGTTGTGGAGATCTGTTATTATTAGGATTTGGGATTGGTTGGGATGGAATGGGTGGAGGTCTGGGGGTGGCTGAGGCTGTGTGGGTGGCATAATAAGTGGTTGTTGTAACGGGGCCCTCCAACTTGATGGATGGGGGTATTGATTTGCATAATTTGTGGTGGATGGAGGAAAAGGTGGGGGATATTGGGGGTAAGAGTTCTTCTTCTTCATCAACCATAGTGGTGTTTGAGCTGGAACTAGCAGAGAAGTTGTCTCTGTTTGGATCGTATGTGGAATCAGTTTCGTTTTCAGAGCTTGGGATTCAAACTGAGAGTGGTAAGAATTGTTGTCACCATTATTGCTCATGGGACGCCTAGGAAGAAAGCATCCAAACCTATCCCTTTGCCGACGAGGCATTCATTGGAAAAAAATATGTTTTTGTTTTATGTGATTTTTGTTTTATTTTTGTGTTGTTTTTAGGTGATGTCTCCTAAAAGATTTAGCACCTCCCCAACAATGGCTCCAAAAAGTGGTGAGCTCTAAGTATGGGTGCCTAATGAGGGCAACTAGACTAGGAGATTTACTTTAATTATCAAACCAGGGGACGTACAAACTTTAGAGGCATTGGCACTATATGTGCTCTTCTAGGATAGTCTTTGTCGAAATTAGGTGTTTGTATCAATGTTCTTAAAGAGTTGCCTAAGAAAGATTAAATGAACTGTAAACAGGATTGTTAATCTATGGAAGAGAAATTCCTATGCTAAGAAATCAAATACTGAAAGCAGGAAATCTATGGATAAGAATTTGAATGCAGGAAACAGTCAATCTAATTTTAAGAATTAATTTGCTGAAAACAATAAAAATTATACTATGAAATTGAATGCTGAAATTATAACAGATCTATTCTAAATAAATGAAATCTTGACCTTTAATCTTACTGTAAAATGAATGCATAAAACTCAAAGTCTGATATAACATAATCTAAGGCTAAAGCTAAATTCGGAATGCCATTATCTAATGCTGCAATCTTTAATCAAATTATGTAACCAATAAATACTGAAAGGATTCGATCTCTATAAGCAGTTCTAATAATGAAACGAATACATAGGCTGAAGATCTAGATTGTTGCTTCAAAAATAAATGCAAGTACATAGAGAAATGGGTGTTTAATTATGATTCAATGGAATGCTGCTACAGGACTACAGACACAGTATTATCATACTACGAAATGTGTTGTAATGAACTATGGAATCAGAAGTGATCAACTATTACAGAATTTAAATCGTGTTATTTAGACGCTATTTAGAATACTCTCATCTGCAATATAAATTCAATCAATGCACAACATATAATGAGAAATACATGTACTGCAAGATCTCCCAACTTACGTGTTGGAGGAGACCTCTCCAACCCGTACTCAGGAGTAAAAAGAACTTATAAACGCTGAATCGTAGATAACATCAAGTCTTTATTTAAAATAGAAACTTCATTGTTTAAAAACCAGGTCTATAACACAATTGTCTTGTTAGTCTGAAATTGAAACAATAATTCTTCAAAATAGCAGTAGGGGCCTCTTGCTACCCGAGAGGTCCATATTTATAAAATCCTAATGCTTAACCTAACGAAAATATCTAACTGTCGATTCTCTTTTGAACAGGAGTTCGTTCTCTACAGATCAGGAAAAAGGCGCTGAGTTTGGTGATGTTCTTCAAGTTCTTCACTTGATTCATGCATTATCCTTGAGTACACCTACACCTGCTCATTCAACCTTGTTTTTCATGCAATTAGCTCATAGCAACGCTTTTCAAAACATAACAGAAATAATCTTGTAAACACTTCATTAAATAATTAAGGTAAATCATTTTCCCACTAACGAGTGTATCTTTTCAACCTTTCTTGTATTTTCTGGTGGGAAAAGAAACTTAAGTAATTTGAGGAATGACCGGTCAACTATATCGTATGCCTTCACCAAGTCGAGTTTCAGAACCATGGAAGTTTGTATTTTGAATTTGGTAAAGTGTATGGTTTCTTGAGCCACCCAAATGGTGTAAAAAATTAACCTTTGATGCAGAAACCCAAATTGCTCTTTTGAGATCCCAGAAAATAAACCATCATTTATCCTGTTGGAAATTGTCTTGGAGATTATTTTATAAATCAGATTGCACAAGGATATTGGCCTATAATCAAGAAATAAGAGGGATTAGACTTATTAGGAATTAATGCCGTCGAACTACACTACCGCCACCGGATGAGGATCCCCAATCATTGCCAGACAGAGAAGGAAGAGAAACAGGACCCTCCCTAGTAACTTGTGGGAAAAGCAGCCTTTGTTGGAACATCACTTCAATAGGCGATAGGTGTAACTTTGTAAGCACCGTGAGGTGTATAGCTTCGTCGTACTAATTTATATTTTAAATGGATCCAGGAGAGAAGTAAGGTTATATATACTCAAATAAAATAACCATACTTCCTTCTATGGGGGAAGAGGGTTTAAGTAAGTAAGCTAGCGTGAAAGTGAAGCCAGCCACCCACCTCGTTGAGCCAACCACTACCAACCAACTCTCAATCATTCATTGATCTTGCTCTGTTACCAGCCTCTGTTCTCTCTGTGGGACCAGCTTTGTCAATTTATGTTCCCGACCTTTAAATCCACACCATCATGATGGTGGGTCACTCACAAGGAAGACCTTAGGGAATGGAAATAAGTTCATGCCCCCAGGATCTGCAGATCTTGCACCAATCCAGTTTTTATCGAGTGGGAAATGGATTAATGCCAAGAAAGTGGAGTTAACCCCTCCAGATACCTTGCCACTGCAACGGGCTTCTTCCACCAGTTTAATAAGTTCAGGACTAAAGATATCAAATAATTTAAGGAAGAACTCACAAGTCCAACTATCAGGGCCCGAACTTTTCCCCTTCTCCATACCTTTAAGAATATCTTCAAACTCCGAGATAGTCACAGGACGACTAATAAGATAACAATCCTCCTCACTAAAGATACAAGGCATGACCTGTAGTATCTTGAGTTGAGCCTCCAAATTAAAAGTCCGTGGCTTGGAGAAAATCCCAGAGAAGTACCCAGTTGCAGCCGAAGCAATCTCAGTTTGTGTCGAGACTCGTGTACCAGGATTAACTTCAATGCCCCAGATAGCCCTAAAATTCAGCCTCTATGAAGTGTACGAGTGGAATAATTTGGTATTTTTGTCGCCCCTCTGCAGCCATAAGGCCTTGCTCTTTAATCTCCACAATTATTCCTCCCTTCAAAGAAGTAAAGTTTTCTCTACCTCCAAATGCTTTAATGCCGCCACATGAGAGCCTGATACTGAGACATCAAATGGGACCAAATACATAGCCTTTAAGTACCCTTCCACTTTGAGAACATTATCCTGCAATGCAATCTTTTTCCCTCTGATCTAAGGAGAGATCACAACTTTGAGCTGTCGAATAAAGGAAGGAAATCAGTTCATGGCCGAGCCAGAGCCGGATGTTGAGTAATTATTCCAGTGGAGTCTAACTGCTAAATGAAGGTGGCATCTTCAAACTAAATCAGACAATATTTGAATGGATGAAAGGAAGAAGAGATGCCACTATCCACCTTGAAAAAAACTAGCATATGGTAAAAAATGTTTACCTATTCAATCCAAGATTTACAGCTCCCCAATCGCACATAAAGAGACTCATGCACAAGAACTCGATCAAGTCTCTTTTCCACAGCCGCATCACCCATCCTTCCATTTCACCAAGTAGGACGGAAAGGAGAGGGTTCCACATCTATAAGGTGATGGGAGTCGATGAGAGTCTTGAACCAGTCACTTGACGACGCATTATGGGCCTTGACACCCCAATATTCCCTTGCCACCATGATGAAATTGAGGTCAGCTACTAAAATCAGGGAATCCAGGTGCAGTAAACTGTTATCTCTCAATTCCAACAAAAAGTGTAGTTTATCCATTGTCGGACCATAACAATTAAAAAGTTGAATGGGCCCATAAATTTCTCGACATCGCCCGTTCAATAAAATACCCCCCCACTCCAAAGGAATGGAGCATCAAAAGAGAGGGGTTCCATATTGAAATTAAACCCTCAGAACGACCAACATCATCTAAAGTGCAACAATCCCATCCCGAGAAAAGTTTCCAGGAAAAATCCCTAGCAATATCACTTGCAACCAACATCTATTGAAGGAACACAATATCTGGATGAATAAGAGAAACCAATCCTTGAAGGGCTAACAAATTTGGGGCACCCCAACTCCACGAACAACAAGGGTCATAAGAATCATCGGGGCACCAACGGAGAGGCCTATGTAGCTCTAAGAGGCCTGGAATGATATGAAAGTAGAGATTGTAAATCACAATCGTTCTCGACTGAAGAGGAAGGTCCTACGCCAAATAAAATGGTGTAACCCCCCAAGAGAATGACGAGTGAGTTCCTTATGCCGACGACCCCCATTTTTTTCCTAACAAATACATTGGGAAAGGAAAACTCACTAGTAATAGGGTTAACCTCCACATCGTTGTAAACAGGAAAATGATCTCGGAAAAGTGCAGCAGCAGTCACCGGGGATGCATTTACATCTTCACCCAATAAGGGGTCAACATTATCTCGCCCCGGAGAGACACCTACAATAAGAAGGGTAAATCTTTCATCATCCAGTAGCTGAGAGTCAGAAACCATAAAACCCTCACCCAATGTAGACATAATAGCAGACTCGTCCACCGACACAATATTCTCACCCCCAGGACAAGTATCTGGATTATCTCCCATGCCTGCCAAGTTATCACCCTGGGAAATAGTATAGTCTGGATTCTCCACCAAACGTTCCTCCTCCAAACCCTTAATTAACTCTAATTCAGAAGCTGATATAAAGTTTATAAAGGTAGGGAAAAGAGACTGAAGCTTACCCATGAGTGAGGAGAGATCAATAGTCTGGTCAGAAGCTCTCGACATAGTCAATTCCATTGCCCCTTCCCTGTTCGTATAAGCAACAACCTTCTGAGCCTTTTGGCAGGGACACGCATGTCTTAAGTGACCAACCTCTCCATATGAGAAGCATTGAAAAGGAGTTCTCAAGTAGTCTAGTGGTTGCTTAATGACCTTGTCACCCCATCTGATAGTGATGGATTCCAGAAGTCCCTGCGCAACATCAACCTCAGTGAATATCTAGGCCATCCTCTTATCCTCATGATAAAGGGATTTATCATCGAAAAAAACAAAACTGCCAATATTGTTATCAAGATTGATAAATACTTCCCGCGACCACAATTCCAAAGGAAAACCCTTGAGAAGGACCTAGAAATGGTTTCGCTGAAGGGTTTCGGTTACTGGGTTGAAATCAGTATGCCATCGCTGTAAACACGACGACCCCCGACCAATGACCCACTGCTGTTCGAGAATCCGAGTCAGATGTTCTACATTTAAGAAATGGAAAATCACCCAGTTATTAACACGAATATGGACCTGCAGACAGTAGGTCAAAATGGGCTTCCATTGTTCACAAACCTAAACCAGTAGTGTCAGTAGAATAACACTCTCAAAGAAAATTTTACCAACTAAGGCTCAGGAGGATAGACTAAATACACATCCCAGCTGGACATTCTTACCAAGAGTCATATTGAGTTCCTCACTCCAAGGTTTCGGGGAGGGCTTTCAGAGCCCTATGCTTCCTAGCCCTAGACCCACTCCTCCTGGAAAGTTCACCACCAAGCTTGTGACAGTTAACCGGAGCATATCCAACAGATAAAAAACCTTCTTCCTCCACATAATCAAAATGCTACGATGTCGAATAATTACAAAATAATGGGTCTTCTTGTAGGGAAGAAATGCCAAGGGATATATTCCGGTGGGAGTCCCCAGGAACCTCCGAGCAAACGCCACTAGCAGAAGCCATGTGATTACTGTCACAACAATAATTACCAACAAACAATCGAATCACCAAGGGTCCCAGAAATCGACCAAGACCAGTGAAGTAAGGTGGGTTCCTTAGAAGACCGAGAATCAAAACGAAAGTGTAGCAGTAAATGAGGAATAATGTTGATTACAACAAACCCCAGGCCGGAATACACACAACACCCTAGAAACTCTAAAGGTTCTGCAAAGAAGCCCTCCTAAAAAACCCACCCCAAACCCACCCCAGAGAGTCTAAGACCCCGAAGAGTCAAACCATCGCCATGAAAATACCAACCCTAGAGCCGCCATCCAAGGTCCAAAAGAGCTTCTACCATGGAAACCCCGCATTTGAGCGACTTTTACACACATGCTTAGTCATTGCATTGCTGGTGTTTTAAAGGAAATGGCATTTATGATAACATACAAGTGTCTTGATTCTTGCTCCTTTATGCGGAGTGCTCTGTCGCCTAACTCCTTCATCGCTTCCACTTAGCCTCGTCAACTTTCAGCGAGTGTGCTCGACAGATACTTAACGTCGAGCAACATAAACGTTAAGCATTTTTCTCATTAGAACATTACCAAAATACATTACTTTGTTGAAAATTCCATGTAATAGTGTGTGCTTCAATTTTAGCTTTCATGCTACATTGTACACTTTATTTAAATTGGACAATATTATGATAAATTTGCATATAATATAAAAAAAAACATTTGGTTGGATATGAATGTATCTTAGATTTTATTAAAGGTGTTACATTGCCTAGGTAAAGAGATACGTAAGAATATTAGAGTTGTTATCTATGAGTAAAGAGGTACGCAAGCATAATAGCATAGAGTTAGAGAATCATTCTGAAAAAATAAGTTATATGTTACCTGTTCTCCATGCTTAGTTGTAATCACTTGTTGTCTATTCTTTAATTACCTTATTTAGTTAAATGGGTTGTATGTCACTACCTGTTATGTATCCATGAGTTACGAGCTATCCATGCATCAATTATCAGTTATTTTTTATATTTATTTATTTATTAAAGATATATACACCTATCAATGTAATTAAATTCCATTATAGTGAGTTCTTCCTAACCGTATGATGCTTTGTATTTTAAAATAAAAAACTACTTAAATTTCATATGCTTAATTTTCTAAATATCCATATTATTAAATTCTGTTAATGCAAGTGGTTTGTCGTTCCAATAGTATTTTTTTGTCTTATCTGCAAACACCATGAATAAGGATAAGATAGATTGGATCTATCCAAATATATAATTATTATAATATATTATTGTTTATATATTTACGTCGAATGCGTTCTTTCTGCGAAAGACAATCCGTGCTCCTATAGCAAGATTCCTCGCTTATGCATCCAATGGAACAATGACACGTCGCAACCAATCGAGCTTTGCCAGGTGGCCGCACGATTCCATTGAAGCTTCCAATAAAATGTTGCCACGTCTCTTCCACATCTCTTCCAATAAAATGTTGCCACGTCTTATCTTCTTGCGTGTTCAGGAGGTTTTGTTCACTATATTGGCGTGTTCAGGAGGTTTTGTTCACTATCCCCAAAGTGACAGGTTGGGTTCTGGCTTTGTTGTGTTCTGCCTACTCCTCGGTCGGTCAAGCTCGGCGCATACAAAAGAAAGTGGGTATCAGCTCTATTAAGGACACATGGTCTCCTCCAAATTGCAGATATACAAGCGAGAAAATGGCAAAGTTGAAGAAATTGCCATGGGTTTTGATTCTGCGTCTGCTGGTCCTTTGGATTCCATTGAAGGTTACGTCCCTCAAGCAGAGCAGCTGCGTCTTCATCTTCAACCTCCTGCAGATAAGTCCATTTCAAAATCGCCCAAAAAAAGGGTATGCTACACTTTACAATCCTTGTGGTTTAGATTGATTCCTGGCAATGTGTCTGTACGCCACTTACTTATTATAGGGAATTCCGTGGTACTTGTTAAGTCTACTTAAAAATGAACAAGCAAAATTCAGTTTTACATTATATATATGTAATAAAAAAAGAAGATAAGGGTTAGAATGACATCTATCATTTCTAGCACCACTAGACCACCGAAATACACAACTCGAGCTGTCCAAGTTCTGAACGCATGCCATCAGCTAGGAATATACCAAGAACAAAGACCTAGCCAGTCATTGGACTGCTATATACAGGTTCTAGCAGTTGAACCGACCCACTCAGGATTTACGCATACAAATTAAAAACAAGTGAACCGGCTGGTTCAAACTTGTGATTTGTTTTCATTTTTTATTATGCCTTCTTAGAATGTTGAAAGTATGTCTTGCAATTATGTAGATATATTTCATTCAAGGAGCATTGCTGTCTTATGTTTTAGGGTAAGCATGAATGCCAAGGAAAGAGAGCTATGCCCAAGCGTTGAACAAACCAGCCATGAAAATAACTAGGAATCGACCCACAAGTTCGTTGTAGCATATTATGTGCAACACCTTGCTTAAGTACTGCGTAGAAGCACCCTAAAGCTAATTATCCAAGCTTCATGCTGGGAAATGGGCATTTGGTTTTCGATGCCAAAAACTAGACAATCGAATATTCTGAACAAATCCATTGATACACCAATTTCTTAAAAAAAAAGTAAAGCCGTCAGCTGGTGATGCATGTAAATGTTCATCAGGATTCAGAATGGGTCTATGAATGTGTGTCCTAATCCGGCTTTTTAAAGTTTTAAAACCACACAAAAATTGCATGGAAATACTAGACAATCCTCTTTTCAAGCATGTTTTTCTATGGGCGATATCAATGAATTGCTGCTCTGGATTATTTATCTCTGTGTATAGAAATGACAAATCAGTAATTACAGATATAAATTCATATGTTTCCCACTTCAAAACAAAATTAAATCTTCCCCTCTCGTGCTTAGGCAGGTGAAATCAGTGCAAGCATCCCACAGGGCTTGTGGAAGAAAATCGACGATTAACCCTAAGTGAAAGCTGAAGATTAACTTCAGGCATCCACCTGCCCTTAATATTTTCAAAGACACCAATGTTTCCATACCTGAAGGCTCTAATGGAGACCACCCTCCCACGACCCAACAACTATGGAGGTAGCGTGTGTCCCACTCGACCCTAGTGCACGAGAGAATAGGCTACGATAGGGTGTTCTGACAAAAGACTCGACCAGCAACGTACGCTATGGAAACAAAAGAAAAATATTAGATAATTTAAAAATTTTACCTGCTCAATTTGTTGCGGAACTCCACCGCTGCCATGAGCCAAATTGAGCAGAACTCCATTGCCATGAGTCCTTCGGTTGATGGTGATGGATGTGCTAGGGGATAACAGAGATAACAGAGATGCATTGTAAGAAAGGAGAAGAAATAGAGAGACCTTCATGGCTACTCTCAAACCGAAGAAAAAAAATTATTACTTAGGGAAACCCTAGCCGAGCAGACTCTGTATAAAAATTTGCAGAAGCAAAAATGAATTAGGCACAAAGCACGAGGATTTTGAACCACGGTTTATTAGTGTTTTCAAGTAGTGGGTTAATTTGGAGAAGACATGTAGTCCATGCAACAACGTGTTGATTCTACATTTTTAAAAAATATGGATAACGTTCAGCTTAGTTATGTGTTTAATTTCAATGAAGTATTTCATTCTACTTAATTAATAATATTAATTTGTTTTATATATATAAATAGAAAAAAAATGCTTTAAACCCTTTCAAAACGTCATGCGTGCATTGACATCGTCACATTCCCTGACCATGGTAGATTAGGTGTCTCATGCATGCATTAAATTGGCACTGTTAATGGGTGATGGCCACGAGGGATAACTACAAAGATGTACATCATCAGAGGTAGGATCGGCCAGAGTTTCGTGGAATGAAGGAGCTTTGTGACTTCCCATAGTGGGAGACAGTTTCTGGAGTTCTGTCAGATTCTAAATGGCATGGGAATCATTATCAAAATGAAGAGATATATATGGGAAATGATGGAAACCCTAGAGGGAGGGTCAAAGACAGCACCAGTTAAATTTAATTGCATAGGAAGCTTATGGGGAATATTAGAAATCAAAGACATTATGATTGAATTTGAAGTCCCTCATTGAGAATATATTTTGCTCAGTTAAGAGAGATTTAGAGACAGTTGCTCCATAGCGCTTGAGAAGTTCCAGAATGTTTATATTGCCAAAATATATTGCTGCAGCTATTGATGGGAAATCGTTGCATAATACCCTTCCTTGCAACGCTTGCCGAATCCTTTTATTCATATGTTTTACTATGTGAGAAGAACCACTCCCACCTCCATCGAATCCCTCCATGTTCCATCCGACATACAGAAGAATAGAAGAGAAAAGAAACATACAACCCATCCCATCGTGTTTAAAAGATCATTAGCCACTTGACCTATTCTGATGCTCTCTTCCACAATTCCCCTTTATATTCTTCAAGCACTACTTTCTCTTCTGGAGCGCAGTATCACGACCACTGCATTCAATCCGAAACAGTTGAGTACATGGGATATTTGAGCTCTCACGCCCTATAATGGATTCAGGCATTGGCTTACTTGGTGATGATGTTGTGGAACCGTCCCATAGGCATAGGAATAGAACTAGGTGCAGGACACCGTGGTTTCAACAAGACCGTGATCGCCAAATTTTGGGTGAAGGGAGAGTTTGGTATCGGAGAGACGGAGGAGGACTTCATCTGTGCGACTGTAGACTGGTGGCCATCCAACAAATTCCATTACAGGACGTGCATGGTGGCCATATTCTAGAGTACAGGTTCAAACAACTACCATCATTGTCACAACAAGTGGCATTTTCCTCCTCGAACAAGTTAAAAGACCAGCCATTTTCCTCTTTGTATCTTCAAGTAGAGGGTTGTGTGGGACAGTGATTAATTGATGTAATATTCTTGTGTTGCTTCAGTTGTGTGTTTGTTAAAAATGTCGCATTCATTATTTTTTTAGTAGTCTTGCTGTTAAATTTATTTATTATCTCTTGTTCATGGTTCTCTACCTAATTCAATTGTTTTGCAACTATCTTGAACAATGGTCACCCTCCTTGGGTTGCTTGTCAAGTGACAAATTTTTATTAAAACCCCCACCCAACCATGATTCCTTTCTTGAGTCTATGAGTTCAAAACAGAATTTGTACTTTAGTTTGTGCAACTGTCTATTGACAATATGTTGCATACTAGCTTCCCCTTTGATTCCCCCATTTTATATCCTATAAGTGTAGATCAACAATTTATTTTTATCAGAGTCTCGGACTAGTGCATACTCTCAATGTACATTAGTAAATCATCCTAAGTTTGGTTTTGAACCAGAATCATATTGTCAGAAAGATCCCTTGGGTTTGGGCTGAAATGTTTGCTGGAAATCCTTACAAGAATCATTGTGTCTTTAGATGGTGCAGCGCCAAGATCTCCATCATTAGAGATTAGAGATAATAATTACGTATAACTACGAAAATAAATATGATTTGTGATCACAATGGTATTGCTAATAATGATCATAGACAAAAAAAAACATAAAAAAATATAAGATGCAAAAGTTTTACATATTATTGCAATTATATCAAATAAACTGCCAATAGAATCACATTGGTAATTTTCATTTCAGTTTCCAAATCTCATCATACTCATTTTCATTTCATTCTACATTCATAATGAAACAATATGAGCTTTTCTCTTGAGCAATGACACACTTGCATAAAATTTCACTTAACCTCCTTTTTGACCCTTGGTGGA
Organism: Larix kaempferi; assembly: GCA_027924585.1. Lineage (NCBI taxonomy): Eukaryota > Viridiplantae > Streptophyta > Pinopsida > Pinales > Pinaceae > Larix > Larix kaempferi. The sequence goes on along the minus strand of BSBM01000555.1, from coordinate 4,468,926 downwards.
AAGCATACTAGCAAAAGGGAATGATTTCAATGTTGAGAAATTGGGCCAGAAAAATTACCAAAAAAAATTCCTTTTACTTGGCCTTCTTTCGTTGGAACTTATATGAGTCTCCCCATCCCACACTAACCCTACTTTATTCTCCTGAATACTTGTGATTTCTTTGGTTCTTATGGTAACGAATTTAGGACTATAGGAAGGTAGAAACTTGAGAGTACAAATCCTTTAGAGAATGTCTTGTTATAGTATTGATCTAGTATCAAGGGATGACAGGCTAGATCTGATTTAGATCACACAAGGAAGCAAGATATAGTCTAAATCTTCAAGCAATGTGTGAGCAACACTCTGACATAAGGCGCTACACTCCATTGGATACAACAACCTTCAATACCAAATTCACAAGCTATTCATTAAGTCTATCAAAGACAATCTATAGATGGTCCAATGGTAAGTCATGAGGATACCATTCAAATCAATGTAAATGTTTAGGAAGGTGGCACATTCTATTGATAATGCAGAGAAATATCTACATTTGGCTTTCAGAATGAAACATTATTCATATATTTTTCATCAATCAGAACAAAATAAGTATGTAAATGCTGACAATAGAATATAGTTTTAACATCTAAAGTGTTTAGGAGGGTAACATGACTGTTGAACTTAAAAACATGGAGAGTTGAGCATGTGGGTCCTTAGGTTAGGGCCATAGTCCATTGATTTCACATATGTTGATCATTATAAGGATTTATATTTTTTTCTTCTCTGTTATTGCTATGAAATGTTTTTCTTTTTCATGATTGCATAGCTATTTAATTAAGTCTGTTTCCACTCGAATTTCTCATATGTTCATCATTATAAGGATTTAGATTGCGTTCTTCTCTGCTATTGTTATGAAATGTTTCTCTTTTTAATGACTGCATAGTTGTTTACTTAAGTTCTACATTTTAAAAAAGTTTCCACTCATATTTTTTACTTCAATGACCTGAAATTCTTGTTTTTGCTTTTAGAAAAATGAAACCTTGATTTATTTGTTAAATTTTACTATTAAATGCATCATCTACACAATCTATATCCATACCATTCATAGTTCAAACTACAAAAACCTATTCATATATACATATGATTATATTTCATTATATATGTCCAACAACCAGTCTCATATAAGCACATGCCTCTATGATATTATATAGGATTACAACCCTTATATGAAGCACATGGTAATACCTATTTTAGTTATACATAATTTTTCTGAATAATATTATAATTTTGTTAAATGTTTTGCCTGAGAAGATATAGATTTACTTTCACAATCCATTATAAATGAGTATCACTTAAAAATTGTGTATGAAGGTTATCAGTTATTAAGCTTATGAGTTAGGAAAGCACTCGTGGGAACTAATTAGATCCATACATCCACTCTTGCACAATGAGAATAAAAATTGTTGGTTTTACTCCATCTTTATTTCATAATTTTGAAAAAACTGGTGTTTAAACTTTTATAGTATCAAATATATAATTTATTAATAAAAACGTTTTTATTATTTGTGCATATTTTTATATGTTATTATTGTTATGATGAGTTGATAAAGTTTATGTTATTATTATTTTATCTAGCATTAGATTTTTTGGGTTATGCATATAGAGTACTATCCTTTGGGAACTTATGCATACAGAGTACTATCCTTTGGGTTATGTAACGCTCCAACAACATTTCAAAGGGCCATATTAAGTATATTCTCTAATTTCATAAATGATCAAATGGAAGTCTTCATGGATGACTTCACACCCTATGGACAAAACTTTGATCAGGCATTGAACCATATTGAGTTAGTATTGAAAAAATGTATTGAGATGAGCTTATGTCTGAGCAATGACAAATGCAGAATGTTAATGGAAGAAGGCATCGTTCTTGGGAACCATATATCATAGAGGGGGATAGAGGTTGATCAAGCAAAAGTTTCAGTAATCAAAACGCTGCCGCCACTTGCCAAACAAAGGGATGTGAGAAATTTCCTTGGGAAAACATGATACTACAGGAGATTTATTGAAAATTATAGCAGGATTGCTGCACCAATGTTTGCCCTTCTCACAAAAGACACCGAGTTCATATGGACAAACCATTGCATGACAACAATTGATAACCTTAAGGAGAAAACAATTACAACTCTAGTACTCCAAGGACTAGACTGGGAACTTCCATTCCACATCCACTCAGATGCATTAGATAAGGCCATTGGATTTGTCCTTGGACAAGAAAGAGACAAAAATCCCTATGTTATATATTATATCAGTAAAAATATGGCAGGGGCATAATTAAATTATACTGTTACAGAGAAGGAATTTTTGGCTTTCATTCATGCAATTAACAAGTTCAGGCATTGCATAACAGCTTACCAAGTTTTTGTCCATACATACCATTCAACAATAAGGTATCTCACAAACAAACCTAATACAAGTGCTCGAATCATCAGGTGGCTACTCCTCCTGCAAGAGTTTGACATCACAATTTTGGACAAGCCAGGAAAACACAATGTAGTGGCTGAATTTTTATCTAGGCTCACCCATGGACAAGACAGTGAAGTGGTGAATGACAATTTTCCCGATGAGCACCTTTTTCCATATCAACAAGAAGCCCATGGTTTGCTGACATAGAAAACTATTTAGTGTCTGGAAAATTTCCAGCACACTACAACTACAAAGAAAAGAATAAAGTTATAAGGCAAAGTGCCACTTACACATGGATAGAGGGAATGGTCTTCAAACAAGGACCAGATCAAATACTTAGAAGATGCATTAGAGAAGATGAAGTGCATGACATAATGCATGCCACTCACAATGAATCATGTGGAGGACACTATGCTGTAAAGAGGACAACCTATAAAATTTTGCAAAGAGGGTATTATTGGCCAACACTCCACAAGGATGCTTATGAATATGTTTCACACTTCGATGACTGCCAAAGAATGGGGAAACCAACACAAAAAGAGGAAATGCTTCTCCATCCACAAATCTCCTTGGAGGCATTCGAAAAATGGGGATTTGATTTCGTTGGTCCAATCAACCCACAGTCAAATAAAAAAAGCTACATCCTGGTATGCACTGACTACCTTACAAAGTGGACTGAGGTAGTAGCACTTGCTGTAGCAAACGAGACCAATGTGGCAAAATTTTTCACTGAGCAAATCTTCCACAAGTTTGGTGTCCCAAGGGAATTAGTTTCTGATCAAGGCCCACAATTTACATCCAACTTAATAGAAGACCTGCTTAAGAGAAACAATATAAAACACAGACAATCCTCCTCCTATCACCCTCAAGCCAATGGTAAAGCTGAGGTAACAAACAGAGAATTGGAAAGGATTTTGACAAAGACTGTCCAACTCCACAAAATAGATTGGGTAGATAGTCTAAGTGAGGCAGTTTGGGCTTACAATACCACATGGAAGACAACAACAGGATTCACTCCTTATGAGTTAGTCTATGGAAAGCAAGTCATGCTACCAATTGAATTGGAAATAAAGACATTATTAATTGCAGCAAAGTTAAATATGGAACTATCAGAGATCCAACAAGAACGCATGCTACAATTAAATCAACTGGATGAGCAATGCCAACAGGCACTTTCCCATACTGAAATCATCCAGCAGAAAAGGAAGAAGTGGCATGACAAACACATAAAAGATAAAAAGTTCAAGGAAGGTGACTGGGCACTACTCGATGACTCCAGATTCCATACTTTCAAGGGAAAACTAACAACTAGATGGCTCGGACCGTACATCATTGAGAAAATCTATCAAAATGGAGCTGTCAAGATTATTACAATTGATGAAGAAGAGTTTCCAATGATAGTGAATGGACATAGGCTAAAACTTTACAAAAATCCACAGTCAAGGGAGGAATTCACATAACTACTGTACCAGCAACAATTGATGCTGATAGAGAATATGGAATATCATTTAATTCCAATTCTGAAAAAATAATAATAATAAAAAAAAGAGAAAAATAAAAAATATATATATAATAAAAAGAAAAAATGGAAGAAAAAATGAAAAAATGTTGAAAAAAGATATAAAAAAAAGAAAAAAGAAAAAAATGAATGAAAAAAGAGAAAAAAAAGAAAAAGAAGAAAGAGACATAACTGAAAGAACGACCCAACATGGTCCATTCAGGTAAACACAGGTAAAATTGCAGGGCATCATACATCCCCATGAAGAAGCAGCATGGACATTGCATATAAAAAAAATCAAGCAAGCCAGTCATCCAAATACAAGCAAGCCAACAATCTAATCAAGTGAGCCCGAAAATATCAACCATTACAGCAACCAAGCGAACCAGCCACGTTTTCAAGGAAGAAAGCAAAGGTATCAACTACTACAGAATTCATTCCCAGCAAACAAACTATTCAATCACATCTGCAATATCTTCACGCGAGCCTGCCATCTATTCAAGAGAGCCAGCCTAGATTACAACAACATAAGAAAGAATCAAAAACCCAATGCAAAAGCCTCATCACAAAATCAAATCAGAAAATGGCACGAAGTTCAAAAGCAGATGATACACCAAATTCAAATGAACCAAAGGAAAAAGCAGCTAGTGCATGTAACTATTGACATGCCAGAATTTACTACGGACAATGCCAAATCTACTACAGAATCCAGCGCACATAAAAATCGGGCCAGATCATGAACTCAAGTACGCTAAAACATAACGAGGTAATATCTAAACATCTTTGTTTTATTTTTAAGGTCAAATCATTATCTCGTAAGATGGTTATTTCTGAAGCTGAGGACAACTTTTAAATTAAGTCGATGGCAAGGTTCAGACTACCTCACAAGATCATCATTACCCACCTTCGTCATATCAGCAAATGATAAACCCGCATCTAGCCACCATATTTCCCAATAATCGGAGCAGAAGTACAATGTACAATGATGAAACGAAATACAGGACTCGATTATGGAAAGAAATGGATAAAACAAAAAGTACAAGGAACGATGATGACGATAAGTGCGGAAAGGCAGTAAGTAAGGCAACATAATCTTCCAAAAGAGCCAGTTTTTGCAAATACAAACCTCTCAGAAGCTCTCCAGAAGCAAGAAACCGGAAGTTAGTGTGTTCACTCAGCCAACAATCCATTCCTCGAGCCTGTAATCAATCCCGACCAGTTGAGGTAAAATCCACATTCAAAGTTTTTGGTTTTGTTTGATTATAGAGGAGATTTTGAGATGACAAAAGGGTTCAAAAAGAGCGAACCAGAGGAACACAATGCTATTTATCAAATCCCGCGAATCTTACCAATCATCCGCAATGCGGGCTGTATGGATTTCATCTTAGGATTGAAAGCATACAATACAGAGGCGGCTTTGGAATTTGCAAGAAATTTAAAGCACATCAAGGATGAACAGTTCGTCACCCAAGTGAAGGGATTATGTATAAGGTTGGATGATGAAGCAATTGCCAAATTAACTTGTATACCAATGGGTCTACATTGGAGCAGACACGACCGAGAGGCAAGCCATGAAGCAAAGATAACATTTTTCGAATGAGGAGAGGTCTACGATGAAGATAAAAATGGAGTCAAAAGACTCTCCATGCCGGCACCATGGGATGAAATGGCTGCAATCGTCCATAAATACATTACATGCATTGGTAGGCTAAGTTATGTCCCTATTTTTCATTTTCAAATTCTGGAGCTGCTGAGGCACAGGGGCCATCTTCCATCGAACAACAACATCAACATTCCATACTATCTTCTCCTGTCTCTAGGAGAAATGAGCAGGAAAGTGATTCAAGGAAAAGAGGATGCATTAGCCCACCATGGGCTAATCAAATTGATCATTTGTGAGGAATTAGAAGTGTAGATCCCAGAACTTTCTTGGGAAGAATTTGTGTTGGTATCGGCTGAGGATGTTCAAAGAATGAAGGGTACACCCACAGTCGACATACCCCTACCTCCTGGATCAAAGGAAAAGATCGCCTCTACATTAGGGACTAAGAAGAAAATCGACCTGGACAGCGTGGCTAATACCCTGATGAAGATAAAGCATTCACGAGATGACTCCCCCAAAACGGAACTAGGGATTTACACCAATGATCAAGGGTTGAAGAGACGAAGTAAAAGATTCACACAGGTATCCAGAATCCAAATTACCAAGGAGGTGTAAAGGGAACCCAGCCCCCTAGTTCAAAATGTGTCTGATGATGATGATGAGCTTGGGGTAGATCAGGAAGATCCCACTACACCAGAAGAGCAGGATGAACAAGAAGGGCAGGATGTAGAAGAAGAGCAAGATGAACAAGAAGGGCAGGATGCAGAAGAAGAGCAGGATGAACAAGAAGGACAGGATGCAGAAGAAGAAAATAATGCACAAGAAGAGCAAGACGACTTCCAGGAGAACCCTCTTGAGCACAATGAAAACCTGGGGTCGCTGACCAACTCATCGAGGCACGAGAAGAACTAGAAAATCTCAGAGAGGAGCTAGCAACATTGAAAATTGAATCCAGAATGCAGAGAATCCAGCCAACGTCTCCACTATTTTCACCTACAAAGACACAAATTTTGAAAATGCATCATGCAGGGGAGCTAAAACTGGCTGAGCAGCAAAATTCAACACTTAAAGAGAAATTGGCTGAGGCACAAGAGGAGTTAACCAAAAAGGACCAGGAGATTGTTCAATTGAGGGACGTTTTGGCTACTACCACTAAAATATATGATAAACTACTGGAGCTCAGGCCACCATCAACAATTTATGCAGTTTATCTACAAGAAAAGTGGGGCAAATTCCAGCTCCAAAGGTTAAAACAGGGACTCCTGATAGAGATAAACTCCCCCAAGGAGTTTGTGGATACATCTATAAACTCCACAGAGTTGGAGAAGGACCAGCTAAGTGAATTTTTATTGCACAATTTTGTAGTTCCTAGCTCGCCCAACTGGTCTCCAAACCATTACACGGGCGATTTCCAGTTGAGGGCACTATGTTCATGGATGAATCATGAAATTGAATGAGCTCGGGACTGCCACATTTACGTTGCAACAAAATGGAAAAATCCATTATGGGTTAGGGTAGAGGTGACTCACCCTGAAAGAATAATTTACAACGATAGGAACATCACCCAGGATGAGGAGTTGATCCCCATTCTCCTTGAGAAGCAACAGGAGGCTGTGGCACACTTTGATGTTACTCTCCAGAGCACACACAAAGAGGTTCATGAGTCTATTAATGAAATATGGCGTAGAATAGCAAGTGATCTAAAAAGAAAAGAGCTTCACTCCCCTCTCAAACTTGAAGCTGCTCTCGTCAAAGGTAAACTATACAGGGAATCCTTGATAAAGAATCAGCTTAGATGGATTGGAATGAGGCTAAATCCCCCATTTTACCTTCCTCGGTTATTAAGGAACAAATTAATGATGAAGAAGAGAGGAGAGCACGGGTCAAGGAGGATCAGAGCATGGGCTACTACAGGCAGGAAGGGACCCCCAGGGTGGTTGCATGGGACATCAGATAAGTCGTCGAAGAGCTGAATATGTCACCCAAGGATGGGTGAATCCTTAGAGCATGGGGGAGATGATGAGTCCAAGTTACAGGTATCTGATATCCTTTTTCCACAATGAAGCAGAAAAGGTGAAGAAATACACTTGTTTTGTGGGAGAAATGATTTACCTTGATTATTTAATGAAGTTGTTTTAAAGATTATTCTTTTATGTTTGAAAGTGTGTTCAATAAACTAATTATATAAAAAACGAGTATTATTGAGTAGGTGTAGGTACACTAAGGGACAAACACGCAAATCAAGTGAAGGACTGAAAGATAATACAAAACTCAATGCCTTTTTCCATGATTTATAGAGAGAAATCCTGTTCAGCAGGATCAACAATTAGACATATAGTTAGGTTAATCATTAGAGGCATATATATATGGACCTCTCGAGTAGTGAGGGGATCCTGCTGCCATTTTTGAGAACCATCGTTTTACGTTTTTATACTGCTGAGACAATTTGTGTTAAAGACCTTTATTAAGCCATGAAGTTACTATTTTGAATAAAGATATTTATGTTGCTTTCAATTCGTCATCTATAAGTTTTCTCCACTCCTGAGTACGGATTGGAGAGGGCCCCTCCAACACGTAAGTCAGGAGATTTTACTATTAAGGTATTTTTCATTATGTGCTTTGTATTGACTTAATCTATATCGCATGTGAAAGTATTTTTGATGGCATTTAAATAGCACGATTTGATTTCTGTAGTAAAGCGACCATTCTGATTCCATAGTTGGTTATAGCACATTCTGTAGTTCGGTAACACTATTTCCGTAGTCCTGTAGCAGCACTCCACCAACACATATTTTGACACTTATTTTCCTGTGTGCTTGCATTACTTCTGAAACAGTGATCCAGATCTTGAAGATAATGCAATTTTCCATTATTATAGTTGCTCATGAAGATTGATTACTTTCAGTACTTTGGTTAATTGATGATTAATTTATAGCATTGGATAATTTCATTCTGAACTTAGTTTTTGGCATTTGAATATTTTAGATCAGATTTCCAGTTTATGTATTTGAATTACAGTATTTACTTCTTAAATTAGAGATCCAGCTTTCGGTATTTTAGAATAGATCTGCCAAGTTTTCAGCATTCAAATTCATAGTATAGATTTACTATTTTCCGCAAGTTAATTCTTAAGGTATATTTATTGTTTTCAGCATTTAACTTCTTAACATAGATTTACTGTTTTCAGCATTCAAAATTTTTAGCATAGGTATTTCTCATCCATAGATTAGGCAATCCTTTCATAGCTTATTCAATTTATTTTTTGGAAAACCTTTAAACATTGATACCGACACCCAACCATGACAAAGACTATCCTATAAGAGAACATATAGTGCCAGCACCTCTGAAGTTTGTACGTCCCCCGGGTTGATAATTAAAGTAGGCTCCTGGTCTAGTTTCCCTCATTAGGCATCCATTCTAAGAGCTCACCAATCATCATCATCATCATTGTTATCACCCACTTCCTCCTCATCATCCTCATCCTCATCCTCATCCTCATCCCACTCCTCTTCCTCATCATCATCTTGGTCATCATCTTGATCATCATCTTAATCATCGACATCATCATCATCATCATCAATCATCATCATCTTCATCATCCTCATCATCATCATTGATGATGATGATGATGATGAAGATGAGTACGAAGATGAAGATGATGATGGCGAATATGATCATCCTCCTCGTCCTCCTCCTCCTCCTCATCATAATCATATTCGTCATCATCATCCTCATCATCGTCATCATCCTTGTCATCATCATCATCGTTATCACCCACATCCTCATCCTCATCCTCATCCTCATCATCTTCATCATCATCTTGGTCATCATCTTCATCATCAACATCATCCTCATCGTCATCAACATCATCAACATCATCATCACCATCTTCGTCATCATTATCTTCTTCATCATCATCATTGATAATGATGATCATCATCACCATCTTTGTCATCATCATCTTCTTCATGATCATCATTGATAATGATGATGATGACGAAGATGATGATGATGATGATGATGAAGATGATGGATGATGATGAAGATGAGTATGAATATGAAGATGATGATGCTGATAATGATGAATATCATCATCATCATCATCATCATCATCATCATCATAATCATCTTCATCATCATCAGGATCATCATCATCATCTTCATCATCATCATCCTCATCATCATCATCATCCTCACCATCATCATCATCTCCATCATCATCATCATCGTTATCACCCAATTACTCATCATCATCCCCATCCTCCTCCTCATCTTGGCTATCATCTTCATCATCAACATCATCATCATCGTGATCATCACCATTAACGTCATCATCATCATTTTCATCATCATCCATCATCTTCGTCATCGAGGAGGAGGATGAGGATGAGGATAATGATGAGGAAGTGGGTGACAACGATGATGATGATCATCATCATCATATTCGTCACCATCATCACCATCACCATCATCATCATCATCTTCATCATCATGACGAAGATGATGGATGATGATGAAGATGAGTATGAAGATGAAGATGATGATGCTGATGATGACGAATATGATGATGATGATGATGATCATTGTTGTCACCCACTTCCTCATCCTCCGCCTCCTCCTCCTCCTCCTCCTCCTCCTCCTCCTCCTCATCTGTTGAAATATTGTAACTTCTAAGAATATTATATTTGTACTTTATTATTCTGGAGATGTTACATCCCTCCGAGGTGACCCTATTGTATATCCGGAGATGTTTATTCCTCCGATGGATTGTGGTAACTAGGGTTATTAGATCTCCCATGTGGGGGTCGGGCCTGAGTTAATTTATTAGGGGTTATTAGACCCTCTTCGGAGAGGTCGACCCCATAGGTTAAAACGTCAGTCGGGAAACAAGTATAAGTAGAGGAGGATGCTCCTCACTTATCTCATTCATTCCTCACTCGGAAAGTAGCGCACAAGTGAGAGAGAGGTCTGCATAGGAAGAGGAGGAGGAGCTCTTGTTTGGTTTCTACGTCTTGTATTGGTTGATCATTTATATTGAGGAAAGCTTTGCTGGGTTTTCTACCCCATGAGGGTTTCCCAGGGTAAATCTTTGTCTATCTTGTGATTGTGTTTCTTTCAGTGATCTTGCTAGTCAAATTCGTATAAAATTAACATGGTATCAGAGCTAGCCTGAATAGGACATCTTTCACAAGGTGAAAAATATCTCTCTCTTCCTCCGGTGAAAATTAGGGTTTCTATAAAAGTTGGAATCTTTGGATTCTGATTACATGGCTAGATAGCCCTCCTCAAAATCGAACTTTTGAGCCCTAGATCGAACTTTTTGGTTGGGTAGAACTCCGGGAAAGTCAAACCCTAGTTTGGCAAAAAGTGTGTAAAACCAGAAAACTAGAACCAGATTTCTACAGCAAGTCTGAAGTTCGCTGGTCAAGTTTGGAGGCTGAAAAATTGAATTTTCCAGGAAAAAAGTACATCAGTCACCTCACCTTAGTCAAGCCAATCTCCTGATAAGGTCAGTTTTTCATTTTTGGAATTTTCAATTTTTGGTAACCCCCTAGGCAAGATGGCCCCAAGCACTAAGCTTGAGGACAAGCTACAAGGTATAGAGAATTTCCGGGCATGGAAATATAGAATTGGTCTCATTCTTGAAGAGAATGATCTTTCCCAATATATCAAGGATGAAGTTGCAGAACCTGCGGAAGATGAAGCCAAAGAAAAGTCTAGGAAGGATCTGATTAGGGCAAAGAGAATCATTGCTGATTCTATCAAGGACCACTTGATTCCCCAAGTGGCATACAAAAAGAATACAAAGGAAATGTATGATGCCCTAGGAAGAATGTATGAAGGGAGGAACATCAATAGGAAGATGAACCTAAGATCTCAGTTGAAGAGTACCAAAATGAACAAAGGAGAATCTATTCAAGATTATTTATCAAGGGTTTCCCAAATCAATGAACAACTAGATGCCATTGGGGATACCCTTGATGAAGATGAACTAGTCATGACTTCTCTAAATGGTCTCACTAGACCTTGGGAGTCATTCATCCAAACTATGTGTGCCAGGAAAGAAAGTATTAAGTTCGATGTGGTATGGGAGGACTGTATTCAAGAAGAAGCTAGGGTAGCCAATAGAGAAGCCCTTCTCAAGGAGGATGACCAAGCTTTGGATACTCACACCAAAAGAAGAAGAAAGGGTCACTTCAAGAAAGATGACCACAAGGTGTCTCAACCTTCCCATAGATTTAAAAGGAGAATAGGAACAAACTCAGAAAGAGATCTCTCCACAGTTCAATGTTACAATTGTCTTAAACTAGGACACTTTGCTAGAAATTGTACTTCACAAACAAAGAAGAAGAAGTTTGTTCACAAAAGACATCATGCACATATGGCAGAAGATGATAGTGAAGAAGAAGAAGAAGAAGAAGAAGAAGAAGAAGAGGAAAGACCTCAAAAGAAAAGAACTAAAGTAGAGAAAGAAGATGTGGAAGAATATGTTCTATTTTCTGCACTCTCTGGCTCTGTGACATCTGGAGAAGATACATGGCTCATTGATAGTGGTGCTTCAAAGCACATTACAGGTCAAAAGAAAACTCTCTCAAGACTTGAAGAAAATACCACTCCACAAAAGGTATCTCTAGGAGATGATTATCAATATTCCATCAAGGGAATTGGTGAAGCAAGCTACAAGCTTGATTCTGGAACACCATTGAAGATGAAAGAAATTTTATATGTACCAGGTTTGAAGAAGAACCTACTTTCTATTTCAGCATTAGATAAGAAAGGATTTAGAGTTGCATTCATAGATGGCCAAGTACTTATGTGGCCTAAAGGAAAATCAATTGAGGATGCAATTGTTGTTGGTGAAGAGGAAGGAGGTCTATACAAACTCAAGGGCCATTCAGAAGCTGCCCTTGTTCATGAAGCCACTAGCCCAAGTGAGCTATGGCATAGAAGGCTTGCTCACGTTAACTACAAAGCCCTACCTCATGTGAGCAAGGTAGTCATAGGTCTACTAGACTTAAAGGTTGATCATGATGGCACATGCAAAGGATGTGCAAAAGGGAAGAATATCAAGAACCCATTTCCAATTAGTGAAACAAAGACTAAGAGTACCTTGGAGTTAATACATTCAGATGTATGTGGACCAATGCCCTCCATATCTTTGAGTGGATATGAATACTATCTCACATTCATTGATGACTATTCAAGGAAGACTTGGATATACTTTCAAAAAGGAAAGAATGAAGTCTTTGGAAAGTTCAAAGAGTTCAAAGCATTGATAGAGAATCATTCATAAAAGAAAATCAAAATACTCAGAACAAATAATGGCGGAGAATATACTTCAAAGGATTTTGAAGATTTTTGTAAGGAAGCTGGAATCAAGAGGGAACTAACCACTCCGTACAATCCCCAAAAAAATGGGGTTGCGGAAAGAAAGAATAGAACTATCATGGAAGCTGTAAAGACAATGATACATGATCAAGACCTACCCATGTATATATGGGCTGAAGCAGCTAGAGCAATAGTCTATGTACAAAATAGACTGTCCCAGAGTGCTCTTGATTTCAAGACTTCAGAAGAAGTGTTCATAGGAAAGAAGCATGAGGTAAGTCATCTCAAGATATTTGGATGTCCAGTGTACATTCACATTCCAAAAGAGAAGAGGACCAAGCTAGATCCTTCTGGGAAGAAGGGAATATTTGTTGGATATTGTGAATCATCCAAATCATTCAGAATTTACATCCCAGGTTTTCATCATATGGAAATAAGTAGGGATGTGACATTTGATGAAGAAGCAGCTCTTAAGAGATCTAGGAAGTGCCAACATGAAGAGATATATGAAGAAGATGCACCTCCTAGAACTACAAAAACTATACCCATCCCTGAAGACATAACACCTGAATACCATGACATAATAGAACCTCAAGAACCCCCCACTTCAAACATTTCAAGGAAAAGAAGGCCATCATGGGCCAGAGACATTATACTAGGAGCTGAAAAGTATGGGGCTCCTGAAGGCTCCACTAGAGTGAGCAAGAAACCAAATCTATTATCCAACTATGTGGCTTTGATGTGTGATCTGGTGGATCAAGAACGTACTAGCTATGAAGAGGCAGCTCAGAAGAAAGAGTGGGTAGAAGCAATGACAAAAGAATACCAGTCAATAATGAAGAATGATGTTTGGGATATAGTTCCCAAACCAAAAGACAAGAGTGTGGTATCCTCCAAATGGATATTCAAGATAAAACATGTTGCGGATGGTAGCATTGAAAAATATAAGGCAAGATTTGTAGCCAGAGGATTCTCTCAGAAAGAGGGAATTGACTATGAAGAAACATTTGCACCAGTTGCAAGGTACACTTCCATCAGAACCATCATAGCACTTGCATCTATGATGAAGTGGAAGTTACACCAAATGGATGTTAAGACAACTTTCCTGAATGGTGTGATTGAGGAAGAAGTGTACATAGAACAACCACAAGGATTTGAGGTTGAAAATGGAAGAACACATGTATGCAAACTGAAGAAGGCTTTGTATGGATTGAAGCAAGCTCCCAGAGCTTGGTACGGAAGAATTGACAGTTTCTTGACAAGCATGGGATTTACCAAGAGTAAAGCTGATTCTAATCTTTATCTCAAAGTTATGGATGATGAACCTGTCATATCATTACTGTATTTAGATGATCTATTTCTGTCTGGAAATGAGAAACAGATTATTGAATGCAAGAAGAAACTCTCTTCATAATTTGAGATGAAAGATCTCAGATTGATGCACTACTTCTTAGGTCTTGAAGTATGGAAATACCAAAAAGGAATCTTTCTAAATCAGGGTAAGTATGCTGTGGGGATTTTGAAAAGATTCGATATGTTGGAGTGTAAATCCATGGCCACCCCCATGGACTCCAACTTGAAGTTATTAGTTGATGACTCATCAGAGTTAGTGGATGTGACTCTATATAGACAGATTATTGGGTCATTGATGTATTTGACAAATACTAGACCAGACATATGCTTTGCCGTAAATACCTTGAGTCAGTATCTAGTGGAAACCATAAGAGTTCACTTAATAGATGCAAAGCATGTGATGAGGTATCTAAAGGGTATGATAAAATTTGGTCTATATTATCTTGGAGATCATGACTTCAGATTGCATGGCTACTCAGATGCTGATTGGGAAGGAAGTGTCTCAGACAGGAAGAGTACATCAGGTGGATGTTATTGTCTTGGATCTGCCATGATCTCGTGGTTTAGTAGGAAGCAGTCTAGTGTGGCTCTTAGTACAGCTGAAGCAGAATATATAGCTGCTTGCTCTGCTAGTTGTGAAGCAGTATGGCTTCGGAAACTATTATCAGGACTATTTGACTTAGAGATGGATCCCACTCTGATCATGTGTGACAACCAGAGTTGTATCAAGATGACAGAGAATCCAGTATTCCATGATAAGTCAGAGCACATAGAAATCCAATATTTCTATATATGGGATATAGTGCAGAAAGGGCCTATCAAGCTCGAGTATGTGAGCACTGACGAACAAATTGCTGTTATATTGACCAAACCTCTGTCTCGAGTAAAGTTTGAGTATTTCTGAGATAATCTTGGTGTAGTTCAGAAGGACCCTCCTCGAAAGGGGGAGTGATGTGGTCACTAATGATGAGATTTCCTGCATTGACAGGGAGGTCGATGATGTGGATACCTATATTTGTGATGTTGATAGGAAGGTCGATGTATGGTTCTTAGTGGATAGGTGGGGATTGTATCTTCCATGGACTTCGGTCCCAGAATTGATCTGTAGACATATGTTTTCGAGAATGAAGTCCTTAGTGGACAGGTGGGGATTGTATCTTCCCTAGACTTCGGTCCCAGAATTGATCCATAGACAGATGTCTTCGAGAATGAAGTCCTTAGTGGACAGGTGGGGATTTTAGCTTCCCCGGACATCGGTCCCAGAATTGATCCATAGACAAATGTCTTCGAGAATAAAGTCCTTAGTGGACAGGTGGGGATTGTATCTTCCCCAGAATTCGGTCCCAAAATTGATCCGTAGACAGATGTCTTCAAGAATGAAGTCCTTAGTGGACAGGTGGGGATTGTATCTTCCCCAGAATTTGGTCCCAGAATTGATCTGTAGACATCTGTCTCCGAGAATTGATTATAGGACTGCATCGTCCCTGGACCTTTGGTTCAAAATGTACGTGATGGGATTGCATCATCCCTAGACATGATACTTGTCTTAAAGTGATAAGGAATGATCCTCCTGGAGGTTGATCTGGATTCCATCGTCCATAGACATGAGACTTGTCTTAAAGTGATAAGGAATGATCCTCGTGGAAGTTGATCTGGATTGCATCGTCCATAGACATGAGACTTGTCTTAAAGTGATAAGAAATGATCCTCCTGGAAGTTGATCTGGATTTTCATCGTCCATAGACATAAGACTTGTCTTAAAGTGATAAGGAATGGTCCTCTTGGAAGTTGATCTGGATTGCATCGTCCATAGACATGAGACTTGTCTTAAAGTGATAAGGAATGATCCTCCTGGATGTTGATCTGGATTGCATCATCCATAGACATGAGACTTATCTTAAATTGATAAGGATTGATCATCTTGGAACTTGATCTGGATTGTATCATCCATGGACCTATGTCCTAAAATGAGCGGGATTGATTATCCTGTAATTGGATAATGTGTATTGCAGAGTATGCTACTATGATGATGTTGTAGATCGAGATGATCCAGATGCTGTAGATCGAGATGATCCAGATGCTGATCGTATGATGACAATGTTGATGATCGTGTGATGACGATGCTTATGATTGTGTCATGACGATGCTGCTTATCGTGATCGAGAGATCCAGATCATGTTGTTGATCAGAGGATCCGATGATGATGATGCTGTAGCTGTTGGAGTGCTGCAGAAAGATGAAGAATCGGTACTGAAGATGTTGGTGTTCCAGTATTGAATATCTTGAAGATGTTTCAGTAACTGCTTAAGTTACTGATGATGATGTATAAAGAAAGCTTCTAATGATTTATAGATGTATCATGTATGATGTATTCGATGACTCCTTGCTCCTGCAGATGTTGTTATAATATCATTCTCGTTAAGGGGGAGTGTTGAAATATTGTAACTTCTAAGAATATTAGATTTGTACTTTATTATTCCGGAGATGTTACATCCCTCCAAGGTGACCCTTTTGTATATCCGGAGATGTTTATTCCTCCGATGGATTGTGGTAACTAGGGTTATTAGATCTCCCATGTGGGGGTCGACCCTGAGTTAATTTATTAGGGGTTATTAGACCCTCTTAGGAGAGGTCGGACCCATAGGGTAAAAAGTTAGTCGGGAAACAAGCATAAGTAGAGGAGGATTCTCCTCACTTATCTCATTTATTTCTCACTCGGAAAGTAGCGTACAAGTGAGAGAGAGGTCTACATAGGAAGAGGAGGAGAAGCTCTTGTTTGGTTTCTACATCTTGTATTGGTTGATCATCTATATTGAGGAAAGCTTTGCTGGGTTTTCTACCCCATGAGGGTTTCCCAGGGTAAATCTTTGTCTATCTTGTGATTGTGTTTCTTTCAGTGATCTTGCTAGTCAAATTAGTATAAACTTAACATCATCATCATCATCATCTTGGTCATCATCTTCATCATCAACATCATCATCATCGTCATCATCATCATCATCATCATCATCTTGGTCATCATCTTCATCATCAACATTATCATCATCGTCATCATCATCTTCATCATCAACATCATCATCATCATCATCATCTTGGACATCATCTTCATCATCAACATCATCATCATCAACATCATCATCATCATCTTCATCATCATCAACTTCATCCATTCAATAGGATTTTTGTATGGATGCATATGTGCTTAAGCTATGGTTTGGTCCGATTTTACAGAATAGCGTGTACGCACTCAATAGTGCGTACGCACTATTATTGTGTGCACGCTATTTGTGCATACGCGCATTTAAAACAATGCGGACGCACCTTTAAATCAATGCACACACGCTATTTAAATTTTTAAGTTTTGGTGGGTAATTCCTTTCCCACCAACGTGGTGGATGACTTGACTGCTATGGTTTTAGGTTCGGGTTTCCAAAAAACATATAATACTATAAAAAAATACATCTTATTCTATAACTTCTTTTGTTTCGAGCATGATTTTGCGTATGCTACACTAGTCCACTGCTAATGAATTTGCACACACTTATAGAACTATGTGTGCAGATTCCGAATATGTAATTTTTTATTAAATCTATTATTTGTTCCTATTTTTTAATTAATTTCCATTGCACTAACGTCAATCTTACATAAAAAGTAGGTTATTTCTTTCGTCTATAACTTTCGATTGGCTCACCTATTTTGAAAACGGAAAAGAACCCACATAAAGACCTACATCCTAAAAAAACAAAAAAGCTCATTGATTAAGTTAAGACCATGATGTTGTGTACTAACACTCAACCTAGTCATTCTAGGGCTTGGCCGACTTCCTTAATTAAAAAAAAATTAAAATTAATATAAATAAATATGGAAAAATAGCACTGCACTAGAACGGCCTGTTATCTACGACTGTATATAATTTTTTTCACAAAATTCCACCATTTGCATACTGAACCAACACACTAATGCAAACATATTCATTATGTTTTCTTAAAAAAATAACATACCAACCTTAGGAGAACCCCATTTTTTGGGAGTTATACTTAATTTCTATAAATAATATTTATATATTCCGGAAGGTAATCCAATTGTCTACGTTTCATCTTCTTTCTTCATATTCCAAAAATTTGTGTAGGTAGCTCTAATATTGCTTTTTGACGTTCAGATTTCTGTTTTTCAAGGAGTCCATTGCAACTAACGCGTCATGAGTGGCCAGCATTAGCTTGCACCATCCCTATATAATTGTTTAATTTGAATTTTGAATGGCTGCAATAAAATAAATTTGGATAGTACACTTGTCTCATCCTTTTGTAATCTAAAAAAATCATAGGTGTTAATCCACCTCAAATTCTAAGATTTAAATGCCTATTTCTAGTTATCTTCCATGAATTGCCTGAGTTATCCATGCATCCATGCATCAACTGCTAGTTATTTTTTATATTTCTTTTTCTTTATAATTGTTTAGCTACTTGTTATTCATGCCTAGCTACATGTTATCACCCAACTTCTTTCACTTATTGGCATGAATTGCCCCAGTTATCCATTCGAATTTTGAATGACATCGATAGACGATAGATTCAATCTGGAGAGTATAATTCTCCCATCATCCTACAATCTAGGAAAAGCATAGATAGTAATCCACCCCAAAATTCTAAGATATAAACATCTATCGACATAAATATCACGAAAAACAAATTAATTTTATTACATCTATTTCAATATGAAATATTTATACTACACCATTTATATTGTTGCAAATCCATTATAAAAAAGCAGAAATATCGTTGTATGCATACACTTACCAACGAATTGACAAGCACAACGTTTGAGGGCATTTCTTCAAGTACTAATAAAACAATGATCAACAACGACTATAAGGAAGACTATTCACGGTGAGGGAGATCAACGCTGTTTGTTCAAGGATTTATAAGAAATTGGAAATGTAAATTAGTTGAGTTCTTGGCATTATAAAATTGGAAAGGTAAATTAGTTGAGTTCTGGCCATTATAAAATTGGAAATGTAAATTTGGTTCAGTTTTGTTAAATGAATATTAAAAATGGTTTTTAAAAATTTGGAAGTTTAAATTTGATATATTAGTTATTTAAATTTTAAATTTTATGAGTTGTAATTAATAAAACTACAAGATAACTTGTCTACATGAAAATTTCATGTGTATGAAAAGGAGGCCTTGGTGTGAATGAAAATCTCATGTACATAAAAAGGAGGCCTTAGTGAAAGCTTGACCCTAAGGGTGCCCTCTTTGGTCCATGTACGGAGGCTAAGATAGGTGAGTGGAGCAATCATCAATAGTGACAAGTGATCAATAGTGATAAGTGAAGCGTTACAATACAAGGTTCAAATACATCTAGAAGCTTAGCCCTTCACGACCAATCGATTTTTTTTAACATAAACATTAAATCCTCCCCAATCCAATTATCCCACTACCACAATCTTCAATCTTTTTGTATCTATTGAGATGGAATCGAGCTTAGAGACTTAGAGGACCAATCGAACTTGCCAATTAATATTAATTACATTATGTAATATATAATGATAATAAAGATTTTAAAATGTAAGGAAATGATTACTATATTAAATCTAAGTTATTTATTTATAGACGTGACCAAGAATTTGTATAAAGAAAGTCTTTTAATATTATTGTTTTATAAATTCCAAAATAAATATGTCTATATTTATCAATTTGATTAAGATGCTAAATCTAAGTTATTTATTTATAGACATAATTAAGAATATGTCGATATCAAAAAAGTAATAGTATTATTCTCTTATTTTTTATTAAAATACTAAATCTAAGTTATTTATTTATAGACATGATCAAAAGAATATGTTGATATCAAGAAAGTCTAATAATGCTATTCACTTATTGTTATATACATTTCAAATTAGAAACCCCTATTAATATCATTTATATTTATTTACTGTTATATAATTTTTTGAAATAACATTTATTATTATTATTAAAATTGTTCTTTAAATAACATTTTTTTATTATTAAAATTGGATTTTTAATGTTTAATAGATTTAGTATTTTTACAATTTCAATACTTTATATTTGTAAATGGTTATAATTTTAATATGTTTCCCAAATTTTAATAAAAGTTTAAATAAAAATGATTGAATAAGTAAAAAACATAAAGAATGGATAATTTTTAAATATTTATAAGTACAACTTATATTTAAAATACTACTTAACCAAGACGGAAAAAAATTGTAATATAACTGATCTATATAATAGGACTCATTGGTAAAATACTTTTCCAGTTTCAGTTTCTTCAGTTCTTTTGACAAACTCTGGACATGGTAGATTTGAATATTGGTTCAACTAAATGTTCGGCATATCAGTAAAATGAAGGATATACAGTTTACACCATGCAGAAATACGTTTATTGCAACGTCTTTATAATTACATCCCAAAAAGTACATTGATCTAACCACAAAAAAATGCATATTTTTTACTTCGAGCATAACCCGGGCATCCATGAAAAAGCATACTGCGAGATGAAATGGAAGAAGTGAAAATACCCTTAAACAATGATAAATGCCCATCTAAAATGATGAAAACTGATTCCAAGCATAAAATAAGCAAACTGGTTCTTCACGATGATCTATTTGTCTGTGTAGGAGTCCACACTTATTATTTCCTAATATCACAGACTGGAAGCCGAGGAGTTGGAACAGCCAAGAGTTCACGCGCTCTGGGAAGGGTAAGTCCGTTAAACTTTTCAGTCATGTCCAATTCCTGCCCACTCAGGGGAAGCCTCCAGTTGAAACACTGCAAGAGCTGCGCCACCGCAAACTCTACAACAAGCGTTCCCAATTGCTGTCCGGGGCATCCTCTCCTGCCTGCTCCGAACGGAAGCCACTCAAAGTTTTCAAGAGTTTTGTGGGTCAAGCCAGCTTCTGCTTCAATTAGGAATCTTTCTGGCTTGAAACTTTGGGCATCCTTCCCCCACGACTTGGGGTTCCTTCCAATCGCCCAATGGTTAATCAGAACGCGAGTGTTTCTGGGGATTTTATAACCCAAAACAGTGCAGTCATCCACAGACGAGCGACTGGCAAACGGCACGACCGGGTGGAGTCTGAGCGTTTCTTTAACCACAGCTTGTAAATAAACGAGAGAGGGCAGATCAGACTCTTGTACCATACGCCCTATTCCAACGACACGTTCCAGCTCGTCCTGAAGCTTCTTCAGCACTGGAGGGTTTCTCAGCACTTCGGACATTGCCCACTCTATGCTTGTAGAAGATGTGTCCATGCCACCCAACAATATATCCTGTCAATTAGATCAATACAGTATCATATATATAAATTGATGATCATATTTATTTTTTAAAAGAGACAGGAATCTAATACATTTTAACTTACAAATACAACGGCTTTTATATTATCTCGTGTAATTTGGAGCTCCATATCTTTATCTGCAGAGGCTGCAAGTAAAACATCCACAATATCTCGCGGGACTGTGGGGTCATGCTGAGTACTAACATTAACGTGTTCTTCTATTACTTTCTCTAAAAACTGGTCTTGTTTCTTATGCACGTTCTTCAAGCGACGGTTAATACCTCGCAGATGATCCATCCAGGCCAAGTATGGTATGTGATCTCCAATGTTAACAGAACCGGCTAACAGCGTAATTTCTCTGATCAATGAATCGAACCCACCAGTTACGTCTTCGTCTGAATATTTCCTACCGAAGGCCATTTTGTAGATTATACCATTTGTCAGAGCTGAGACGGCCTTGCTAATGTTTAAGGGCCGTGAGTCATCCTGAAGATGATCTGAATTGGAATTAATAATAGAGAGAATCATGGCTGAGACTTCCTCTTCTCTTATCAAGCGGAAGGAATTAATGCGTCTGGAGTTGAGCAACTGTAAAACACACACTTTACGCATTTGCCTCCAGTAAGGACCATACGGAGCAAAGACGAGGCCAGAGCGATTATAACTCAAGTACTTAGCAGCGGCAGAAGGAGCCCTGCTGGCGAAACTCTGATCGTGCGTCCTAATAAACTCCTCAGCCATATCACCGGAAGAGAGGACTAAGGTAAGAACGGAGGAACCGAAGCGGAGAGACATGAAAGGACCGTATTTCAGAGAAAGAGCTGCCAGCGCTTGGTGGGGAAGCTTTCCCAGCAGGTGAAGATTTCCAATAATCGGCAAAGGGAGTGGCCCCGGGGGCAGCAGCCGCCTCCGCTGGTTGCGGTAGATAAAAATGAGGATGCTCCATGCCGCCACCAATGCAAACAGAGCTTCAATATAAAGCTCTGCATATTCCCAAACGGGCGTCATCTCAGACCTTGACTACTTGCCCTTTCTCAGCCACCCTCACCTGACTCCGGATGGACAAATATTTAACGTCGAGCAACATAAACGTGAAGCGTTTTTCTCCTTCCAAACCTGTTGTGGACTAGCCCTCAACGCAGGCTAATTGGGAGGCTATGAGAAGTTAGATTGGTCTTTTATAACGGATATGCATTCATGGGTCTCGATGATCATTATGATTTTGTGGTGATTTTTTTTGGTTTTTTTTAATGCTTTTGGATGTTGTGTTAATTAAGGATTCTTTTAAGATAAAATTTTGTTAATTAAGGATTCTTTTAAGATAAATTTTGTTAATTAAGGATTATTTAAATTACATTGTTGAATCTTTTAATTAGAAATTTAATGAATTGTAATTTTCACATTGAAGAAATTATATTCCAAACATTTGGTTAGAAATGAATGTATCTTAGACTTATTAAAGGTGTTACGTAAAGAGATACGTAAGAATAGAGTATGAGATTTGGAGCATAGAGTTGTCATCCATGCGTAAAGAGGTACGTAAGCATAGCATAGAATTAGAGAATCATTTTGCAAAAATAAAACCCGGCGCAACATACTCTGAACGCGCCACTGTCCTCGTATATTAAACGCGTCTGACCCGCTTGACTACAGTCGGAGTCTCTGACTGGTTTCTTCAGCTGAATACTTCCAAGTTCGAGGGGTGGGGTGTTTAATGCTGGGGCATATACTTCCACGGCTGAGGTGTTTATTGCTTATAATAATGTCCAAAATCATTTAAATAATATCAATACTATACATACATTTATTGGTCGATCACTGTACATGACGTTATGCTCACTGTACATGACGGTACGCTGTACCATGATAACGCTTATCAACAAATTACAATGAATTTTTTTTCAGTTTTAATAATTTTCTCATTCTTCTTAAAGTAGCACAAAGTAGCACAGTCACTTAATTTTTGGTTGGTGAACATCGAGTTAAGTGTCGTGAATAAGTTATCTATTACTCGTTCTCCATGCTTAATTGTAATCACTTATTATTCTACTTGTTACTTTCTTCAGTTAAATGGACTGTCTATCTATTATCTATGTATGAGCTATCACTTATAAATGCATCTGAACTACTAGTTATTTTTTATATTTCTTGTTTTTAATAATTGTTTGTTTTGAATTTTGAACAACTACCATAAAATCAACTTGGACAATACACTTGTCTCATCCTCAAATCATAGATGGTAGTCCACCCCAAATTCTAAGATATAAACACCTATTGGTATAAAAATTAATATATATTAATCATAAAAATACATACTAATCATAATATAAAATAGATATTGTAATTAACCTTAAAATCCAAAAGCACCTCAAAATTAAAAGCAACACACCTTATCCTATTCTCCTTTTAGAAGTGGGTCTTTTCCTATCGAGGCTATGACTAGGCACCTAATGTACAAGATAGATAACATGGAAAACGAGAAATTGCTTTAAATTCAAGTCAAAACCAATTACGCCTCAAGCTGAGTTGGTGTAATAAGATGGCTTGGTTAGACCACTGGGGCATTGATGAAAATGACACTTTGCCAAAAAAATTATTTCTTCTAAGTTTAAAGAGAAATTGTGGTGGAGGACAATTTAGCCATTAAGAGAAAACTAAGATACTATAAGGAGGTCATTAACCCTAATTTGGAAGATCAGAATTATCTCTTCATAGTAACCAGTTCAAAGAAGAAAATTAATATAGCCAAGATTAAAACGAACTCTCATGAGCTCCATAGCGAAAGAGGGTGTTGGTCTATTCCCAAAACTCCCTCGGAGGAAAGGGTTTTCCATCTTTGTGAGTCTATGAGCATTGAGGATGAAAATCACTTTCTCTTAGAGTGTCGTGCTTACACCCACATTATATATGAGTTTCATAGTATTTGCTACAATACAAACATTTCTAACCTTCTCACTTGCCAAAACTATAGTGATATTTTAAAGCTTCTTTCTAAGCTTTTTGAGCATAGGAACAAAAGTTTAAAACAAACCAAGAAATAACCTTCTCACGGTCTCATAAACCAAAATTGGTTTTAGTGGATGTTAATCATCATCATCATTATATTAATCATAAAAATACATATTAATCATAATATAAAATTGATATTGTATGATAACTTTTTCAAAGTAATTAAAAAATTAAAACGATGTAAAGTAACCTTATTAAAAATAAAAGATAATTAAAAAATTGGGACAAATATAAAGTAACCTTACCGAAAATAAAAAGTAATTCCAAAATATGAAATAGATGTAATAACATAACCTTATAAAAGATAAAAATTAATTGAAAATGTGAGATAGACATAGTAACATTATCAAAAATAAAAAGTAATTAAAAATTCATGTGAGCTTATAAAATAAAAAATTAATATTGGCACACATCAATCTTAAACCTAGATTTATTAAATATAAGAGACATCCAATTTATTGAGATGTAATTTTTATTAAAAAATTTACACAAAAATTGAATCCCTCTACATGCTTAATAAATCCAACTTAATAAATCCAAATGATCCAACTACTTATCCCACTTCACTAACCACATTTTGTATTCCACTGCGAGCTACCACAGCAATTGTAATTTGATAAAATAAATTCCCTATTTGATTTGCCCTAACCATGTTCTGAAATTTTAGATTTTACTGTTCAGTTTTCTGAAATTTATAGAATTTTTATTTTACTGTTCAGTTCGCTGAGGGCAGGAGATCCTATATTGCTCAATGAAATACGCAAATTGGCAACACTGTTGACATATTTTGGCGTATTTTTATTTTACTGTTCAGTTTTCTGAAATTTATAGATTTTTTATTTTACTGTTCAGAGGGCAGGAGATCCTATATTGCTCAATAAAATACGCAAATTGGCAACACTGTTGACATATCTTGGCGTATATAAGCGGAGACTTGTCAAAATATCTTAAACTTCCCAAATTTCCACAAAAAGAAGTTTTTTCTTACACGTGCAGTTTATTCCTCGGTCCAATCAAGGAAATGCGCAATTCCGCCCAATGATTCGAGTGTAGTGTTTATTTCTAATGTTTATATATTTTAACTATTTTTTATTATTTAATTAATAAGTAGATAAACTTTGACTTTGTTTATTATAAAACTTAAAAAAAAGAAGTTGTAGTGTAGTGTTTATTTCTTATGATTATATAAATTTATTTTATTTGTTATTATTATTTAATTAATAAATAAATAAAATTTAATTAATAAAAATTTTAAGTTTTTATAATAAATATATTTTTTAAATATTAACTTATAAATTATTATATTTTTAAAATAAAAGAATTAATATTTTTTTAATATAATAGATTAATTTAAATATAATTTTTTTTTTATATTTTGACATTTCTAGTGAAAGATTAAGATACCTTTATGCATTGCTAAATGCATATTCTTAATCTCTTTATCTTGGCAGTATTTTTAAAATATAAATATTTATTATTAAAAAAATATTACGAGCTAAATTATATATAACACTAATAAGAATGAATTAGTTATAACACTATATCTTAATAATAACAATACTATATAGGGATGCTGGAACCTAGTTCTCATTGATCTCAGTATAAAGGAAGTGATTTAGTACTCAACAATTATGTGAAAATGTACACTCTATATTTAGGGACGAAATTCCTTAGGTCTCTAGGGATCTCTGAAATTATAATCATTTTGGGGATTCTCTACAAGTTATCAAGCAGGTTGAAAATTGTGTTGAGAAGATTAACAATATACAAAATAGAACTATCAACAATCTTTGAAGTGCTTTAAAATATAATCTTGCACATTCGAAGACACAACAACAACCTTGTCGAAAAACTTGTTAATGAAGTCGACAAATTGGAGAAAGGGGTGCTAATCAAGAATGAGGAATCACCAGTGAAAAGATGGATCTCTTAAAGAAGAAGATGGTCTTTGTAATACCCATCGTTCATTAAGCCTTGATCGAGTATTGCAAATTAATTTGATTATTCTAAGTTTAATTTGTTCTCTGTTTCAAAACTATAATTGTTAATTGCCTAATTTATGTGTCCTTAATTGTTTAATCATATAGTCAACTAGGAATTTAATATAAAAATATTATGGAAACATAAATTTACCGTATCAATAGATTTAAGCAATTGAAGTTTTACTAGAATAATGTGAGAAAAATACCTCTCATAGATGACCTCTTTTGGAATGGTGAAGTAGACCCGTAGCTAGCCTTGATGTGCCCCCTCATCCATTTCCTTAGTGGGATTACACCACCCTGCCAACTAGGATCCTTTTCAGCATACTAGGTCCAAGAAACCTTTTGATTTTTTCGCCTTCTGTTCCTATGACCCCCCAAAACATTGATGCACCTCTATATGGTTGCGAATAATCACATGTTCATTTCCCCTCTCCGCTTCAATTCTCCATTTATGCCAAAAACATCTCCACCGCCTCATTCCAATATAATAATATTAAACAATCAATAAATTAAATTTCACCCAAAAATAACAATTTCGATTCGAGTGACATAATAATATCATAGTTACTTTAAATGCAAAATAAGACAATCATATCCATAAAGTTCTATTTAAGTTAAATAATAATATTCTGGATGCAAAGTGTCTTATTTCACGTGATACCTTTAAATGCAACCATGACAATCATAACCAGTTTTGTGTGCAAGCTTATCCACTCATTTATTTATATTGTTCTCCCACATGCAAGTCAATGATATTTCTTGTGCATTATATTATATTACTTGAGTATATGTATATATATATATATAATACATTAATGAATATATTTACTAATATTCCCATGAAGATTTTTTATACTACAACATACATACATATGTATATGTATAAATATAACATTTAAACACACACACACATATAGAGAGAGAGAAAGAGAGTGTTCATTTAATCTCAACCAAATTAATAATTAATATTCTGTAGGTGTTTGTACGTGGTAGTGAATGACTAGGAAAGTATGATGTAAGCATTGCTGTTGGGATGTCTAAAGACTATGATTCCACCAAAGGGGAAGAGGAAAGGAGGGCTATGGGAGACTAAATTCTTTGCTACCAAGTGACAACCTTTGAACTCATCCAAATTTTTCCATGTGCTTTAAGTGAGCCAATTACCTCCTTTTCACTATTGAATCCAATCATTGAATGCATGTGTGAGGTTGGTGGGAAAAGTCACCTCATGCAATGATTGAAACATGGGGCTGAATGCACTTTTGTGACAATTCTACCAAATATCATAAGTCATTTTGTCAGCTTTTAGGAGTCCTTTCTTCTATGGTCAGAAGTTATGTCAGTTGTCTTTTCACAATCATCTCATATCTCATGGATTCAACATTCATTCTCCCAATCTCTCATTCAGATCTACACTACATAGAGCTCTCCATCGTTGTTCATGACCATTACCAGATTGTGTATAACCAAAAAATTCAAATCTAAAGACATGACCGTAGATTCAAAGGGGAAATAGATGGTTTTAGGTGAGCACAGAGGTTGGGAGGCAAGCTAGGAACCCTTAACCATTGCTTCTTGCTACTCACATATGCTTAAGAAGCCACAAATTAAGGATACTAGTAGTTCTCCAACAAAATATAGTAGGTTGGTTTCCTTCTATGCACACATTAGAAGCACATTGAAAGATGGATTGCCCAAGAGAATCGTGGATCGATTATGGGGATTCCTGAGCCTAGAAGGGTGTTGTGTGGGGCAGGTATTGTGGGAGCTAAGGCTTTGATGGCCAAGTGAGATACCTGTAGAGCATAGAGAGAAAATTGTGTTGTGGGCTGAGGGATAGAATCATGTAGGTGTTTTCTTCACCTTGGTGGCCTCATAGCCCGACTTGGGGGTGGTATCTCAACATAAAGAGTATATGCTGGATAAAGTGCCTACGGTTGGGTGAAAAATCATTCTTACAAATCCAGTCACTTGAATCTTCTTTGTCTAAAGATAAGTATTCTCTTTTATTTGAATATGCAATGTTTATAATTGACGTCTCTGATGATTATGCTTGTATATGCATGTTATGTGTGTGTGGTTCGAGTTTATTTCTACTATGTATTTTTATTATGCATATGCACACAAAATTTCAATGTTATGAATTCATAATATGTATATGGGGTGAAATTTAGAATCCCATAATTCATTCATATCACCCTCTGTTGGTTAGATTGATGGAAGGGGACATGACAACACTCTTCGCATGGAAATTAATAATCACATTCAATCCCTTTAATGTAGACTTCTTATATGCTAGTCCAATCAATTTGTAGAAGAACAATTAGAGAAAGCATCATTTGTCATTCCTTACTAATTGTAGTGACCCTCTAGGGACCCTGCTGAGACGACTAAATAATTATATACACATCTTCAATTTAGCATATCTAGAATCTAACAAACAAATTTTTTAAGTTAAAATAAACCACAAATCTATGATTAAACAATAGGATCATGAATCAAATAGAAGATCTAACATCTAAGCATATACCATTTCCTTTTAAATTTAAACCATTACATTGCTATGAACGAACAATAAAAAAAATTGAGATAATAGCTTATACAACCCTGATACCTCTTGTCGCATGTTTTCAAAGGATGCGGAAGATAGTTGAAGTTCCGCCACAAGTCCATGCTTCGATCGCCAAACGTCAATGTCCATTGGAAACCACCCTACCATTCCCGAAGGGTACTCTTCTTCCCCTGGGACCCTCGACCTGCAATGGGGATGAATATAATAAATTGGCTAGCATAGTCAAGGTATGTAGATCTCACTAAAGGGATCCCAACCCTGTTCGTACAATGTTGAACCAAACCTTCAGTAGTCATTGTGTGAATTTGACATCGTCTATGCCATCCAACAATAAGGAAAAGAGATGAGAGCCTCATTCTCTATCTTTCTCTTTATAGATTTCTGAATCATGCCATGCATCCCACACATGCATACTTAAGAATTAGCAATTTACCTTTTTTCTAATATTCACCAACCAAGTATCAGTTTGTTCACTAATTCATATTTTTCTAATTATTTATTGAGATTTATTCTCACTTAATCTCCTAGATTTTCTCTTGGATGATTCCCTCAATTTCTTCTATTTTTGTGTGTGTGCATGGTGTTTACTAATATTGAAATAATTCAATTCCTTTATTTTCTTTATTCACAAGTTAATTTCTATTTGCAATGAATAAACTATGACATTCCTATTTGCTCATAATTTATTTAAAACCCTTTTCCATATCTTTTAAAATACGCATTCTTATCCCCCTTAGTATTTTATTTTTATTGTCATGTTGCGTTATGGTGAGCATATCAAGGGTTCCATGCTTCCCACATGCCCTTCAAATATCCCTCTTCCGTGGTGGCGACTGGTGCGACGACTAAGACCTCGTTAACTCTGTCCGGTCGACCTTGCTGAGAGAGACACGTTTTTCAAGGAATGAGGTCGAGTCCTTATTGCGCTCCCACCAAGTTCAATCCTTGTGAGAAACCTAATCCACGACATTCCCTCACGGAAACAAGCATTTGACGAGCAAAATCCTCTCTCGCTTTTCAACTTGCCGCATGGAGTAATCACTACTCTTACTGCATTTCTTCCCATTTAGCCTCTGTTATGCAACAAATTCCAGAAAAGAGCACAAATATACAAGAAAGAGTATTCCACACTTAATAATGAAGAAAATATCTGAATATTAAGCCTCTTCAAGGGGGGAAACCTTTTTATACAATGTACTGAATAGACAAGACAAGGCAAGATGCTTCAAATGAAAATTTCACCTTCGTGTATATAGGAGACAAAGAGGTACAATTACAACTAATGGATCTAAGCCGACATCAATAATATAAAATACTAATGACAATTACAACTAATGCACCAAATATGACATCAATAACACGACAATATCAATGTAATGTGCCACAATATAGAGGGTAATTTGCCACCATTTAGGGCTTAACATGTCCCTCCCCTTCAAAAACGTTTTGTACTCGATGCTTGGTTAGTTGCGGATGCTTCTGTATGAACGATACATTTTCCCATGTCGAATCTTCAACTGGTAAGTTATTCCACTTGATAAGGTAGTTAGTAATAGCTTGATTTTGTAGTTGTTTGGTCCTTGTTTCAATGATTTGTTCATGTGCCAATATGAATTTTCATTATTCATCAAGCTCCAACAAGATAGTTTGAATTGGGATGTTATCTCCTATTACCTTCTTTAAGCAAGAAACATGGAAAACTGGGTGTACCCTTGAAGTTGAAGGGAACTCCAATTTGTAAGCCTCACTACCAATCTTCTGCAACACTTTATAAGGACCGTATTAATTGAGTGCTAATTTATTGTCCTTATTTAGTTGCTCGAGAGACATCTATTTGTAAGGATGCATCCTCATAGATAACCAATCCCCTTCTTCAATACTCCTTTCACTGTGATGTTGATCTACTTGTTGTTTTATCCTATTTTTTGACATACATAGGTTGTCCTTTAGTATTTGGAGAACTTCTTGCTGGTGCTCTAGGTGATCTTCCACAACTTGAACTTTAGATTTTCCTTTTAAGGGAGATGTGATAGATAGAGGATGGTACCCACAAAGTGCCATAAATGGAGACATTTTTTTATGACATGTGGAATGAAGTATTGTACCACCATTTTGCCAAAGATAACCATTTCACCCATTGTGTTTGTTTATCAGATGCAAAGTAGCAAAGTTAACCTTCCAAACATTTGTTCACTATCTCAATTTTCCCATTGGGTTGAGGATGATAAGATGAACCGTGATCCAACTAGGTACTCAAACAAGAAAATAATTCAGTCCAAAATTTTCCATTGAAAATTGGATCTCTATCACTTACAATAATCTTCGGGTTTCCATGTAACCTCTGATCTGTTTCCATCAAGGATGCAACTATTGTACTTTCATTAAAAAGGTGAGAGAGTGCGCAAAAGTTTGCATACTTTGTGATTCTATCAACAACCACCATAATAATATTCTTCCCTTTTGACCAGGGAAATTTTTAAGAACCCCCCCTAAATTTCTATGTATAATAAATGGGTGAATCCCCATGATATATAGGAAAATATGAAGGATATTTTATCAATGTAATTTTATGTATATATAATATTTTGGCGAATCTCTCATTGAATTATATAATCTTGTAAAATCTTGGCAAACCTTTTACTAAATTATAAAACCTTGTTAAAACTTGGCAAATATTTCAATAAATTATAAAACCTTGTAAAGTCAGGCTTGGAAAATATTTTACTAAATTATAAAATCTTGTGAAGTATTGGTGACTTTTTTATAAAGTATAAAACCATATATAATAATAGGAAAACATATAGAAAAAATACTAAATAGGAGATAAATCTTAATAAACGATCACATAACAAGCCCTCTTTTGGTGGTAGTTTGGTACCTCACTCTAACTATCGCAGTACTTAGAAATTCACCATACTGTAGGAATATTCTTGGGAAACAACAATGAAATTTTTCATCACCACGACAAATATAATAAATTTTAATATGAGGACCCAACAACACCTCGATCCTAATTTATCTCTCCATGATATTACAAGGGTCCACCAACACCTAATTTATGCACACACCTTAAAAAAAGATCATTTTAAGAGAGCAATACCAATGCATATAGGTATGTTTTTAATGAATATCACAAGTGTGGGAGAATATTACCAAGAAAATAATATATTTACTTATGTATCTTAATTCATCCCAAGACATCCATGCATATTGAATTTGGGAAGATTTATCCAAATAATGCACAATATCATCAATTCTAACATAGCATCAATGCTTTGTGAAATATCCAATCGGAAGTGCTCTGGTTTAGGGTTCAAGCCGACCGCCTCTAATGGAACCGCCTCCTGATCCGGGCCGTGTGCCTCTCGACGAACTCTTTCGCTTGTTGGTCGCGTCCCAACCCTCGTCTTCTAAGCAATCAGGACCGGTGGACTCGAGGTTTGTCAAAAAATCAGCCATCCCTGAAGTCAAGTTAGGTTCCACGGCGTCTAAGTGTAAATCCCTCGCCCTTTCTGAAAAAGGTTTGGTAGGCCACTTCACAGGGCTGTGGCCTTCCCCGAGATCAATCGAGATCTGGCTCAGCAAAAACTGGCGCCCACTCATTCAAGGAGAAGTTCAGCAGATCTTCTGCGGCAAGGGTTTCTTTGTCTTCTACTTTGAGAAAAAGGAAGACAGAGACTTAATATTCAGAAATGGACCCTATTTTATGGGACCTAGAGGAATGTATATCAAAAAATGGGACCTTTCCTTTGACCCAGAAAAGGACATCCCCTCAGCAGTTCCAGTGTGGGTCAAGTTGCCGCATCTCCCATTGCACTGCTGGAATGATGAAGACCTGAGAGCTATTGGCAACTCATTGGGGAAATACATTGATAAATATGAGCCAAAACCCCCTATGTTCTCCTGTGCCCGAATATGTGTAGAAGTGGATCTTGAGAAAGGGCTCCCAGAAGCGATAAGTCTGTCGATGCAGAAGCGATAAGTCTGTCGATGGATGGATGGAACCATCTTCAAACTATGGATTATGAACATATCCCATTCAAGTGCAAAGTATGCCACGAATATGGACATTTTGCTAAGCTCTTCCCCAAAAGGAAGTTACAGGAAGTGGAAGAAACCCAAGACGGGGACTGGAACGAGGTAAGAAAAAAGGGAGGGAAGCCTTCAAACACCCTCCCTTCCCAAGCTACTACAAAAAGGAAGGAAATGCCCAACAAGCAGCTAAGCACAATTAGAGAGGCCAATAAATTCCAGCTTCTAGCAACGGAAATGGGTGGGGAAGAGCAGGCCCACATTCCTGGCCAAGTTCAAGAGGAAGCGACGGAAAAAGCCAGAGAGGAAGAAAGACAAGAGGCCGCTAATCAACAACTCGAGGAAGGAGAAATTCGGATAATGCCCTCATCTCAACAGGAGGATCCTGAAGGAGAGGTACCCAAAGCCCTAGGGGGCTCAGTCACAAGAGCAAAAGCTAAATTATTTCAAGAAGATACTTCAGAAAGTAAGGAAGAAGAAATAGAACCTCAAACAAAAAAAGGCAGGAAACTGAACAAAGTTGTAAGAGAACAAGAAGCAGCCAGAGACAAAGCGGAGGGTAAGCAAACCAGTCTTGATCCGCATGTAAGAATTCTACCCAGCACTAAGCAAACTCAGGGAACAACAGAGGAGAAGAAGGAAAGAGCAGTGTCCAATCACTCTAAAAAATAATGAAGATAGTCTCCTGGAATTGCAGAGGTTTAGGAGGTAAGCAAAAGACGGAAGCAATCAAAAGGATAAAAAAGTTGGAAACCCCCTCAATACTCATGCTCCAGGAGACTAAAATGCAGGAGGTAGACTGTCTCAAAACGTTATCTCAAATTTGGCCCAAAGGAGAAGGAATGGCACTCAACTCTGTAGGAGCCTCGGGAGGGCTCATCACCTGGTGGGATAAAGGTAAGTAAAAGTGTAATTCCACATTTAACAATAGAAACTGGCTCTTTACTGAATTAGAAGATTTGTCAAACAATAAAAAATATTGGATAGGAAATGTGTATGGACCAATGCTCCATGGACTCAAAGAAATTTTTTGGGTAGATCTTATAGATCTCCAACTTGGCAGTAACTCTTCTCCCTGCATACTCGCTGGAGACTTCAATGTCACCATA
Source organism: Larix kaempferi (assembly GCA_027924585.1). Taxonomy (NCBI): domain Eukaryota; kingdom Viridiplantae; phylum Streptophyta; class Pinopsida; order Pinales; family Pinaceae; genus Larix; species Larix kaempferi. The sequence goes on along the minus strand of BSBM01000555.1, from coordinate 4,434,697 downwards.
AGTGCTCATGAAAGAAGAGGAGGTTCGAAAGTCCGAGATCAGTTCGGAGAAAGATTGGAAGATTTCCAAGCTTCATGGAATCTTGTGGATATAAAGCCTCTGCAAGGGAATTTCACGTGGAACAACAAAAGAATTGGGCCCGGCCATATTGCTGCCAGGCTTGATAGATTTCTTCTCAGCTCATCCCTTCTTAATAAACCCCTTCTGCTTGATTCTAAAATCTTGGCCTCTGCTGCCTCTGACCACCGTCCTATAGCTCTCTTTTTCTCTCTCCCCGGAAATCTCGGTCCTCTTCCCTTTAGATACAACCCAGCGTGGTTGGAGCATCAAACCTGCTATGAAGAAGTCAAAGCAATATGGGAGCAATTCATTCCTGGCTCTCCCGGGTACATATGGGAAACCAAACTCAAAAATACTAAGACACTGCTGAAAAGATGGGCAAAGCAAAACATGAAGAGACCTGAGGAAGAAGTCATCATCTTGCAAGAGGAACTGAAAACCTTGCAAGAACAAATTGAAAATGATCAGATAACCGAAGCAATGTTGACGCAAGAAAAAGAGTTGGAAGCCCAAATCCGACAGGCAAATAGAAAAGATGAGGAGGAATGGAGACTTCGATCCAGATGCTTATGGCTCAAATCTGGGGATAGGAATACTAGGTTCTATCACGCCCAGTGCAAGGAAAGGTACAGGAAAAACAACATTCTCAGCTTAATCAAAGAATATGGAACAAAGATAGAAGACCCCTCAGCTATAAAGAACGAAGTCAAAAACCATTTTGAGTCTCTCTACAAGGAAGAAGAGGAACCGCCAGCTGCAGATATGGATAGAATGTGTCAAGAAATCCCCAGTCTCGTCACAACTGATGAGAACAACATGCTCACTGAGAAGGTTACTGAAGAAGAAGTCAGGAAAGTGGTATGGTCTCTCCATCTGGAAAAATCTCCGGGCCCTGATGGATTCTCCATTCACTTCTACAGAAAGTGCTGGCACCTGCTGAAAAGAGATCTCCTCAGAATGATAAATTGGACCAGAAATCGTGAGAAGATTGGAGGAGGCACCAATTCCTCCTTCATAGAATTAATTCCGAAGGAGAAAAAAGCCAATTCAATAGGAAGGTTTAGACCCATTTCGTTATGCAACTCTTCTTACAAAATTCTTACTAAAGTCTTAGCAAACAGAATCAAGAAGCTTCTCCCTAAAATAATCTCTCCAAATCAGGGCGGCTTTGTCCCAGGCAGGAAAATATATGATAATATTCTTCTAGTGCAAGAGGCCATTCATTCAAGCAGGCGAAGCAAGGACGCAGGTATGGCTATAAAATTAGACATGGCCAATGCTTTTGATAGAGTAAGACACGTCTTTATCTATGATGTCTTGAGAAAATTTGGTTTTGATGAAAAATTTATCAGCTGGGTGAAAGCCTGCATTGGAGCACCTTGGGTCTCCCCTCTTCTTAATGATAGACCCACCTATTTTTTCCGCCTCTCTCTTGGATTGAGGCAAGGTTTCCCTCTTTGTCCCTTCCTTTTTGTCATAATGGCTGATTCTTTAAGCAGAAAACTCAACTTCCTCCTAGCTTCAGACTCTCTCCCTGGCATAGCTTACGCCCGAAATGTTCAAGCTATAAACCATGCACATTTTGCGGATGATACCATTCTTTTAGGCAGTTATTCCCCACATATAGATGCAAGATTCAAAACTACTCTAGACCTCTACCTCAAGACCTCTGGGGGCAAAACCAATGAACACAAGTGTAACTTCTACACCTGGAACTATCGCCCTGCCACGGTTAGACTCATCTCAGCCATTCTTTCTTTTAAGCCCTGCATGGACTGGTCCTCCTTTAAATACCTCGGCACTCCCATATCCCTCAAAAATCCCCCCTCCTCTGCGTGGACTCCTATCCTTGATAAATTCAAAGAAAGAATTAACTCATGGGGAGCCCGCTGGTTGAATTTAGCCGAAAAAGTCATCCTGATTAAATCTGTCTTGTCCTCTTTACTTGTATTCACTGCTGCCATAATGTTGGCCCCTGTCTCAATTCAAAATTCTTTTAGCAAAGAGATCAGAAAGTTCCTGTGGCAAGGGGGAAAGACTCAGAATAAAAAAATTCACTTGGTAAATTGGAAGACAGTCAAAGAAAAGAAAAAGCGGGGAGGGCTAGGAATTCGCGAGCCAGCCTTAGTAAGCAAAGCTTTGGGGGCCAAATTAGCATGGAGGATTGTTTCTGGAAAGAAGGAATGGTGGAAGGAAGTAATAAGGAGGAAATACACTAGAAGCTCCAGACAAAGATGCCTAGATAAACCTATTTCCAAAAAAGGAATAGCTATATGGGGACTTATCGCCTCATCAGCGGCACTAATCACTAAAAACCTCTATTGGATTCCTGGTAATGGGAAAAGAATAAACCTTTGGACCGACAACATAAATGGAGATAAGCCGCTTAGTAAAATTCAGGGTATTGATGCTATTCGAGACTGGCTAGAAAATTTGGGTATCATTAAACTAAAAGATTTGGTGATATGGAAGGACAATGGGGAATGGAAGAGCTGGAAGCAATTTAGTCCCCCTGCTAATCTCAGAAGTGATTATTCTCTATTTATCAATTCTCTGCATGGGAAAGCTCCGGTTATCATTAATGAAAAAGACCTCCAGGGACGGGGGAAAGCTGGCTCGTATTCAGTCAAGGCTGGCTATGAAAAACTCTCCCCTCCCATCTCCTCGGCTCACAGAAAATGGAGGAAAATCTGGAACCCGGACGACATCCCCAAAATTACTGTCTTCTTCTGGCTTTTAGCCCATGGCAAATTGTTAACAGCAGAAAACCTCAGAGCTAGGGGAATTGCAGGTCCTTCAAGATGCACATTGTGTAAACTTACTGAAGAGAACTCCCATCATATTTTCATGGAGTGTCCCTTTGCAGCGAAAGTATGGGCTCAAGTTCTGGGAAATCAATGGAGACCATCTATTCTTCCCAAAAATCTCGAGGAACTCACTGACCATTGGGGATGCACCTTCCCTGGTAAATCTAAGAAGACTATGCTGAGAATTTGGAATCTGGTTCCAATGAACATCTGTTGGCAGATATGGTTAAATAGAAACAAGAGTATCTTTGAGGGCAAGAATGTGAATATCTTTAGAGCTGCCACCAAAGCTATCACAATGATTTCGGAGTCCTTATCCTCAAAAAAAGTCTTTATACCAGCTCAGGAGCCACTCTCTCTGACTGAATTCCAATGGTGTAGCGTGTTCGTGAAGGGTAGCTTCCTTCAGTCCAAAAAGACCCAACCCCTCTCTGTTTGGGAAATCAGGAAAGACCCTGACACTTTCTCCAGGTGGTGGAAGGAGCAAAAAAGTCAGAGCATCTTCTTTGATGGGGCTTCCAAAGGAAACCCTGGGGCGGCAGGTGCGGGTGGGATACTCTTTGATCTCGGAGGAATTAAAATTGCAGCCTTTTCTTGGGGACTAGGTAGCAAAACCAATAACGAGGCAAAATGGTTAGCTCTCATTTTCTCCTTAGATATGGCCTCCAGCTTCAGCATTGACAACCTTAGAATCTATGGAGACTCCAGGTATGTCATTCAAATCATGCGAAGAGGGTCTGCCTCGCCAGGCTCAAAATCCCATAGATACATGCAAAGAATTAAAACCAACGCCCTCCTCTCTAAGGCCTCTTTTTTCCACATCCATCGAGAGAACAATAGGCTTGCCGATTTAGCAGCTAATAAAGGAATTTTTCTCGGAATTGGACAAGTCAAGGATCTCAATGGAGTTTTGTGGCATCATTACATTCCTTAAGCCTTAATGCCAAGGATCAACAAACTCATGGTTGTTCTTAAGGTCGGGTCCATGGTCTCGAGGGTCCACCTTTTCCTGTGCTCAAACATTGGATTTGTATCTTCCCCCCCCTCCGTAGCTTCAGCCACACGCCTCCCTGGTCTCCCTACCACCTGTCACCTCACTCCCACCTGCGTTGTCAGCTCCCACGAGCCATTATTTACTCCTCCACCGGCTCCTTCTTTCCCTTCCCCCGCGATGGCTCGTTCTCCCCACTTACCCGATGCTCTAAGTCGCCTCTCCCTCTGCGAGCTTGACTCTCCTCCCCTCCGTCTTCTGCTATTGCCGGATTGTAATTTTGAAACAATGCAGACTGTGTTGGCGGCCATAGCCGCTCTGAGCAGAACTATGGTGGACATTAAACTTGCTGTCCGGAACATCTATGATGCCGTTTCCTCCAGCGTCAAGCAAAATGCAGAGATGGCCTCGGATATCACTCACGCGGTCTCACAACTCTCTTGTCAGGATTCCAGGATAGACGAATTGGAAAGGAACTTGTTCGAGTTAATGGGGAAAGTGGACATGCTGCAGGAAGACATGGACATTCTTACAGGGAAAACTCAAGGAAGCTGGGTGCACGAAACCCCCACGGTCAACCAGGAAATCAACCAGGAAATGGTGGACGCAACCTCTTCCTGGTTAAAGAATTATGGCTAGTTTACAACATAGCTCAGGTTCCAAAATTTTGTATCTTTTTGTCGATGCATTTCTGCATAATCCTCAACAGACAATTTATAAAGGTTTATTCCAGCTCCATTTTGGATAGTTACAGAAAACAAAACTCAGAGCTTGCAATGTATTGTTGTTAGAAACCATAGTTATAGTCTGTCTAGACATTTCCTGCTCTGTCAGAAATCTTTTGAAAGCTTGTAATAAATAGCTGTGCACAACTTTTATAAATATAATCTATTCCTCTGTTACTGTTAAAAAAAAAAAACATAGCATCATATACAACTTTCGACGTGGAAGCAAGAAAAACAGACTTAAGCATTTCATACCTTCTCTGATGCTTCACATACCCATTTTTCCAACTTTGTAAGTCCAGATTTAATGTATTCCCTATTACTAAAATAACAACATTCATGCCGCAATAGTAGGCTAACTAACCACAAAATACAATGTTAACCCTACAAAAATCCTTTGAGAAAAATAAATTCAATAAACAAAACAAGAAACATGTCAAAATACCTAACAATGCCCAAAGCAAAAGAAACAAAAAATACAGTGGGATTCCAGGTTGCTCCACCCATGGCATGTCTCAAAAAAGGAAACACAAACACAAGTAGAAATAAAATGGCACCGGTTATAAGCAGCATCATGGCCCCCTACATGCCCACATATGTGACTATGAATGAATTCCCAACCCCCAGGCATGATGCCCGAAACACCACATAAACGTTATTTCTGCATCACCGATCGCGAGTTTCACAATCCCCATGTTTCTTGGGGAAAATTTGGATGTAAAGCGATGAGATTTAGAACTCTCCTATATGCAAATAGGTCACTATAAGACCTGATAGTAAATATCAGCTTTCCTTCTAATGTGGACATTAAGAGACTTGCAAAAAGAGATTTAACCCATAAAATATTGATGAATGTAACTCCGACTTCGATTTCCATGATTGATAGAAGGAAAAATATCCCCTAGAAACTTCCATTTCTGGAAATCAGGGCCGAATGGGAACTTCCTAGCGATTTTCATGGGCGAGCAAAGGTTCAAATTGATTTTTATAGGGGTAAAATCGTTTTATCTTCCCCCTATTTTAAATTTGATGGGGATAACATTCTATTCATTAAAAATAAATAAATACAATGTGGGCCAATCATACCTAATGGGTGTTTAATAAAAAATTAGCCCATTATAAATTTAAAACCCCTAAATTTAGCCCATGGGCTAAGATTAGCCCCTAAAATTTTCCATGCTTCTAACTTGGGTAGACCCATGATAAAATCCATTGAGACTTCCTCCCAGCACTGACAAGGTATGTATAATGGTTGTAAAAGACTTGGGGTCTTAACAATTTCAACCTTATTTTGTTGGCAAACCAAACATTCTACCATGAACCTTTGAACATTAGATTTACGACCTTCCCAAAAAAATTCCTTCTTGACCTTGTGGTAGGTTTTTAGGATGTTGATGTATATGTAACTTCGGAATGTATTTTACCCATGTATATTTTATTCCTATAGAGATGTTATTATTCCTCTATACGGAAGTGTTTGTATTCCTATAGAGATGTTATTATTCCTCTATACGGAAGTGTCGTCATTTATATTGTAAGTGTCGTAACTTATACTTGATGGGTTATTAGACCACCTTGATGGGGTCGGTCCTGTATGAGTCATGTGGGTAAATGGGTTATTAGACCACCATGTGTGGGGTTGGCCCATATTAAGTTAACCAAGGGTTATTAGGCTAAGCTAGACAAGTCGGCCCCACTGCTTTATTGGGCAGTACAAGACAAGTATAAATAGAGATCGGGAGATCTCTATTTGATCATCTCATTTACTCACTCTTCCATCACTCGAAAAGTGGTGCACATGTGAGGAGGAGGATCAACTGCTAGGAGAAGACTATCTCTTGTACTTTGGTTGTATCATTGTTCTTTCTATCTCTAAGGAAGTTGCAGGGTTTTTCACCTTCTTGGTTTTCCTTGGTGAAACTCTATGTCTCTTGTGTGCTTGCATTATTGTGTCCATGATTGATATGCTGTAGATATGCTGTACATGTTATTCTCTTAGTTAAGATATTATATCAGATTGAAAATTATGAAAAACTAACATGGTATCAGAGATAGCCTGAAAGAAGGCATGGCATGGCATTTATGACACTTGTTGCATTTGCGAAGCCAGGGCTTGATATAGCAAAAACCAATCATCGTAGCACATTCTCTATAAATACATTTAGGTGAGGTCTCAGGATCTGAAAATCTTACAAGTTGAAGATAGGATCCCCATGTACCTTGTGTCTAAAGGGAAACCTCTAATTCCTTGTACTTTGTGATTTATGATCTGTACAATATAGGGTTTCTGCCTCTTCTAGATCTGAGTCATAAAAAGGTGACCTAGGAAAAAGGCCATAACATGGGCTAGGAAGCTCCGAATGAAATTTCGTAAAATGTTTCAGGTAGGGAACGGACTGTACTTTCACAAGCCGAAGGTTCAGACGCTGAAAGTGAACCAGTGACAGGTGGCACTCCGTATAAGTTTGCTCTCCTGTTTTATCTCATAAACAGGTCACGTTGCGACAATTAGCATAACTCTCTCTCATAGAATCCATTTGAGGTCAGAACTATGGGGTTGGAAAGCTAACAGGTCAGTATACCACAAGAAAAAGTTTCAGAGCCTATAGATCTAAAATTTTGGAGTTACACCATAAATAATCAGGTGCATATTTCTGTCAAAACAGAATTGGATTTTGAGCACCTTCATTCATGGCTCTGGGAATTTAGGGTTTCAGAGAATGTTGGAATTTTTTTGTATCGGAGACCATGGCTGGATGATCCTCATAAAAATTGAAATTTAGAGACCAAGATCAAATTTTTTGGTTGGGTAGAAGGCTGGGCTTGATCAAACCCTAGTTCGGGATTTTGATCGGAAAGGTGGAAAATTAGGGCTTCTGCAAAAGTTGGAATTTCTGAAGTCCGTGACCACGGATAGAAGCTCCTCAGAAAAATTGAAGTTTAGAGCTTTGGATCGAACCTTTTGGTTGGGCAGAAGGGTGGGCTTTATCAAACCCTAGTTCGGGATCTTGTCCAGAAGATCCGAAAGTTTCAAAGGCAATTTTGAGGGGTGAAACTTTGCAATTTTCAAATTCTGAGTATACCAGCTTGATCAGCTCATCAAGGTGCATCTTTCTATCCTTTCAGAAGTTTGAAATTCAAAGTTTGAATTTTTAGGGTTTCTCTAACAAACCCTAATCCAGCTCCAGATCTAGTTTCTGCAAATCAAGTGGATTGGGTTAATCCTAGAAGAGAATGGCTTGATCACCTGCATAAGTGAAGAAGGTCCTGTTTCAGAGGGAGATGAGGCTAAGACCTTACATAAGAAGATTACAAGCAATCTCGACAGGTATGACTGATCCAGGTATGTTTCGAGATTTCTTCATGATTAAGTTTATGGTATGTTTGTCTTCATTAAGGTTAGTACAATCTTGATTAGCTTTAGACTTGTCGTATCACCTTAATAAAAATATGCATGCATGATAGAAGATATTCATTGATTAGGGTTTTGACACTTATGATTGTACTAATGCATTGTGGTGTTGTATGAGGTTGATGTTGTCCGCTAACATGAAAGATATATCAAGAAAGACAAATCGTGTTCTAGTTCAAGAACATATGACCATGGTGACATGAAGACAAAGATTCATCCATTGTCATGGATCACATAGAAGATCTACTTACGAGGTATGTATAAATTGGTTCTATAATGGTTAACCTATGAGATATGCAGGTTACTAGCACAAGTCATTGACGAGAACAAGAAGACATTATGCGGGTATGTTAGACATAACTAGCTAGCATGCTAATCCAGGTATGTTTTTCCTATATCAAGTTAGAATCCTACCTTGTGTTAGGATCTCTTATATAAGTATACATGGCATTATTGATAATTATTATTTATGAAGTTAGAAATTTAAGTAATCAAGGGTTTATGCATATTATGTCCCTTACCTTGATTGATGATATGACTAACCAGAAGAGTCCTATGGTCAAATAAAAATATGCATGAGTAAAAGAAGTCTTCCCTGAAACCTTGAATACTAATGCTTATTATTTGTGTTTGAAATGATCATGACTATACATGTTTAAGATTATTGTGTTTTGATAGTATTGAGATTATACTAATGAATGTATGTATGAGACATCGAGGATAACACAATGATGATACTAGTAAGTATGCATAAGTGATAGAGGATGGATATAAGTTCAAGGACAGGTAATCGATGAAGCAAAGATCAAGAGGGAGCACATTCCAGTAGTTCCTGTAAGGAAGCAAACATTGAGAGGGAGTCCACCCTACAAACCAAACAAAGATAAGTATTTGAATTGTCATTTCTTGCATATTTGTTTGTTTAAATAATATTGTTCAATGATGTATATGCTTATGTTCCTAGACTTAGGGTATGTATTATGCATATTAGAATAATTGCATTAATGAACAGTATACTACTAATATGCATGTGATGGGTAAGTGGCCTCTGGAACTGTACAACATTCCATTGCTACTTATCTAGAATGAAACCTCTTTGCTGACATGTTGGGAGTTGTGCACACTCTTACGAATGTTCTGGTAGAGATTGGAAGGCATCTAGAAACTTATGGGATATGGATAAATGTTGTATTGAAGCATTGGCTAAGATAATTGCATGACTGTATGACATTCATTTATGTGTAAGAATTTGTTCTGAAAACTATGAGATGTTTCTAATCATGCAATTTAACCTGTTTTGTAAGAAAGATCGTATACCATCACCTACAAAAGAAGGACTAAAACATTTGTTCAGCAAAGTTATCTATTGAAGATATTGAATATATTGAAGTTCCCAGGATTCGGGAAGAATGACATGATCAAGGAGTACCAGTCAATCATGAAGAATGATGTTTGGGATGTAGTCCCAAGACCTGAAGGGAAGTCTGTTGTGACTTCCAAATGGATCTATAATATCAAGCATGCTGCAGATGGTAGCATGGAGAAATACAAAGCGAGATTTGTAGCTTGTGGCTTCTCCCAGAAAGAGGGATTGAGTATGAAGAGACTTCTACACCTATAGCTAGGTACACTTCCATCAGATCAGTACTTGCTCTGGCTGCAGTGATGAGATGGAAGATACACTAGATGGATGTCAAGACAGCTTTCTTTAATGGTGTAGTCAAAGAGGAAGTGCATGTGGAGTAGCCACTCGGGTTTGAGACACATGACCGAGAGTCACATGTGTGCAAAATGAAGAAAGCCCTGTATGGTTTGAAACAGGCACCCAGGACCTGGTATGGCAGGATAGATGGATTCCTATCTAGTTTGGGCTTTACTAAGAGTAAAGCAGATTCCAACCTTTACTACAAGGATGAGGAAGGAAATCCTGTGATACTACTCTTGTATGTGGATGACCTGTTTGTAACAGAAGAGGATGGATTGATTGCCGATACCAAGAGGAAGCTTGCTGCCGAGTTCGAGATGAAGGACTTGGGTATGATGCACTACTTTATAGGCATGGAGGTGTGGCAGATTGCAAATGGAATCTTCCTTGGGAAAGGGAAGTATGCAGTAGAGATCTTGAAGAGATTCGGGATGATGGACTGTAAGGCCATGGCCACACCTATGGCATTGAACCTGAAGCTTCTGTGTGATGCTTCATCTGATCCGGTTGATGTCACGATGTATCGTCAGATGATTGGGTCCTTGATGTACCTGAAAAATACGAGACCAGATATTTGCTTTGCGGTGAACACATTGAGCCAGTTCCTGACGGATCCCAGAGGTGTTCACCTGGTTGCTGTAAAGCATATTCTGAGGTACTTGAAGGGTACAATTGATTACGGGCTCAAGTATGATGCGAATCAAAAGTTTAACCTGTAGGGTTATGTTGATTCAGATTGGGCAGGCAGTGCTGCAAATAGGAAGAGCACATTTGGGTGTGTAGGAAGTAGTCCTATGTAGCACTGAGTACAGCCGAAGCAGAGTATGTTGCAGCTTGTTCGGCTAGTTGTGAGGCAATATGGATCAGGAAGCTATTGTCTGAGTTATTTGATCTCCCGCTGGAGGCTACTGGTATCTTTTGTGACAACCAGAGTTGTGTGAAGCTGTCTGAGAACCCAGTGTTCCACGACAAGTTGAAACACATTGAGATCAAATATCACTATATCAGGGATATGATGCAGAGAGGAGCAGTGAAGCTCTTGTATATTGCGATGGATGAGCAGGTTGCAGATGTGTTGACGAAACCACTAGCCATAGTGAAGTTTGAGTACTGCAGAGAGAGGCTTGGTGTTCTTCATATTGACGACACTTCGAGGAAGAAGTGATAGACACATTTGCTGGAAGCCATTCCAAGCATGGTGAGAGGAGAATCCTTCCCATGACTGTGGATGTAAGCACTGAATGATGAGCATTAGGATGATGCTCCAGTTACTGCTCTGTATATGCATAATGTTGGATGCTTGTTATGATCAGTTGGATCATGTATATATATATGCATCATGTTGGATGCTTGGACCATGTATCTGTATATGTATCAGGTAGATACGTTGTATGATCAGGTAGATCATGTATGTTGATATATATCAGGTGGATACATTGTATGATCAGATGGATCATGTATTTGTGTATGTATCAAGTGGATACATTGTATGATCAGGTGGATCATGTATGATTATATGTATCAGGTAGATACTTGGTATGCATCAGGTGGATGCATTATATGATCAGGATGATGAGCTTTACGATGTTGCTCCAAATGACATGCATCAGGATGATGCAGTGATGATGATCAGGTTGATCATGTGATGATGTACATCAGGATGATGTATGGTGAGCATCAGGTTGATACTCTGTGGCCGTGGACAGGTTGTGCAGATGAGCATATAAGTAGACCTAGGAGATCCGACAGGTAGAGCTGTGTGCTCGTAACAGCCTGGGATGCTCTTTCGAGGCATTGCTCTGGGAGGACATATAAGTAGACTTGGGAGATCTGACAGGTAGAGTTGTGTGCTCGTAACAGCCTGGGATGCTCTATCGAGGCATTGTCCTATGGCATGTAAGTAGACCTGGGAGATCCGATAGGTTGGGCTGTGTGCCCGTAATAAGTCCTAGGATTCTCTTTCGAGGCATTGCCATGACCACATGTAAGTAGACTTGGGAGATCCGATAGGTTGGGCTGTGTTCCTATAATAAGTCCTGGGATGCTCTTTTGAGGCATTGTGGTGAGGGGTCACATGTAATACGTCCTGGAGATCGGGAAAGGTTGTGCTAGTCATGTAAAAGGCCTCAAATGCTCTTTAGGGTTCTTGCTAGTCAAGACACTCTTTTAAGGTTTTGTGAAAGTCACATGTAAGTGGACCTGGGAGATCTTGCTGGTCGTGATTCAACACATAAATGGTCCTGGGATACTCTTTCAAGGCATTGTGACGCACGTAATAAGTCTTGAGGATTCCACAGTATGGCCAATGATGATGAAGACCTATAGGTGGTGGGCCTACATCCAGTATGAAAAAGGATTGGCTCTGTAGAACTTCCTATGACGAGTAGATTGGAGATTGATTGAGATAGCAGCAGCAGTGACGATGTCGATGATTCGAAGATGATGATTCGCTGATGATGATCCAGAGAAGAAGACTTATGCTAGCAGATTTGTGTCGAGAAATACCTTCCTAGTTAAGAGGGAGTGTTGATGTATATGTAACTTTGGAATGTATTTTACCCATGTATATTGTATTCCTATAGAGATGTTATTATTCCTCTATACGGAAGTGTTTGTATTCCTATAGAGATGTTATTATTCCTCTATACGAAAGTGTCATCATTTATATTGCAAGTGTCGTAACTTATACTTGATGGGTTATTAGACCACCTTGATGGGGTCGGCCCTATATGAGTCATGTGGGTAAATGGGTTATTAGAACACCATGTGTGGGGTTGGCCCGGATTAAGTTAACCAAGGGTTATTAGGATAATCTAGAAAAGTCGGCCCCACTGGTTTATTGGGCAGGACAGGACAAGTATAAATAGAGATCGGGAGATCTCTATTTGATCATCTCATTTACTCACTCTTCCATCACTCAGAAAGTGGCGCACATGTGAGGAGGAGGATCAGCTGCTAGGAGAAGACTATCTCTTGTACTTTGGTTGTATCATTGCTCTTTCTATCTCTAAGGAAGTTGCGGGGTTTTTCACCTTCTTGGTATTCCCCAGTGAAACTTTGTGTCTCTTGTGTGCTTGCATTATTGTGTCCATGATTGATATGCTATAGATATGCTGTACATGTTATTCTCTCAGTTAATATCTTAGATCAGATTGAAAATTCTGAAAAACTAACATAGGAATCATGAGTGGCCATCTATAGGAAAGGTGTGTAATTCCAAAAGGAAATTTTGTTTGGGTTGAGTGTTCTTACATATATATAAGTGATCCTTGTACCATGGTGCATCATTTTTCCACACAAAAGTATCTAGTACACTCGGATCCTTTTGTATCTTTTGAATGAGCATCCACACAATAAGGTCATTCTTCCATTATTCCCTTGCTTCTACCACCCAACTGGGTTGTAAACTAGAAATCACTCAAAGTAATGCCTGAACATAATCATGTTTTTTAGAGAGTGTACCTGCCACCACATTCTGTTTCCCCTTTTTATATAGATGATTTCAAAGTCGTATCCTAACATCTTCGTTACACATTTTTGTTTATGTTATGAAGATAGTCTCTGTTCCAAGAAGTATTTAAGAATATCATGATATTTTTTTACCTTGAAGTGGCTACCTATCAGGTAAGGATTCCATTGCTTAAGTGCATGTAGTATTACCATCATTTCCTTATAATAAATCGGTTTTTATACATTCTTTCCCTTGATTGGTTGAGTTTCAAAAGCAAGGGGCTATCCTTCTTGCATTAGAACCACACCAATTCCTTTTCCTGAGGCATCACATTCCACAATAAAGGTTTTTCTGAAGTCTAGTGTGGTCAAAATAGGATCTTTGCACAGTGTCTCTTTAAGTTGTTCAAAATCTTGAGTTGCCTATGGAGTCCAAGAAAATGCCTCCTTTTTCAATAATGTTGTTAGAGGTGCTGCTATTCTTCCATAGATCCGAACAAAATTTTGGTATTACCCTATGAAACCCAATATTTCTCTAAGATTATTCAAGGGGGGAATCAACCAACCATCATGGATTTAATTTTGTTAGGGTTTACCTTGAAACCTTCATGAGATAGAATATGACCCAAACACTCTACCTCCTTTACACCAAAGAAACATTTGGAAGGGTTTGCATATAGTTGTTTCTCCTTTAGTAGTTGTATCACCCTGTCAACATGGTGAACATGTTCTTCCCAATACTTTCTATGTATTAGTATATCATCAAAAAATACTAACACAAATTTTCCAAGGAAGGGATTGAAAATGGAATTCATCAAACCTTGAAATGTGGAAGGTGCATTTGTAAGGCCAAAAGCCATGACTATAAATTCATAATGAACTTCATGAGTTTTGAAAGTTTTTTTTGGGATGTCTTATTCTTTCATTCTAATATGATGATACCTTGAATGGAGATCCAACTTTGTGAAGTAAACTGCTCCATGTAATTCATCTAACAATGAATCAATGACATGAATGGGAAACTTATGTTTAATGGCGATCTTGTTGATCTCTTTATAATCTGGATACATATGCAATGATCCCTCCTTCTTGTGTACCATTACCATTGGTGTAGACTAAGAACTTTGGATAGGCCTAATTATGCCAACCTCTAATATTTCTTCAACCATAAGCTCAATTTCACTCTCCTGGATATAGGGGTAACTGTAAGGCCTTATATTAGGAGGAACACTTCTTGAAATTAAGTGAATAACATGATCAAAATCTCGAGAAGGTGGAATACATTTTGGAATATCTTTAAATACCTCAAAATTCTTATCAATGACCCTTTGGATATCCAGGGAAATAGGAGGCTTAGAAGTTTGAACATCTAGTGAGCATAATTGTGAATTACACCTTGATGTCCCTTTTTAAACAATTTTGTCATTCCATTAGAGATTATCATCTTGCTTGGTTTCCCTGTGATACCCCCTAACTCAAATTCCTTTCCTTCCCAAGAGAATTTCATGAAAAGTTCTTGAAAATTAAATGCCACAGTTTTCAATTATTATAACCATTGAACCCCTAATACAACATCAACACCACCCATTGGGATAGAAATCATTGGACTATTTAATACATATTATTACCCCATAGTAATATTGGTATTATGGCATTTCCCTGTGCAATTCCTCCATCTTCAATGATTACTTGAAACTCTAGTGTTGGATATATAAAGCAATTGAGAACCTTGGCTAATTTACAGTGAATAAAATTATGAGTAGTACCAGAATCAATCAACACTGTTACCTTTTTCTTTTTGATATATAATTTGATATTAAGAGTTTGAGGAGTGATAATTCCAACCAATGCATGACAAGATATGGTGGGAGTAATCTCTTCGAGAGTAATCTCTTCTATTTCTACAACTTGAGATGGTTCTTGTTCTTTTATTTCTTCCTCTTCAAAATCTATGTAGAATAATTTGTTCTCACCACACTTATGTCCACCTTAGGTCCATTACTATACTTGATGTCACAATTAAGCCATGGAATTTTTTTCTCTTATTTTATCCAATTGTTGAGGTGTTGAACTTTGACGTGGGTTAGAAGGAGGAAAATTATTCTCTCTATATGTGTTGGAGGTGGTCCTTCTAGTAGCCATCACCATATTTTTACTTTCAACCTTCCTTGCCACCATGAAAACCTTCTCTAAGGATGTTGGTTCGAGAAGACACACCTCATGTTGGATGTTATCTTTCAAGGTTCCAATAAAGAGATCCAACAATTTATTATTTGGTATGCCCTCTATTACACCTAAATCTCATCATCATGAGTCATGTGCCAAATTCATGCCTCAATACTTAAATTTTCCCTGAACAAAAACACCCAGAGCAAGTTGTTGACCCTTGTGTCCACATTTTCTAGTTGCACTGGCGCAGGTTTCCTTCCAGTAACAGGAACCAGAGCATGCCTAGTGCATAATGCCACCTGGAATGATGAGCTAGTGGATCAGGTTTCCCTCATGCAGACTGCACTGCCCCCTTCCTGGCGCCAGTTTCTTTCATGCAGGGTGTACTAGGGTTGGTTAAATTGGATAAACAAGACCTTCGAGCGATTTATCGAAGTATGGTGAGGTGGAAGTCTATCCATAATTTATAGGTGAGTTGTCCTTCGGTTTCTTAACCTCAAGGGAGGATCCCTTAGACTTCTCCCATTAATCCTCAAGCTGCTCTATCCATTTGGTCTTATAAATATGAAGCTCCTCCCCATTGGAAAGAGAGGAAGGACTATAACACTTACATGTTGGTGGCATTACCCTAGGTGATCCCTATTCATCTCTTGGGAGGCACACACACCCTTTGGAGGCTTGGATTGGAATGTTGGAGGAAGGTTACAACGTTAAGGCTTGGGTTGTAAGCATCACTTTTCTATGTATTTCCCATTTATTTACAGTAATATAATCTCTTTCCATAAATGTCTTTGTATTAATGATATTTAGAGATTTATTCCTTAACTGTTAGCTTCGATCAGTTAGTTTTTCGAGGTGCTTTTACTATTTGTTAGTCTCTATCTGCTTGACAGGGTTTTGCAGCTCTAGATCTGAAGACCGCAGAGCTTGGAGCAACAAAGAGGAGAAGGATTCACGAATCTGAAGGTAAGGCATCTATCTACTTTAATATCTGATTGATCTAGGAAAGTAGATCTATATTCTATATTCATTTGTTCTAGATCCACTTGGACTAGGGAGATAACGCTCGCGTCCGCTCGAGTAGATTATCCATAAAGAAATCTGGCGACCATACTGGGGAATAAAAAACAGCTTTGATTTCAGTTTGATTTTATTTCATTGATTTTTATTGATTCATTTTCTAGCCTCATGAGCCCCTCCCATTTTTGAATGTTTGCTATTTCAGAGTCTGTTGGCTTGACCTGACTCTGCTTGGGCTCAAGATTGGACCTATTACTTTATATTTTTGGAGATATTTGCTTTCTTGCTTCTTACTATTCGCCTGGCGCACCTAGGGTGTATATTCCTTGCGCTACTAAGACTTTAGTGCTCATTGTCCATGAGCATTCTGCGCCATTGGCATCCTTTTATTGAGTACAGAATGCGCCACTGGCGCCATTATCCTGCACATAAACTATGCCTCGCACTCTGGTGCACAATAACAGACTACGCCAACACCTGTTGCTTGGTGTTTTAGAACTGTTTCTCCATTTTTGGTGATTTGTTCTGATTGATTGAGCTCTGTATATTGTATGATTCAGTCATAGAACCCCTAGACACAACATACTGTCATTTCCCTCTATTTTTGGGTCTTTTTGAGATTTGGATCCATGTTTGTCCCTTTGAGTCAAAACTAGTGTTTTGCTTGCATTTTTAAGCGAAATGGGTTCTATTTGGGGGGGCCATGAATCTTGTATCCTACAGTCATTTTGACACATATTCAAGTTTTAAGATAAATTTTGGTTTGGTGTGATTGGCTTGTTTTAAAGACTTGAAAAGTGTGGGACATCCATGTCGTTTTGAGTCTCTTTTTCTTGGGTTGTGCATCTTGTTTCCTTTACATGCTGAGCTGTCTAGTGATTGTTGGGAAAGATTGATTCCTTGTCTCCACTTTAGTTCAAAGAGAAGCTTGATTTTGTCCCTCTTTTGCTATATTCATGATATTGGAAAACATAAATATTCTTCTTGTTGATGTATATGTAACTTCAGAATGTATTTCATATATGTATATTGTACTCCTATAGAGATGGTATTATTCCTCTATACGTAAGTGTTTGTATTCCTATAGAGATGTTATTATTCCTCTATATGGAAGTGTCATCATTTATATTGTAAGTGTCGTAACTTATACTTGATGGGTTATTAGACCACCTTGTTGGGGTCGGCCCTGTATAAGTCATGTGGATCGAAGGGTTATTAGACCACCCTATTGGGGGTTGGCCATGTGGGTCAAAGGGTTATTAGACCACCCTATTGGGTGTCGGCCAAGTCAACATTATGTTATGTGGTTAAGTTAAGGCCGACCTAGTAAAGGTTATTAGGCAAGTCAAGTCATGTATAAATAGAGTGCGGGAGGCACTCTATTTGACCATTCTATTCTCTCTCACACTCTCAGGAGATTGGCACACTTGTGGAGGAGGAGAAGCTGTTGCTAGGAGATGTCTAGCTCTTATGCTTGGGTTGTATCATTGCTCTATCTATCTCCGAGGAAGTTATTGGGGTTTTTCACCTTTATGGTTTTCCCCAAGTAAACTCTGTGTCTCTTGTGTGCTTGCATTATTATGTTCATGATTGATATGTTGTACATGTTGTTCTCTCAGTTAAGATCCTAGATCAGATTGAAGTAAATTCTGAAAAATTAACACTTCTTGTTTTAATTTGATCAATTGACATTCTTGGTCTTATACCATAAGAAGAAGAAAGGCTTGTTTCATATTTCTGTGCATTTGAGTTTGACAAGATTATTGAGTGTTTTTCTTTGTCTTGCATTTGATTGGAAACGTTGTGGAATCCTTCTTTCCATAGCTTAGATGTGTCTTTCTCGAGTGTAAAGAGATAGGAAATAGATTATAATTATTTCATTTGGTGTTCATAAAAAGATCTCTTTTATCGCTTCAGGTTAGTTTTGGGTGTATCTTTTACTTCTTTCTATCATTTTGAAAAGAGTTAAAATTGCATTTGCATAGGGTTGTGCATTTGGGAAGAAAAAATATCTCTCTCTCCTTCTTAAGTAGGAATTCATAGAAGAGAAGAATTTCATTTTCATATAGATCATATTTGCATCTTGTTTAAATTCCAAGTCTTGACTTCATGGATTCACTTAACCGTACAAGATAAAATCAAGCGCTAGTTTAAGTTAAATTTTTTTAGCAACTTGTGTGGTAGGTTAGAGACATGTTCCGACGTCTTTAAGCATGGAAGCTGCCATTATTTTCCTGCACTGCATCCCGGGGGCTTGCAGTTCTTCAACATACCAACCGGTATATTGAACAGCCTTTCACGTACCATTTGGTATATCGAAAGGTACTTCACGTACTCGGTAGTATATCGGAAGGCTCTTGTCATACGATTGTGCATTAGACGACACCACTATGGATTGGCGCTCCCATGTACCTTGAGTATATTGGGAGACCCCATTAGGATTCCTGGAACCATCCGAGAAAACCTTTTGACTGTCTTTTCGTTGCAATACACTGACAACAACACTTGGGGATATTATACGCAGTATTGTTAGGTAGTCGGGTTATACGGCCAAGGGTACTATCCCAATCCTCCTTGGTTAGTGCTCTGAAAAATTGGGCCGAGTCTAACTGTTGGACCCTACAGTATATCGTGAGTTGAGATGGCTTGACACACCCGTGAGGATCCAGCTTTTACATCCCTCCTATTCACATGTTTTCCTGTTTCTTTTAGTTTGAGTAGCATTTCTTGTGCATGATAATTATAAGGACTTAGAGAGTTTAGATATGGAAACCTCTTCTGGGGATACAAATCAAGAGTCCCCTTTTCAAGGGGTACCTTTTGTCTTTCCTCCATTTGGAGATATTGGTCCTCCCTTTATTGCCACTTTAAAAATTCTTGGATTAACCATTGGATTACCGGTATAGTAATTCAATCCGGTGATTTTGGATGTACCCGATGTTTCAAATGTTAACTCCCCAACATGAGAGTGTCAATCCCAAACTGATCCTTCCCCTTCTTCGTCAGATGCATCTTCTTTCCTTTCTTCTGCCTCACCTGATCAAATCAATAGTATTAGTAATCGGAGAATAATAAGAATAAGAAAAGGAATATAAAGAAGAAGAAGGATAGGAAAGAGACCAACCATCAACCATCTACCTCTGATGGCACCCATTCTATTCGAACACCTCATAGGCCCAAGTTCCCTTGCAAGATTTGTAAAAGTGATCACCTTCTCAAGGATTGTCCCGATCTTTCCAAAGTGTTAGAAGAGTGGTATAAATCCTCCAAACCACCTATATCATCAGCCTTTGGATATCATACTGATGATACCCCATCAACTAGTGAATCTATGGTGGAGAGTCAAAAAGGTAAAGTCAAGAATCCTTGCTTGTTATGCAAGGGCATGCACCTTACTTACCTTTTTCCACGCAGGGATGAAGCCTAACAATTGTTGGAATAAATTACTGTATCTCAGAAACACCTTCCAGCTGGATGTCATAAGTCATCCCTTGACCCGCCATTGGTTGATGAAATGGTAGATCCAGCTCCATCCTTGGTCAATCCCACTCTTTCTTCAAAGAGTGAAGTTGAAGTGGTCGATTTGATATGACCTCCACTCAATCCCACTCTTTTATTGGAGAATGCCCAAACCGAAGTAGTCACCATGACACAATCTTCGTCTCATTCTACTTTTCCGGTTGAGAGTGAATTGGAAACCGCTGGTGTTTTCCTAGTCAGTTCAGATTGTTCTCGGAAAGGAGAAATCCTGTCCATTTCCACAGGACCCCCTCCAAGTACTGAGGTCATTTCCTTTGATTGGAATGGTCTAACAGAATCTCGTCTTCCTTCGAGTGTTCCTTTCCAGATATATGTAGGATTTTATGAGAAGGAAATATTTTACACTATAGTTGATGAGGGAGATTCTGTTAGTATTTTATCCTCAACCACTTGGCAAGCTATAGGTTCCCCTCGGCTTGTGCCGGTCACTGACCAGATATTGGCTTTTAATAGAAGGCCTACTGGATCTTTAGGGATCCTTCCTCAGTTACCTATCACTTTAGGAGGGAAAACTGTTTGTATTGATGTTATGGTAGTCCAAGGTCCCTTAGATTTTAATCTAATCCTTAGATGAGACTATGTTTATGCAATGAAATTTGTAGTATCCTCACTCTTTAGAGTGATGTATTTTCCTCATAATGGGAATATGGTGACCATTGATCAACTTTCCTTTGTGACATCCACTCATCGCATGACTCCTAGTCATCATAGTTCCCTCAATGTTCCACATTTTTTAGTGGTTTCTTCCCCCTAGAGATGGGGGGCATGTCTTCCACCTCTAGACATCATGTTGGAGTTATTCCCCTAGCTTCTTATGATATGGGGCACACTACCAACCTATGGAGACCATGTTGGGTAGGAACTAGTCCCAAGCATAGTTTACCTTTGGTTTCAAGCTTGTGTAAAAATGAAACCAATCCAATGCATAGTCTCCCTTTGGTTTCAAGCTTGTGTAAAAATGAAACCGTTGACGATCATAGTTCCCTTTTTGTGTCAAGCTCATTAAAAAATGAAATAGGATATCATGAGCATAGTTTCTTTCTGTTTTAATCTCGTTAAAAAATAAAATGGGTCCCTTCAAGCATAGTTATTTTTTATTTCAAGCTTGTGTAAAAATGAAATAGATATTCCTCCCATTGAGTCGAGTCTCCCACTATATTTAGGACTTGCACCTTCATTTCATCTTCCTGTGTCACTTGATCCTCATTCTTCCTACCCCCCTGGTGAACATATTCATCATATTAGTAGCCAGGAGTTTAATTGGGTAAGGAAGAAGAGTAGTAAGAAGAAACGAAGCTTGGGGGTATGTTAAGACACTAGTAATCATGCTGGGGGCATCTACCAACCTATGGATATCATGTTGGGAAGGAACGCGTAAATGGGCCTTAACCATGAGCATAGTTCTATTTTCGTGTCAAGTTCGTTAAAAAATGAAATAGTACCCCATGAGCACAAATTAGTCTTTGATTCCAAGCTCGTTCAAAAATGGAATAGACCCCTACAAGCATACTTTACCTTTGGTTTCAAACTTGTGTAAAAATGAAACCATTCCCGAGCATATTTTACCTTTGGTTTCAAGCTTGCATAAAAATGAAACTAGCTTCATGAGCAGAGTTCTTTTCCTGTGTCAATGGCGTTAAAAAATGAAATAGATGACCATGAGCAGAGTTCTTTTCCTATGTCAAGCTCGTTAAAAAATGAAACAGATCCCCTTCCCTTGAGTCAAGTCTTTCACCAGATTTAATATCTAAACCTTCATTTCATTTGCCTATGCTATTTAATCCTATTTTTTCATCCTCCCATGGGGAACATATTCCTATTAGTAACCATGAGTTTGATTGGATGAATAAAAAGAGTAGAAGAACGAAACAAAGCTTGGGGGGAATGTCTCCAACCTCTAGAAATCATACTAGAGGTAAGCCGTTAGCTTCTTGTGCTGGGGGGAAACTTCCAACCTCTGGGTATCATGTTGGGGAGAAACCCACCAATGGGAATTATACCAAGCATAGTTCATTTTTTGTTGCAAGATCGTTAAAAAATGAAGCAGATACCATGAGAATTCTTCCAACCTTCCTTCGAACTCGTTAAAAACAGTAAGAGGTGTCGAGCTTACTTTTCACCTTTTCGTGCTCTGGTTAAAAACATGAAAATTGGTTTGAGCTTACTTTTTACTTTTTCATGCTCTGGTTCAAACATGAAAAAGATTCCGAGTGCTTTTTATACCATTGTCGTGCTCGTTAAAAATTGAGTAAAAAGGTGTGTTTAATGAGTATAGGTTTATTGCTTTATCTGACCTCGCTAGACTACTTACGGAAAAGGAAGTGTGTCGAGTTTACTTTTTTCTTTATTGTACTTGGTGACCAACCAGGAAAAAGTTGTACATGGAGTCTTCCTTTAAGGTCTTTTTAGGCTCCCTAAATACGAAAAGATTGCCAAGCGAACTTGATGCTTTCATGCTTGTAAAAGTATTTGAATCATCGTCTTTCTCATGATAGTTTACCCCTTTTTTGGACTAGAAGGTACTATTTACGAAAAAGGAGCACTCCAGCCAAGCATGCCTAGAAGAGTTCTCTGTCACGTAGTTTTATCCTTTTTCGGGTGAAGAGACTAACTTTTACGAAAAAGAAATTTTGGAGTCTTCTTTAGTTCTTTTTAGGCTCTCTAAACATGAAATGACACCAATTTTTCCTTCTTTAGACTCGTTAAAATATAACATAGAAGGGCTCGTTTGGGACGAACCCCTCCTATCCTAGGTTCGTAAAAAAATTGGGATTGGACTCGTTCGAAGGATGAGCTATACCAAGAATCTGTTTACCCTCCTCAAGCTCGTTAAAAAACAAAAGAGGCACTCATCAATCATGATGGGGAAAAGGAAATATTTTGTGTTAGACTATAATTTACGCCAATACATAGTCACTCTTGAACTTGACAGTCATTTGCATATGCATTCAGTACTTGGGTAATCCGTTTGTCTTCGAGTCACATCGATTCTGTGAGTCTTGTTATTCCTGTGGGTCATCCAAAGAATGTTTACATCATTGGTTGCATTAGGGGGTTGGTATCATTCTCGTTATGTCAATACTTCCAATTTATGCCATACCCATGTTCAAGAGTCAGTTTTCATTCACTCTCTGCACTCAGTTTACCTTGCATCATGTCGGTCATCCTTGAGTCAGTCTCACACATTATAGTCTGATTCACTTCAAACATCTGTGATCGTGTTTCGTGTCAATGATGGGGGATCATCATGGCTGTCCTTCGAGAGATTCATCCTTTTCGACTTCAACACATCATTCGAGGATTGAATCTAGAAACCAATCAAGTACCTTGGGTTTGCATGCCTCAATGGAAGGTTACCTCGCTTTCAACATGAGTTTTCATCATTGACTCTTGATTGAAATATCCCGTCGAGTGTTCAAACTCAACTCATTAATTCACGCTTGACGGTATGTACTGTGATACCTTGGGAATCATTGACATCAATGGTGATTTCCCTCGATCTTGTTAACGGTATACGTCAATAATCGGTAATCCAGTGGTTTATACCATGTTCGACTCCAAGACATTGTAATCACGTGGATAGATTCATATCATTGCGGGTTCAACTTGAATACCTTGGGTTGTTCCATATTTCACCCAGGTTGTGATGGAGATTGTTTGAG
Organism: Larix kaempferi; assembly: GCA_027924585.1. NCBI lineage: Eukaryota > Viridiplantae > Streptophyta > Pinopsida > Pinales > Pinaceae > Larix > Larix kaempferi. Next base: position 4,411,156 of record BSBM01000555.1, on the reverse strand, counting down.
TCATATCACACAGATCCACTTTGTATTGGTCGTGGTTGTGTTATCATCTCATCATGGATCTACGATTATGTCTAGTAGCCATGATTGTGTTCAGTCGGTCTTTACTACCATGGATTTGCAATGTATTGATCGGAAGACATGTTGTGAGTCATGTGAGACTTGTATCTCAGAGTCAGTTGTACTGCAACAACACCTTCCGACCAACAAGTTCTTGCCATCTATCTTGCAAAGCATATCACCTGTCTTATTTTCCAGCTTCATGCTTTGGGGGTCATTCTGTTACACCTAAATCTCGTCATCATGAGTCATGTGCCAACTTCATGCCTCAATCCTTGAAGTTTCCCTGACCAAAAACACCCAGAGCAAGTTGTTGACCCTCGTGTCCAAATTTTCTAGTTGCACTAGTGTAGGTTACCTTCTAGCAACAGGCTCTAGAGCATGCCTGGCACATACTTCCACCTGGCATGATGCGCCAGTGGCTCAGGTTGTCCTCATGCAGCCTGCGCTTCCCCCTTCCTGGCGCTAGTTTCCTTCAGGAAGGGTGCGCTAGGGTTGGTTAAATTGGATAAACAAGACCTTCAAGCTATTTCTCGAAGCATGGTGAGGTGGAAGTCTATCCCTAATTGATAGGTGAGATTTCCTTCAGTTCCCTAACCTCAAGGGAGGACCCCTTAGACTTATCCCATTAATCCTCAACCTACGCTATCCATTTGGTCTTATACATATGAAGCTCCTCCCCTTTGTAAAGAGAGGAAGGACTATAGCACTTACATGCTGGTGGAATTACCCTAGTTTATCCCTATTCATCTCTTGGGAGGCACACACACCCTTTGGAGGCTTGGCTTGGACTGTTGGAGGAGGGTTACATCGTTAAGGCTTGGGTTGGAATCATCACTCTTCTATGTATTTCCCATTTATTTACAGTAATATAATCTCTTTCCATAAATGTCTTTGTATTAATGATATTTAGAGATTTCTTCCTTAATTGTTACCTTAGATCAGTTAGTTTTTAGAGGTGCTTTTACTATTTTTTATTCTCTATCTGCTTGACAGGGTTTTGCATCTCTATATCTGAAGACTGCGGAGCTTGGAGCGACAAAGAGAAGGATTCACGAATCTGAAGGTAAGACATCTATCTAGTTTAATGTCTAATTGATTTAGGAAAGTAGATCTATATTCTGTATTCATTTGTTCTAGATCCACCTAGACTAGGGAGATCACGCTCGCATCCGCTCGAGTAGATTATCCATAAACACTCTCCACTATAAGACTCAACTTTTGAAATTGTTGAATGTGATCGATTATTGGACCCTTTTTCCTTAGATTTATCAATTGGGTAAAGAAGGAATTGCTCTTAACATCATCATGATATGATATCGATTCTTATGTAAAAATGGACCAAGAGATAATGGATTTCTTTTTATGTCACAAAACCATTGGTACCACAAAAACTGCTTAGGTTCTAAATATAAATATGCAATAGGTACCTTTTTGATATTTGGAACTTGGTGTATATTAAAAAATTGCTCCATCTGGAATACCCATGTTATGGGGTCCTTGCTATCAAAATTCCTCATGTCAATATTGGGTAGTTGGATACCCCTTGGGAACCATCCCTGGTTACTTCCATTATTAGAATCAACTCCTCTTGGAGTATGCTTATTAATAGAAGGTTTCTCAACATGGAAACCATATTTATCTTCCTAAATACCCTTAGACACATCATCACCTGTAGGGAGATTTTCCTTTGGATTTTGTATGAGATTAGAAATCATTTTCATATTTTCCTCCATCTTATGATCCATATGTACCATCATATTCTCCATATGTCACGTCCTTTCCTCTAATTAAGTAAATAAACTATTCTCACGGACCTTCCAACATGGACATCCGAAAAGACAGGTCTTCAAATTCATTGTAGGTAAGGGATGATTCCTATAGTTGTTTGATTGGATTGTGTTTTTTTCCACAACATTTTGGTGCCATGTGTATAAATAGAAATATATATCACACCTCTGAGATCGAATCAAATATATCCTTCTACTAGAAGTTATTCAAGTATAAAATGGCATACCTTTTTCAAACCCTGATTTTCTAGCTGACCTTCTAACTAAGGTAAATATGGAAGTTTGGCCCCTTGGAGTCTGAAACTTATTTCTACAGTATCCTGATATGTATTCTCTCTAATGTTGTAGGTGTGACCTAATTCTGATGCACCCGTAAAAAATATGGAAAATCTCCCAACACTTGTTATTTTTGGTCCTTTCAGAAGAGTGAAAGTGTGTGGACTTCCATGTGTCCAATTTTTTGGATCTGAGTCTAAAATTTCTACCACATATACCTTGGTATGTATTATTTTTGATGCATTAGGTATTACTCAATTTGGATCACATATTTAAAACCAGAAAACCTGTTTGAAACCAGTTTTTGGACTAGTAAAAAACCCTAACCTCGAAAGGGTATAACTCCGAACTTGTAATGAATCAAGATTTGAAACTTGTACCATAGATAGCTTGCTCTATAATCTATTCCCCCTATAATTTTTCATAGAGGAAACATCCTATAAACAAAGGTATATAAAAAATTCCAAGATGATCTGCTTTGGAAGTGTCCAAGCTCTGATACCAAATTCCATGCAACAAATTCCACAAAAGAACATAAATAGACAAGAAAGAGTAATCTATGCCTTGATAATGAAAAATAGATACGAATAGTAAAAATATTCAAGGGGGAAACCTCCTTATACAATGTACTGAATACAAAAGAAAAGACAAGATGCTTCAAATGAAAAGGTCCCCTTCATATATATAGGAGGCAAAGAGGTACAATTACAACTAATGGACCCAAGCCAATATCAATAATAAATAATAATAATAATGACAATTACAACTAATGGAATCACGCTGACATCAATAATTTGACAACACTAATGTAATGTGCCACAATATAGGGGGTAATGTGCCACCATTTAGGGATTAAGTACCTATTACCCAATGTGGACTGATTGGCAATCATGATCCTCTACCTACATGTGAAAACACCATGCACATCAAAATATTCTAAGCAAAACATAATGTATCAATTTACATTGGGTTAACATCACCTATCATGGATACTTGACCCAATATGGAGTCTACATGGTATCGACACAACCTTGAGCCACATGTACCTATCTTTCTCTGCCACACTTGATAACCCGTCAAAGTACATGATACGCATAAACATGAATGCATTCATTTAATCATAATTTCGTAATTTTATGGAAACATAAACATTTTATCATCATCATTCATCTCATTCATAACATATAGATTTGAAACATTCAATTTATTCATCAAACTACTAGTTTCCACACAAAACCAGGTTATTCATCATCAAATTCCCTCAAACAATAACATAGCATAATAGTCATGGTCCAATGTGGAAGTGAGGCACTACATACACCACCTCTTTAGGAAACTTCATCCCAAAGTTCTAGGATGGATAAGGAAATTGTTGATCCATAAATATTTTCATACCTAAGTGAAGGTGAAATGCCTTCAAGCATAATGATGTACATGATCCTAGCTATAATGGGGCATTACATACTCTCTCTCTTCATAAAACTTTGTCGCAAAGTTAATATTCATCGTACAATCAATGTTAGTTTCATTCCCTTTTTTTATATTCAAGTCTTCATGCAACTCCATGCTATTTTCATCACATAGTTATGGAAATAACAAGTTACTAATGTTATCACTGCTTAATGATCCAAACATTTCAGTTGTAATTGACTAACGTCTCATTGTCCCAAGGGAACATAGATCTAAATAATAATTATTTATGTATTTTTTCAAATCATTATGACTACTATAGGAGATAGCTATAGATGGGGCATTACATACTCCCCTATTATAGAAATTTCGTCCCAGTGTTCTAGAACAAGTGATAAAACTACTGATGCATTTGTAATGTATCTTCCTATTTGACTCCTAAATTGGGTGTGGTTGAAATAATCTGGTTAGATGTCTATCCTCATGAAAATTGTTTCCTTTGTAACTTGATATTTTTTTTATTAAATATATTTTATGATAAAAACACCAAATCATAGCTAATGGTATGAAAATCAACAAGAAGTAACATACCTGGAGATAGGTGAACCTAATGCACACCTAAGTGAAGATGAAATGCCTTCAAGCATAATTATGTACATGGGCCTAGCTACAATGGGGTATTACATATTCTCTCTCTTTAGAAAAACTCACCCCGAAGTTCATATTCATTGTACAATCACTGTTAGTTTCAATCCCTTTTTTTTATTCAACTCATTATGCAATTCAATGCTATTTTCATTAGATAATTATGGCAATAAAAGCTTATTGGTGTCATCACTTCTTAATGATCTTAAACATTTCAGTTGTAACTGACTAACGCCTCATTATACCAAGGGAACATAGATCTAGATAATTATTATTTATGTATTGTTTCGAATCATTATGACTACTATAGGAGATAGCTATAGATGGGGAATTACATACTCCCCTCTTCTAGAAAATCCGAACCAATGTTCTAGAACAAGTGAGAAAACTACTAATGCATTTGTAATGCATCTTCCTATTTTGAATCCTAAATTGGGTGTGGTTGATATAATCTGGTTAGATGTCTATCCTCATGAATTTTTCTTTCTTTCCTAACTTGATATTTTTTATTAAATATAGTTTATAATCAAAATACAAAATCATAACTAATGGTATGAAAATCAACAAGGTAAGAAGTAACATACCTGGAGATAGGTGAACCCAATGCTTAGTACACCACACCAGACATTTCATAAATGATTCTTACTTAGTTCATCTGTACTTGCTTCCCAAAATCAGCATCAAAATAAGATAATATATTTTCTATGTGTGTATAACACCATAAAATGGACATAAATGTCAAAATATATTATTGTTGTAGCAAGCACATGCTTTTCAACCCATTTACATGGTGAAGGGAATCCCACATTAATAATTAGAGAATTATGGTTATCAATTTATTTTGGAAGCACCCACAACTTTATTGACCTCAAGTTAGTTATACTATTTTCCATGCATTATCAAAAAATTAGGTCATATTTGTTGGCATTATGATTCAGTTGTCATTGATGGTTGGAAAGCAGACAAGGCGAGTGACTCAGACCATACCAACTTCAGTTTACTAAAGCTGCGACTGAGTTTGAAATACAAGAAAAGAATGTTGTTAGAAAAGCTGCAACTCAGACAGCTACAACTCAGACAACTGCGACTCAGACAAGCTGTGACTCAGACAGCTGCAACTCAGACAGATGCGACTCAGATGACTGCGACTCAGATGGCTGCGATTCAGACGACTGCGACTCAGACGGCTGCGACTCAGATGACCGTGACTCAGGTGACTGAGACTCAAATGACCGTGACTCAGACAGTCGCGACTCAGATGACTGAGACTCAGACGACCATGACTCAGACAACCGCGACTCAGACAAGCTGCGACTCACAAACATTTATTTATTTATTAATTAGTCAGTTACAGCGTGTAAGTTCTGGAAGTCAAAGAGTCAATTCAATTTTCGAATTGGGAGTTAAAGAGACAGTTTCAGTTTTAGAATTGGAATATTTGGAAGTTAAAGAGACCAAGGAATATAACTTCAGCATCTATAAAAAACAATTCATGATAACAAAATCTGTGTGAGAATTGAGAGGATGAAGATGAGTGGTTGCTGATGAAGCTGTGATTCGAAGAAAACAATTCAGAAAAAAAATGTATGGCTCGATTTAATGAAGAACAGAATGCCCAGAAACTCAAGCTGTAGCAGGACAGAACAAAAATGAAAAGGGTATGTACTGATATATCTGTACCAGTGTGATTTAATTGACTGAAAAATTCTTAACAATTCAGAAGAAAAATGTGTGGCTCGATTTAATGAAAAATAGAATGCCCAGAAACCCAAGCTATAGTAGCACAGAACAAAAATGAAAAGAGTATGTACCGATATATCTGAACCAGTGTGATATAATCGACTGAAAATTTCTTACAAAGGGTGGAAGGGAGGTGCTAAGGAGGATTGATTTCCTCTATAAATCAGGTTGATGCCTGAATATTGGGAGTGGGTGCTAGAAAAACATGAGAGTTGGTGCTCTCAACAAGTTGCAGCTTGTTAAACAGAGGTTGTAGCCTCATCTTGAGTTGGTGCTCAAATATAATTGATGTACAGGAGTTAAAGACTGCTTATCATTCTAAGAAGAAGAGGTTTTTTTCCTTTATGTGTTTCCTCATGAATATCTGTATCTGTGTACATCATATGTGTGAATGATGATTACTAGTTATTTGCTTATCTTATTAATTATCTTGACAATAATTTTGTAAATGCTACTAAAATTTTAAAAGAAAAGATAAACTGATTATTATTGTTATAATTACAACTGATTCACCCCCCCTCTCAGTTGTAACAATTGGTATCAGAGCAGGTTACATTTATTTAAAGGTAGATCTATGAGCTTAAAACATGACTAGTCATGATGGAAATTCAATCAATAAGGCTCATCTATTTGATGGGAAATTTTTGATTTCTAGAAGGATAGAATGAGAAACTATCTTATGTCCTTAGGTGTTGATGTATGGGATGTAGTTGAAATTGGATATGTAAAGCCCATTGTACTAGACACCAAAGATGACAAACTGGAATTTACCTTTAATGCAAAAGCAATGAATGCTATTCTCAGTGGTCTTGCAGAAGCTGAATTTGTAAAATTTATGCATCTTGAATCTATCAAAGGAATGTGGGACAAACTTATAAGCAGTTATGAATGGAATGAGAAAGTAAAAGATGCCAAACTGCAGACATACAGGTTGAAATTTGAACAACTAAAGATGAATGAGGATGAGAATGTTAGTAAATATTTCCTAAGGGTTGAAGAGCTTGTGAATGCTATGAAGGGCCTCGGTGAAACAATTGAAGAAGAATCCTTAATTCATAAAATTTTAAGATCTCTGCCTGATAAATTTAACCCCAAAGTTTCAGCAATAGAAGAGTTAAATGATCTTAAAACTCTGGGCATTGATCAACTCCTAGGAACTCTAACTGCTTATGAAATGATGATTAGTACAGAAAAACTCATCACTAGAGAAGCATCCTTTAAAGCACATAAGAATTTTGATTATGGAGCAGATGAGATTGAGGCAAAATTTGTAAGAAGATTGAAGAAAGGATCAGGTAAATATAGAGACAAGCTGCCCTTTAAATGTTTTAACTATGGTAAGATAGGTCATTTTTGCTCTAAATGTCCTCACAAGAAAAAAGATCAGAATTCTGATGATGAAGAGAAATACAAATTTAAGAAATACAGTGAAAAGAAAAGTTTGTGTGCAAATGATGATGACTCAGAGGATATAGATAGCAATTCATCTTGTGAAGATAGAATGAATGATTTTATGCTTATGGCCATATAAGATCTTAATGATGAAGAAGCTATGATTGACAGGGAAGGTGAATTAATCAATGGTTTAGAAGAGATTGACAGACTCATACTTAAGAAGAGAAAACAAAAACATTTGTTGATGCAGCTTAAAAAAAAATGGTAAAGGAACAAGTGAAGATGTTGTGCTGTTAAAATTATAATCAGAAGAAGCAAAGAAAATAGAAGACACTCTAAAACAACAATTAGCAGAAAAAAATTTAAGATGTGAAGCTCTGGAAGAAGAAGTAGTAAAAGCTAGAAAAGATTTGGAGAAATTTCAAGCTTTGTACCACCAAAATTTGTCAAGTATCAAAGCCTCAGAAGAACTGAATAGCATCCTGAGTAAGCAAAGATCTCCATTGATAAAGACTGGCCTGGGTTATGAAAGTGGGTCAAGTAGAAGACAGTCAGATGATGATCATACCTTGCTAACCAAAATTAATAAACATAAATTGAGATCTGATCAGGAACATAGCCAACAAGAGACAAACCAATCAAGCCCAGAAAGAAGACCAATATCCAGGTACCAAATTTTTTTCTATGGTTATTGCTTTTATTGTTCTAACTTTGGTCATAAAATTGCAGATTGTGGAATTAAATTTAGAAGTATGCAACTATGGAAGTCAAAGAGTCAGATGCTACAAAATAGAGATGGACAGTCAATGAGGAAACAAGGATATCACGCAATTCCGTCCACAACTAAAAGAAGAACCGATTATCAACATATCAACTCTTTTGATCTATTAAATAATGAGCCAGAATGCTTTGTTTGTCATAATTTTGGACACAAAGCTACAGACTGTCATTTAAGGAAGTACAAAACAAATCCGAGAATAAATTATGCATTTGAAAAGACTAAGGTTTGGAAAAAGAAAGAAAGTGACAAATCTGGATTAGTACTTTCTGCTCAAAGGAAAAAGGATCTCTGGTATATTGATAGTGGTTGTTCTAAACACATGACGGGTGATAAAAATAAATTTTTGTCTCTAAATGAAAGCAAATAAGGAAATGTGACCTTTGGAAATGATGCTCCAGGAAAAATTGAAGGAAAAGGGATGGTAAGCTTGAATAATGGCAGAGGAAAAGCTCAAGATGTGTTGTTTGTACATGGTTTAAAACATAACCTCCTTAGTGTCAGTCAGGTCTGCGACAGAGGGTGTGAAGTAGTTTTTAATTAGAAAGGTTGCAAGATAAAATCTGTACCCTCGGGAAAATTGATTGCAAAAGGCATAAGGACATAAAATAATGTCTATGTTTTGAATGAAGAAAGGGAAGAATGTCATCTAAGAAAGTATGATGAGAGTTGGTTGTGGCATATGAGACTTGGACATTTGAATTTTGAACATATAATCAAACTTAGTAACAATAGGGCAGTAAAGGATCTTCCAAAGATATCAAAGCCTTATGATTTAGTGTGTAAGTCATGTCAAATGGGAAAGATGACCCGCACTCAGTTTAAATCAAAAGGTTTTACATCAACAAATGAGCCCCTTCAGTTAGTACATATGGATTTATGTGGGCCATCTAGGAAAGAAGGTACGGGAAAATAAAACTATTTCATGTTGGTTATTGATGATTATTCTAGATTCACGTGGGTTTCTTTTTTGAGATAAAAATCTGAATCATTTGAAAAATTCAAAGTGTTTAAGGCTCCGACTGAGAATCAAACAGGAAAAAGATTGAAGGTAGTAAGGTCTGATAGAGGAGGAGAATTTAGCTCAGGAGATTTTAAAGAATTCTGTGATAAACATGGGATAAAAAAGGAATATACTATTCCAGGGAATCCACAACAAAATGGAGTAGTGGAAAGACATAATAGATCAGTTCAGCAAATGGCAAGATCAATGATGAATGAAAAAAACATTTCTTAGATTTATTGGGTAGAAGCAATTCATGCAGCTGTCCATATTCTTAACAAAGCGCATCTAAGACCAAACAGTGATAAGAATCCTTATGAACTTTGGTTTGGGAGACCAACTACTATTAGGCACTTCAAAATATTTGGAAGTAAATGCTATATTAAAAATAATGATGAACATATTGGAAAATATGGTGATCGAGCTGATAAAGGTATCTTTTTGGTATATGCAACAAACAACAAAGGATATAGATGTTATAATAAAAGATTGCATAAATTAGTTGATTGTATTGCCATTAAAATTGATGAAGAAATATCAGTTAAAAATGATCAGATAAGCAGTATTGAACTGGATGCATAGGATACAATTGAAATTGAAGATGAAGAGGTCCAAGAATCAGAAAGAGAAGACCTTGAGTCAGATGATGGAGATGCAAATATTCAGGCACTTTCAAATCAACAAACAGAAACAAAATCACCTTCCCGAATTGTTAAAAGGAATCATCCTGACAGTTAGATAATTGGTGACAAGAATAAAGGAGTTCAAGCAAGGAAAAAAATTGATTGAAGCTTCATAGCAATCACAGATTGCTTTTCTATCTATGGTTGAACCCAAGAACTTTGATGAAGCTAGTAAAGATGAAGATTGGATTAAAGCCATGAATGAAGAACTTGATCAAATTGAGAAGCATAATACTTGGGAACTTGTTCCTAGACCTATAGATAAGAATGTAATAGGCTCTAAATGGGTGTTTAAAAACAAGATGAATGAACAAGGACAGGTTGTGAGGAATAAAGCTAGATTGGTCTGTAAAAGGTATGCACAAATTAAGGGTCAGGATTTTGATGAAACCTTTGCACCAGTGGCGAGATTAGAAGCCATTAGAATGTTTCTTGCATATGCTAGCCAAAAAAACTTCAAAGTGTATCAGATGGATGTTAAATCAACATTTCTTAATGGAAATCTTGAAGAAGAAGTCTATATGGAGCAACCTGAAGGATTTCAGCTGACGGATAATCCTGACTATGTTTGCAAACTGAAGAAGGCACTATATGGATTAAAACAAGCACCAAGAGCCTGGTATTATAGATTGGATAAGTATCTACTGGACAAAGGTTTCAAGAAAGGTACTGTTGACAGTAATTTGTACATCAAGGTTGAAGGTGCTGATTTATTAGTTGTTTTGGTCTATGTGGATGACATTATTTTTGGATGTACTAATGATTCTTCTGTTTAGTGGGCTAATGCCATGCAATCTAAGTTTGAGATGTCAATGATAGGAGAGTTGTCATTATTTCTTGGTCTTCAAATCAATCAGAGTTATAAAGGTTTATTTCTCTACCAAGAGAGGTACTTGAAGGAGATGTTGAAGAGATTTCATATGGAAGATTCTTCACCTGTCATCACACCCATCGTTGTTGGATGCAAACTCAACAAGGATTATGTATCACCAGATGTTGATCAAAGAACATATTGGTCAATGGTAGGTTTCCTGTTGTACATCACAGCATCTCGTCCGGATATAATGCAAGCTGTTGGTATGGTAGGTATATTTCAGTCTGCTCCTAAACAAAGCCATTTAGTAGCTGTTAAGAGGACATTCAAATATTTGAAAGGCATAGTGACTTATGGTCCCTGGTATCCTAGAAATTAGAACTTTCAGTTAACATCATATTCAAATGCTGAGTGGGAAAACTGTTTGGATGAAATAAAGAGCACAAGTGGAGGTGTATTCTTCTTAGGTGATTCACTAGTAGCATTGATAAGTAAGAAGCAAGGCTCTATAGCTTTTTCTACCACAAAAGCTGAATACATTGCTGCAGCCACATGTTGTACACAGGTTCTATGGATGATTCAAACTCTTGCATATCTAAAAGTAACATATGCTGAATCTATTCCTCTTCATTGTGATAACACAAGTGCCATTAGTGTCTCCAAGAACCCTGTTCTTCATTCCAAGACCAAACACATTCCAATCAAGTATAATTTTTTAAGGGAGAAGGTTACAAATAGAGTTGTCCAATTACATTTCATTCCTTCTAAAGAATAGATTGTTGATAACAAAGATTGACATTATGATTCAGTTGTCATTGATGGTTGGAAAGCATACAAGGCGGGTGACTCAGACCATACCAACTTCAGTTTACTAAAGCTGCGACTGAGTTTGAAATACAAGAAAAGAATGTTGTTAGACAAGCTGCAACTCAGACATCTGCAACTCAGACAGCTGCGACTCAGAAAAGCTGCGACTCAGATGGCTGCAACTCAGACGGATGAAACTTAGATGGCTGCAACTCAGACAGCTGTGACTCAGACGACCGTGAATTAGACGACTGAGACTCAGACGGCCGTGACTCAGACAGTTGCGACTCATACGGATGAGACTCAGACGACCGTGACTCAGACAGCCGTGACTCAGACAAGCTATGACTCACAAACATTTATTTATTTATTAATTAGTCAGTTACAATGTGTAACTTCTGGAAGTCAAAGAGACAGTTCAATTTTTGAATTGGGAGTTAAAGAGACAGTTTCAGTTTTAGAATTGGAATATCTGGAATTTAAAGAGACCGAGGCATATGACTTCAGCATCTATAAAAAAACAATTTATGAGAACAAAATATGTGTGATAATTGAGAGGATGAAGATGAGTGGTTGTTGATGAAGCTATGATTTGAAGAAAACAATTCAGAACAAAAATGTATGGCTCGATTTAATGAAGAATAGAATGCCCAGAAACTCAAGCTGTAGAAGCATAGAAAAAAATGAAAAGGGTAGGTACTGATATATCTGAACCAGTGTGATATAATTGTCTGAAAAATTCTTAACAATTCAGAAGAAAAATGCGTGGCTCGATTTAATGAAAAATTGAATGCCCAGAAACCCAAGCTGTAGCAGCACAGAACAAAAATGAAAAGAGTATGTACTGATATATTTGAACCAGTGTGATATAATCGTCTGAAAAATTCTTACAAAGGGTGGAAGGGAGGTGCTAGGGAGGATTGATTTCCTCTGTAAATCAGGTTGATGCTTGAATATTGGGAGTGGGTGCTTCCCTCTAGTGGGTGCTAGAAAAACATGAGAGTTGGTGCTCTCAACAAGTTGCACCTTGTTAAATAGAGGTTGTAGCCTCATCTTGAGTTGGTGCTCAAAGATAATTGATGTACATGAGTTAAAGACTGCTTATCATTCTAAGAAGAGGTTTTTTCCCTTTATGGGTTTCCTCATGAATATCTGTATCTGTGTACATCATATGTGTGAATGATGATTACTAGTTCTTTGCTTATCTTATTAATTATCTTGACAATCATTTTGTGAATGCTACTAAAATTTTAAAAGAAAAGATAAACTTATTATTATTGTTATAATTACAACTGATTCACCCCCCCTCTCAGTTGTAGCAATATTGTTAATGGACATATAGTATCTTGTGGAATATTATGAAATAATTTCAAGTGATAATGTGTGATCATCAACGCACCACCCTGATGTGTATTATTCACTTACGAAACATTAATGTTGTTCTTGGAGTCCAATGGCTTTGCACTCTCAACACAATTTCTATTAATTTCTATTAGTTATTGATGCTATTCCAACAAAATGGTCACACTTATATAACCCCCATTTCATTAAATTTAGACTAATCTCAGTCTAAGCGAACATAAATTTATTATGAATATCAGTTTCCAATTCTTGAAGTCTTGGTTTCCGATACTTGATATATAGGTTTCAAATAGTTGTAATGTCAGTTTCCAATATAGTGGATTCCAGTTTCCAATACCTAAGTTGTTGGTTTCCAAAAACTAATATATCGTTTTCCAATAGCGTTTCCACCCATAATATGGAAAAAAAAAGTTCCCTAAATCAAGTGAGTAATAGAATGAGCCACTTCCCTTCTCAAGAGAATGAGACACTTCCCTTTCTCACTCATGAATAGTCATCTAAGTTGTAGGTTTCCAAAAACAAATAATCCATATGAGAAAAATAATAAAAATAACATATTCCCTAATTCAAGCGAACACGAGAAGGAGCCGCTACTCTTTCTTCTAAAGAGAAGGAGCCACTTCCCTTTCTCACACACTCATCATTCTCATTCTCTGGATGAAGAGGAGGAGAACTGGCCTTTTCTCGCACTTAGATTTCAATTTCCTGCTATATATATTTTTTAAGACATTGAAAGTTTAAATTTAAGTTTTTTTTGTACTTTTCTGGCACTAGATTTTAATTCCCATCAATACATTGGTATTTTAAACATTAACAGTTTAAATTTAAGTTTTTTTGTACACCGACCAGACTAGCAAACATGTTTATAAAAATTGTAAGTAATTTAATATGTTTGTAAAATATGTATATGTTGTAGTTGTAATAGAATTCCATACCTTATTGCTAGTCGAGGTATTATCAGACATTTTCAAAGCACCACTTTAAAGATGGGAGACAACATTTTAGGAGTCGACTGGAGAATACCGATTGAAAACTAGGATTATGTTCATATTATGGTTAAAGAGCCTTTGATTTTTGTTGGACAAGTCAGGAACAGGGGAAACCAGTAGGCATGTTTATCAAACTTGTAATTCATTTAATATGTTTGTAAATCATGTATGTGTTTGTTAATTTTTGAGCATCAATTCAATATACTGTAGGATCTTTAATGAGAGAATAACATGTACAGCATATCAATCATATCAATCACAATAAGCAATCACATAAGACAATAGACACACAGAGTTTCCATGGGGAAAACCATAAAGGTGAAAAACCCCACAACTTCCTCAGAGATAGAAAGAGCAATGATACAACCCAAGTACAAGAGATAGTCCTCCTAGCAGCTACTCCTCCTTCCTCACATGTGCGCCACTCTCCAATGAGTGTAGAAGTGAATAATAAAGTGATCAAATAGAGTGCCTCTCACACTCTATTTATACATGACCTGACTTGCCTAATAAACTAGCAGGGCCGAGTTGTCTAACTCAGTCTAATAACCCATGGTAATACTAATCACGGCCGACCCCACACTTGGTGGTCTAATAACCCATCACATGCAAATTGCGACACTTGTGACACTCGTCAATACAAATGACGACACTTCCGTATAGAGTAATAATACCATCTCTATAGGAGTACAATATACATATGTGAAATACATTCCGAAGTTACATATACATCAACACTCCCTCTTAACTAGGAAGGTATTTCTCGACATAGATATGATAGCACAAGTCTTCTTCTCTAGATCATCATGACCGAATTATCGTCATCGTCACTGCTGCTGCTATCACAATCAATCTCTGAACCACTCGTCATAGGAAGTTATATAGAGCCAGCCCTTTTTCATGCTGGATGTAGGCCCACCACCTATAGGTCTTCATCATTAGTGGCCATACTGTGGAACCTAGGACTGATTACGTGCGTCAACGAAACCTAGTGCAGACTATAGGATCTTTTACATGTTGACCTTACAAAACCTTTAAAGAGCATCCCAGGATGTTACGAGCACACTGCTCTACCTATCCGGATCTCTATAGAGCATCCTAGGATGTTACGAGCACACCGCTCTACCTGTCCGGATCTCCAGGATATTTTCTATGTGAACTTTCCCAAAACCTGTTTAGAGCATCCCAGGATGTTACAAGCACACCGCTCTACCTGTCCGGATCTCCAGGATCTTTTCTATGCGAAACTGTAGCAAAAAATTGAAAGAGCATCCCAGGATGTTATGAGCATACTGCTCTACCTGTCCAGATCTCTCAGGATCTTTTCTATGCTACCTGTAGCAAAACCTCGAAAGAGCATCCCAGGATGTTACAAGCACACCGCTCTACCTATCTGGATCTCCTAGGAAGCTATCCACGGCCATAGAGTATCAACCTGATACTCACCATACATCATCCTGATGTACATCATCACATGATCAACCTAATCATCATCATAGTGTCATCCTGATGCATATCATCTGGAGCAACATACTGAAGCTCGTCATCCATGATCATCTTGAGCATCCACCTGATGCATACCAAGTATCTACCTGATACATATCATCATACATGATCCACATGATCATACAGTGTATTCACCTGATACATACATGATCCAACTAATCATACAATGTATCCACCTGATACATACATAAATACAAGATCCACCTGATCATACAATGTATCCACCTGATACATACATAAATACATGATCCACCTGATCATACCAAGCATCTAACATGATGCATATACAAATGCATGATCCAATTGATCATATCAAGCATCCAACATGATGCATATACAAATGCATGATCCAACTGATCAAAGCATCCTAACTAATGCATATACAAATACATGATCAAACTGATCAAAGCATCCAACTGATGCATATACAAATACATGATCAAACTGATCAAAGCATCCAACTGATGCATATACAAAGCAATAATTGGAGCATCGTCCTGATGCTCATCACACAACGCTTACATCCACAGCCATGGGAAGGATCCTCCTCTCACCATGCTTGGAATGGCTCCTGCAAATGTGTCCATCACTTCTTCCTTGAAGTGTCGTCAATATGAAGAACACCAAGCCTCTCTCTGAAGTACTCAAACTTCACTCTGGCTAGTGGTTTCATCAACACATCTACAACCTGCTCATCCATCGCAACATACAGGAGCTTCACTGCTCCTCTCTGCACCATATCCATGATATAGTGATATTTGATCTCAATGTGCTTCGACCTGTCGTGGAACACTGTATTCTTAGACAACTTCACACAACTCTGGTTGTCACAAAAGATACTAGTAGCCTCCAATGGGAGATCAAATAGCTCAGACAGTAGCTTCCAGAGCCATACTGCCTCACAACTAACCGAACAAGCTGCAACATACTCTGCTTCGGTTATACTCAGCGCTACGCAGGACTGCTTCCTGCTAAACCAAGAGATCACACTCGATCCCATACTGAAACAGCAACCAGAAGTGCTCTTCCTATCTGCAGCAATGCCTGCCCAGTCCAAATCAACATAACCCTGCAGGTTAAACTTTTGATTCACATCATACTTGATCCCATAATCAATTGTACCCTTTGTTAGAAAAATAGGATCGCAGAGCAATAACAATAAACAGAAATGCAAATATAATCACACATTCACATTACAAGAGAGACACAGATATATCGTGGTTCACCCAACTTGGGCTACGTCCACACTGAATTTGCCAGTCCTTATTATTATTACCGTCCAGCAAGGTGAAGGGATACAACCTGCAGCACAACCGCTGCACTTCCTCATATCTGTTTCACAGTCTCTCTCCTGAGCTCAGAGATCTTTACAAAGCATAAAAACTAATACATCATCATCCCTAGCCATATTACAATGTATTTATTTTATAAGGGAAATACAATGGGAAAATACCACGGGATACCCAAAACCATGGGCCTGCAAAACAGCTGGCGAAAACAACCCCAAAACAGCTGGCGAGTATCAAACATCCCCCATGGAATCCCGTGGGGGGGTGATGCCCCCCCACACCCCCCCACTGGGGTGACTGTTCATTCCACCTACATATCATATAAAACTGGGGTACAAACACGGCTGATACAATATCATCTATGAGACTAGAAGATCTGGCTCCACAGCCAACAATCTCCCACTTGGAGACTGATCACAGCAACTCCACTGCTGCTGCACTTGCTGGACTTGGACTTGGCAAATTTCTCCTCTTCACCTTCATGTTAGAAGGCCAACTGAAACTGAGCACGAACTCAGTTTCTCTCTGGTCACTACCTTTGTGAACATGTCTGTAGGATTCTGGCTAGTATGTATCTTTTCCAGCTTCAACAGTTCATCTTCTAGAACAGAGCGTATGAAATGGTACTTGAGCTGTATATGTTTAGTCCTGGAATGGAATGCTGAGTTCTTTGCAAGGTGAATGGCACTCTGGCTGTCACTATACAATCTGCTATCCTTCTGCTTCTTACCCACTTCCTCCATAAACCTCTGCAACCAAATCATCTTTTTACTAGCCTCTGTAATGGCAACATACTCTGCTTCTGTTGTTGAAAGTGCAACAACCTTCTGTAGTTTCGAAATCCAGCTTACTGCTGTTCCACCTACAGTAAACACATACCCCGTGGTGCTCCTCCTACTATCCTTGTCACCTACCATATCTGCATCAACATATCCCTGTAGAACAGTGTCTGAACCTCCAAAACATAATGCCTCAGTGGTAGTACCTCTCAAATACCTGAGAATCCACTGTACTGCCTTCCAATGTTCTTTACCCAGATTGTTCATATATCTGCTCACAACTCCCACTGCATGTGCAATATCTGGTCTTGTGCACACCATGGCATACATCAAGCTGCCAACTGCTGATTGATAGGGAATCTTGGACATGTAATCTGTCTCTTCTTGTGTCTTGGGACACATTTCCTTACTTAGACTGAAATGGCTAGCCAAAGGTGTACTTACAGGTTTTGCATTCTGCATTCTGAACCTCTCCAACACCTTTTGTATGTACTCACTTTGAGACAATGTCAATTTGTGATTTTTTCTGTCTCTCATTATTCTCATACCAAGGATTTGCTTTGCAGCACCCAAATCCTTCATCGCAAATGAATTAGCTAGCTTCCTTTTGAGTACATTTATATCCTGCATGTCAGACCCTGCCAAGCATGTCATCCACATAGAATAACAAGATAATATATCTTCCATTGTCTAGCTTCTTGAAATAAACACAGTGGTTAGAATGACATCTACTATAACCTTGTTCTGTCATAAATCTGTCAAACTTTAGATACCACTGCCTTGGAGCTTGCTTCAAGCCATACAAGCTCTTTTTCAACCTGCATACTAGATCCTCCTTACCTTTGACCTCATACCCTTGTGGCTGCTGCATATATATTTCTTCCTCCAAATCCCCATGGAGGAAGGCTGTTTTTACATCTAACTGTTCAAGATGCAAATCTTCTACCGCCACTAGACTTAAGATAGTCCTAATTGAAGTCATCTTAACAACAGGAGAAAATATTTCATCAAAATCTATAACTTTCTTCTGTGCAAACCCCTTTACAACAAGTCTGGCCTTGTACCGCTTCTTACCTCCTTGTTCTTCCTTCAACCTGTAAATCCATTTGTTTTGCAATGCTCTTTTACCAGCAGGCAACTGAACCAAATCCCAAGTCTGGTTTCCTACCAATGAGTCCATCTCCTCATTCATGCCTTGCTCCCACTTCTTTCTAGTTTCCACCTGCATTGCTTCTTCATAACATTCTGGTTCACCAGAACCAATCATCAATAAATAATACATTGAAGGAGAGTATCGTTCAGGGAGTCTACTTAACCTGGTAGATATTCTTACAGTTGCAGGAGTTTCAGGTACTTGCTGCTGCTCTTGATTTTTTGGCACCTTCGGAACTTCATTTCCTTTAATTTCATCAAGCACTATGTACTCTGTGTTTTCCTTTTCCTGTTTCTTTCCCTGCAACTGATCTTTATAGATGACCTTTTCATTGAATATCACATCTCTACTCCTGATGATTTTGTTATTTTCATAATCCCATAACCGATAACCAAATTCATCAACCCCATATCCAATAAAGGTACATTTCTTGGGTTTAGCTTCAATCTTTGTTCTATTTTCTTTATCAATATGGACAAATGATTCACAACCAAACGTTCTCAGAAATGAGTAGTTTACCTTTTTATCTGTCCATGCTTCCTCTAGAATACCACCATCCAAAGCACTTGAAGGTCCTCTGTTTATTAAATAAACAACAGTATTTACAGCATCAGCCCAAAACTGTAAGGGAAACCCTGCATGCAGTCTCATACACCTTGCACGCTCCATGATCATTCTGTTCATCCTTTCTGACACACCATTTTCCTGTGGTGTTCCTGGGACTGTCTTCCCTCTACAAATCCCATGGTATGAACAGTAACTATCAAACTCCTTTCCGCAGTACTCACCTCCATTATCAGATCTGAGACACTTCAATCTTTTTCCTGTCTCATTCTCAACCAAAGCTTTCCACTTCTTAAAAGTAGCGAACACATCAGATATCTGTCTAATGCAATAAACCCAAGTTTTTCTAGTTGCATCATCAATAAATGTAACATAATAATGAGAGCCACCAAGAGATTGTACCTGAGCCGGTCCCCATACATCTGTATGCACAAGCTCTAATTTTTCATTCTTCTTCTATTTCCCAACCCTGAGAAATCTGACTCTCTTCTGTTTTCCATAAACACAGTTTTCAAAGAATTCCAAACTTACCTGCTTCAAATCTGGCAGCAACTTCCTTGAGTGGAGAATCTGCATCCCCTTCTCACTCATGTGGCCAAGCCTATGATGCCACAATGCTGTATCTGTTCCTGTGGAAGCTAAAGAGATAGAATGGTCAGTATTATGAGGACATAAATACAACGTACCTACTCTGTCTCTTTTTGCTATCACCATTGACCCTTTAGTGATCTTCCACCACTTTTCTTTGAATGTAGATAGACAACTGCCATCTCCCAACTGCCCTGTTGAGATCAGATTTCTTTTCATAGCAGGAATATGCCTAACTTCTTTCAACAACCAATCAGTTCCATTCTTAACTTTTATCCATACCTTACCCATTCCAACAATTTTACATGGCTCATCATCACCCAATAAAACATGTCCAAAGTCGCCAGGAACATACTCATGAAAGTATTTCCTATGGGGTGTAGCATGACATGAAGCTCCTGAATCTACTACCCAATAATCACTAGTATTATCTAATGCAAGAATCAAAGCATCTTGTAACACATCACCTGCTACATTTGCTTCCTGGGTAGTTTCCTTCTGTGCATCTCCTTTCTTCTTTAGAGATTTGCAGTCTTTCTTCAGAGGTCCTTTCTTTCCACAGTTCCAGCACTCTATCTTTCCCAGTCTAGACTTGGATCTGCCCATTTTAGACTTTCCACGATTACCTTGGCTCTTTCCTCTCTCCTTTTGTCTTCCCCTGCTCTCTATGGTCAACGCATTACCTGATGTCTCACCTGTGATTTTTCTTCGCATTTCCTCGCTAATAATAACACCAATAACATCATCAAATTTCAAGGTGTTTGAACCAGAGACAGAGTTACTTACAGCCATATCCAAGCTATTCCAGCTTTCTGGCAATGAACACAAGATTAGAAGAGCCCTAACCTCATCATCAAAGTTCACACTTACAGAACTTAGCTGATTTGTAACCGTATTAAACTCATTTAAATGATCAGTAACAGATCCACCTTCAGACATCTTCATATTAAATAAACGCTTCATTAGAAATACCTTGTTGGAGGCCGAGGGTTTTTCATACAGCTTACCCAGTGCGCTCATCAAACCCTCTGTTGTCGTTTCTCTTGAGATATTGAAAGCCACCGATGAAGCCAGGCTCAACCGTATTGTTCCCAGAGCCTTTCTATCAAGAACCTCCCATTCTTCGTCCTTCATAGCCGTCGGCTGCTTTTCTTTTCCTCCCAATGGTAGGAATAGATCCTTCTGGTACAGATAGTCCTCCATTTGCATCTTCCATAACCTGAAGTTTTGGCCATTAAAATTCTCGACCTTAAACTTTCCTTCTTCTGCCATTGCTCCCACTCGAACCAGAAACCCTAGCTTCCTGCAGGTTTAACTGCCAAATAGACCTTTGGCTCTGATACCATTTGTTAGAAAAACAGGATCGCAGAGCAGTAGCAATAAAAAGAAATGCAAATATAATCACACATTCACATTAGAAGAGAGACACAGATATATCGTGGTTCACCCAACTTGGGCTACATCCACACTGAATTTGCCAGTCCTTATTATTATTACCGTCCAGCAAGGTGAAGGGATACAACCTACAGCACAACCGCTGCACTTCCTCTTCTCTGTTTCATAGTCTCTCTCCTGATCTCATAGATCTTTACAATGCATAAAACCTAATACAGCATCATCCCTAGCTGTATTACAATGTCTTTATTTTATAAGGGAAATACAATGGGAAAATACCACGGCATACCCAAAACCATGGGCCCGCAAAACAACTGGAACCCCGTGGGGGGGCGATGCCCCCCCATACCCCCCCGATGGGGTGACTATTCAGTCCACCTACATATCATATAAAACTGGGGTACAAACACGGCTGATACAATATCATCTACTTGACTAGAAGATCTGGCTCCACAGCCAACACCCTTTAGGTACCTTAGAATATGCTTTACAACAACCAGGTGAACACTCCTTGGATCTGTCAGGAACTGGCTCAATGTGTTCACCACAAAGCAAATATCTGGTCTCGTGTTCGTTAGGTACATCAAGCACCCAATCATCTGACGATACACAGTGACATCAACCGGCTCAGATGAAGCATCACACAGAAGCTTCAGGTTTGATGCCATAGGTGTGGCCATGGCCTTGTAGTCCATCATCTCAAACCTCTTCAGGATCTCTACTGCATACTTTCCTTGTCCAAGGAAGATTCCATCTGCACTCTGCCACATCTCCATGCCTAGAAAATAGTGCATCATCCCCAAGTCCTTCATCTCGAACTCGGCAGCAAGCTTCCTCTTGGTGTTGGAAATCAACCCATCCTCACCTGTAACAAATAGGTCATCCACATACAAAAGTAGTATCACAAGATTGCCTTCCTCAACCTTGTAGTAAAGGTTGGAATCTGCTTTACTCTTAGTAAATCCCAAACTGGATAGGAAATTTTCCATCCTACCATACCAAGTCCTAGGTGCTTGCTTCAAGCCATACAAGGCTTTCTTCAATCTGCACACATATGACTCCCTGTCATGTGTCTCAAAACCGAGTTTCTGCTCCACATACACTTCCTCCTTGACTACACCATTCAAGAAAGTTGTCTTGACATCCATATGGTGTATCTTCCATTTCATCATTGCATCCAGAGCAAGTACTGTTCTGATGGAAGTGTATCTGGCTACAGGAGCAAAAGTCTCTTCATAATCTATCCCCTCTTTCTGGGAGAAGCCACGAGATACAAATCTCGCTTTCTATTTTTCTATGCTGCCATCTGCAGCATGCTTGATCTTGTAGATCCATTTGGAAGTCACAACAGACTTCCCTTCAGGTCTTGGTACTACATTCCAAACATCATTCTTCATGATCGATTGGTATTCCTCGACCATGGCCTCCTTCCATTCTTTCTTTTCCGTTGCTTCTTCATAATTGGAAGGTTCTTTGTTCATAATATCATAGAGTAGGGAAACATAGCTGGTATGAGATCTAGTTCTGTTCCTTTCTCTGTGCTCTTCTTCTAGAATGCCATATCTTTCTGCATCTTGAATGAGCTCTCGAGCCCATGCAGGTTTCCTCTTGTGAGAGTTCTTCTCACGGGGTGGATCTACAGGTTCTTACGGATATTCAACTTCACAAACTGCTTCTGGAATTGCTTCAGTCATGGTGGTATCTTGGAATCTGGTTTCCTTTGGTTCTTCATGATCTTCAACAGGTGCCTTCTTTGATTTGATGTAAGCTGAGTCTTCATCAAATGTTACATCCCTGCTGACATCAATCTTCTTGAACCCTAGAAAGTATATTCTGTAAGCCTTCGAGTTTTTACTGTAACCCAAAAAGATGCCCTTCTTTCCTGAAGGATCTAGCTTTGTCCTCTTTTCCTTTGGAATATGTGTATATACTGGACAACCAAATATTCTGAGATGGATGAATTCAGGTTTATTACCAGAGAAGATCTCTTCTGGTGTCTTGTTGTCAAGTATCTTGTGAGGTGTTCTATTCTGCACATATACAACTGTCCTAGTTGCTTTTGCTTCTGCCCATGATTATTCTATTCTTCCTTTCTGCAACTCCATTCTGTTGTGGATTGTAGGGAGCAGTCAACTCCCTCTTAATCTCTGAATCATTGCATAGCTTCTTGAAATCACCTAAAGTGAATTCTCTGCCATTGTTGGATCTGAAGGTCTTGATCTTCTTATCAGTTTGATTTTCCATCAAGGCTTTGAATTCCTTGAACTTATCAAACACTTCATCTTTGTTCTTCAAGAAATAAACCCAAGTCTTCCTAGAGAAATCATCAATGAAAGATACATAGTATACATACCCACTCAGAGAACTGGATGACATCGGACCGCATACATCAGAGTGGATAATTTCCAAGATTCCTTTAGCTTTGCTTTCATTGCTTTGAAATGCCTTCTTAATGTTCTTTTCTTTTGCACATCCTTTGAAAACACCTTCATGCTTTGTCTTGATTTCAGGAAGACCCTCCACAACTTTACTTGCAATTGGTAGTGCTCTATAGTGCACATGTGCAAGCATTCTATGCCAAAGTTCAGTTGGCTCCTTGGATTCATGTACCATGGCATGTTCAGGTTGTCCCTTTAATTGGTACAATCCTCCCTCTTGTTCTCCAATTACTACCACATCATCTATGGTCTTACCCTTAGGCCACATGAGTACTTATCCATCCACAAATGCAACTCTAATTCCTTTTGCATCCAAAGATGATATGGATAGAAGATTCTTCTTGAGCCCAGGTACATATAAAACATCTTTCATCTTCAAAGACTTTCCAGAGTCTAGTTTGTAGGAGGCTTCACCACTTCCCTTGATAGGGTATTGATAGTCATCCCCAAGTTTCACCTTATGAGGTGACTCATGTTCAGATAGATCTACAAAAGATTCTTTAAACCCAGTCATGTGTTTGGAAGCCCCACTATCAATAAGCCAATCATCACATCCATGATATATAGAACCTATGAGAGCAGAGATTAGAACATATTCATCTTCACTTGATGAGTCATCACTTTCTACTCTAGCCTTCTTCCTAGGAGGTTCATCATCCTCAGCAGCATGAGCATGATATCTCTTCTTGTTGTACTTCTTCTTCTTGTTGAAGTTGTTGTTGTTGTCTTTCTTCTTCTTTTGACAATTTGAAGCAAAGTGTCCTATTTCATTACAATCCAAACATCGAACATGAGAGAGTTTTCTCTTCTTATGATGGGGGTGAGAATGTTTCTTGTTATGAGATTTCTCCCTCGTAGACTTGCTTCCCTTGGTGTGTGCTGTGAGAGCTTGATCTTCATTCCCCATCTTTTCTTCTCGGGCCACAAGCCTTGCTTCTTATTTTGAACATTCCTCCCATAGTCTACTGGAGGAGATCAATTTCCTTCTTGCACAAATTCCTTGGATGAAAGAGTCCCATGACCTAGGTAGGCCATTCAATGTGGTCATAACAACTTCACCATTATCCACTATTTCATCCACAGCTTCAAGTTGTTCCTTGATCTGAGACCTTAGAAAAATAAGATTGAATGGTCTCTCCATTCTGAAGCTTTACTCCTTTCAATGGATTCCGTAGAGTCATCTTCCGATTTATGTTCTTCCCTTCAAATAGCTTGGTTAGGGAGTCAAACATCTCCTTGGGTGTCTTCAGAGATGACACATGTGGTATGAAATGGTCTTTGATAGAATCAACAATGATCCTCTTTGCCTTGAACAAGTTCTTCTTATGTAAGGCCTTAGCCTCTTCTCCATCTGGGACAGGGACCTCTTTACTTATGTAAGTATCTAATTCATTTTCTTCCAGGATTAACCCAATACTATACTTCCATGCTTGGAATTTATCATCCCCTTCAAGCTTATCCTCAAGCTTGGTGCGGTGAGACATCTTAAAGAGTACTTCAAATGGAAATAGAAAAGATTTAGATCTTACCACTTGATTTGCAGAAATCTGGATCTCGAGCTGGATTAGGGTTTGTCAGAGAAACCTTAAAAATTCAAAATGTGAATTTCAAATTTATGAAAGGATAGAAATATGCGCCTTGATGAGATGATCATCCCGGTATACTCAGAAATTGAAAACTGTAAAGTTTCACCCCTCAGAAATGTTTTTCAATCTCCCGGATTCACTGGGAGGACCTTGAATTAGGGTTTGAGTTTCCCGGAGCTTCACCCAACCAAAAATTTCGATCCAAATATCTAAACTTCGATTTTTCCAAGTAGCTTCCTGCTATGGTCTCAGATTTCAGAAATTCCACTTTTTGTGGAAACCCTAATTTTTAGGGCAAAAAATGAAAGTGCTCAGAATTGAATTATGATTGGACAGAAAGATGCGCCTTACTGAGGAGAGTCAATATACCCTACTACTTTTCAAGATATGTGGAGAGAAACCCAATAAACAAGAATCCCTACCTTCCACAACTGCACACTGTCTTCTTCTCAGGTTAGCTCTGATACCATGTTAATTTTTGAGCATCAATTCAATATACTCTAGGATATTTACTGAGAGAATAACATGTACAGCATAACAATCATATCAATCACAATAAACAATCACATAAGACAATAGACACATAGAGTTTCCATGGGGAAAACCATAAAGGTGAAAAACCCCACAACTTCCTCAGAGATAGAAAGAGCAATGATACAACCCAAGTACAAGAGATAGTCCTCCTAGTAGATACTCCTCCTTCCTCACTTGTGCGCCACTCTCTAATGAGTGTAGAAGTGAATAATGAAGTGATCAAATAGAGTGCCTCCCGCACTCTATTTATACATGACCTGAATTGCCTAATAAACCAGCAGGGCCGAGTTGTCTAACTCAGTCTAATAACCCATGGTAATACTAATCAAGGCCGACCCCACAGTTGGTGGTCTAATAACCCATCACATGCAAGTTGTGACACTTGCGAGACTTGTCAATACAAATGACGACACTTCCGTATAGAGGAATAATACCATCTCTATAGGAGTACAATATACATATGTGAAATACATTCCGAAGTTACATATACATCAACAGTGTTGTAGTTGTAATATCATTCCATCCCTTCATGCTGGTCGAGGTGTTATCATACATATTCAAATCACCACTTTAAAGATGGGAGATTCCATATTAGGAGTCAACCGAAGAATACTGACATAAAACTAGCACTATGTTCAGATTATGGTTAAAGAGCCATTGATTGTGGTCAGACAAGTCGGGAACAAGGGAGTGTTGGAGATTAATTTTTCCCACCGTGTGTATGTATTCTTAGCCAAGTTTAATGTGGAATTAAACATTCACACACTAAATTAATTATGCCATCTAATGTATTGAATGTTCATCTGTTCGTGGTGCATCTTCTTGTTGCACCAATTTTTCCGATGCCCTGGAGCCACCGCTAGCAGTGGATGCCCTGATATTCTGAGCTAAATGTAGCATTCTTTTGATGGATCTCTCATGATCGTCACTTAGGAGCGATAAATAAAATTGTGAGAATGCTCGCTCTCCCTCTCCCTGCTCCCCTGTGGAGACCAATTTACCACTTTTGATCTGGGTGAGATTAAGAACATTGAGAGAATGTTAAGGAGAATGAGTTATCAACTAGAGGTATCGAAGGAATCCATTGTCCATATCAAAAACCACATGGATGAATGGGACAAGAAGCATGATCAAATTGAATCCAAAGTCAAGGAATAGGGGAAATAAATAGAACAACTTCACCTTTCCAATGATTCACAGATGCATTTCAATATGGTAGTAGTCTTGTGCCTAAGAAGCTAGTCTCAGGTTGGGTTCTATATGGAATCAACAGAAACAGAAGAGGATACTGTCTAGAAGACTGCTATCAGGAAATGCAAAGGTTCAAGTTCTTAGGCCGAGCCTTAGGATCACAATGACCACTTTATGGATGAAGGTCATAGTGTTCATGGATTTTCATAAATATGTTTTGTTTAAATGTTTTTAATAATATTACAGGGACAATTTAGTAGGCAGTATAGTTGTCAAAATTTTTTTGGAAGATTTTGTCGAACTTAGGATTTTTGTAAGATTCTGTTGAACTTTGGGCATAAATTTTGATATTGAAACCATTGTAAATCTTGGGATGTTGAGCATTTACCCAGCCCTTTAATACAAATCGCTATTATATGTTTAAATAAAAACTCAATTTTGGCTATATTCCAATGTTATTCTATAATTATCATTATCCCAATTTCCATTCATCCACAAATACCATACACTTTTAATCAAAAACAGTTATATGCATGCTCCAAAATTTTGATTGAGCGTTGAGAAATATCATTGATAATTTTGTTCATTTGAAAAATTACTCACTGAACACCATTCAACTTAGAGATAATAAATCAAATTTAAATCTTGGGTTATTATTTCCTCATCCATTTAATACAAATCACTATTTAACCTACTTCTAAATATAATCTCACTTTTGGCTATTAATATTCCAACATATAATTGTCATCTTTTGAATTTCCATTCAGGACAAGAACCATAGTCTTTCAATCAAAATGAGCTCTATGCATGATCCAAACTTTTGCCTAAGGATTGCTAAATATCATCGATTTGTTCATTTGGTAAATTGCTCACTGAACACCATTCATATCAGAGATTATAAAAAAAATGGTTTTTTATACTACACATATGCTTACATAATTGCCAAAAATAAGTATCAGTATATTAAATCAAATATTGTATTACATAACAAGAACGTTAACCGTGAAATCATTTTCCAAGTCTTTAAAATGAATAACCATGAACCGATTCTATAAGAATTTTCAAGTATTTCTTCATGCCTATTTTTGGTGGATGGATTGGAAAATTACAAAGATTGGACCATATAAGTCTAGCTCTTTCCAAAGAACCATCATATTCCCAACTGGGAGGGATTTTAAAATTTTTTTCCTCTCTATTATACCCACTATGATACCTAGCTTCATCTATAAACAAGATGTTCGATTTATCATATATTTCCTCATAAATATCAAACATTTTAGGTATGTTCTTTTGGTAGGTAGGTGACAAATTTCTAACCCGACTTCATTTTTCATTTCACATAGAGATTGACCCCACACAAATACAAAATTGACAGCCTTCATCCAATTGAACTTCTGAAGAAAAAAATTTAATTTGTTTTTCTTGAAATAAGTAAACCATAGAGGAATGTCAAAACCTTCATTTGCCACTTTTAATAACTGAGTACTAAACTTGCATTGATAGTAATTGTAAGATGCATATTTGAAATTAAACTTTGAGTGTTTTTGTTTTGTGCCGACAAACCCTTAGTACTCCGAAAAGTAATCCTTCTATTCCCAATATCAAGAGTTTCTTTTGAACTAAAATCAATTATATGAAAATTGATTTAGAATTTGTAAATGGAGGACCTAAAAAAAAAATTGAAGTAACAAGATCAATTTTTATTTAAACTATTAAAAGATATTTATGACAAGAAACAATGTTTTGCATTCATTAATGATATTTCAGGTTTTCATTACATGGGAAACAACATATTATCACGTTATGTTAATGGGTTACAACATGCTAATTGAAAAACTACAACCGTAATCTAATGATGTACCACCAAAATTAAATTAGCTAAATGTGGAAAGCATATGGAAATAAGTGAAGTCAAAGATTTATTAATTTATGAAAGAAAACGCAATATCAATAGTTTATTTTTAAGATATTATAGGAAGCAATTTATTTTTAACATCTTATACGAAGCATGTAAAACTCAAACATGAAAAAAAATTATGATCAATTGGTATAGTGGATTCAAGACACTATTTCTTCTCGTGAAAAAATTATCTCATAGATTTCAAAATATCTACAACATTAACATCATTATTGAATCCACAATTAAAATAATCTGCCAAAATTCCATTAGCGAATTGTCCTCTGAACCAATGGCTGTAGCTGCAATACAATTATCTCGACTCCCCAACAACATTTTTATAACAAGTATTGTACTTTTCTCATTAATTTTTTTATTATACCGTCTCTAGACCACTTCAAGTGTCTTGGTTAACTGGCCCATGGAATCCTTCCTTGAAATCTTCATTACCAAAACAAAACAACCCACTCGATGGAAGTGGATTTTTTTTTAATACTAGCTTAGCCATTTGTGTCACTTATTTTTTCTCCTTGTCATCGCAGAATGCAACCTCAAATACACTTGTGACCAATAACAAAAATTCAGGTAGTTTTGGATGAAGTATGTAGTGATTTTTCTTCAATTTCATATATGATTTGTAATTTTTTCAGTCATTGTACAAGAAATATTCCAGGTCTAAAATCATTTAAAAAAAATTCTTTGGACCACTGCAAAAAAAATATCTTGTTGTATATGAATATTATATACTATATATTAAAAAAATATCATATACTATATATTGAAAAATGATTAGTGTTCTAATATATATAGCTGGAGAAATTGTGCGTTGCAAATTTGTTCCAATGTCTGGCGTCATTTCTACAGTTTCCTCTTCTGTTTGAGAAAGAAAATTAAATTTATTTTCTTAATAAACAAAAAATCCATGTTTGTGTTATTCATTGTATGAAGAATGTACCTTACTAATGGCAATGAACCCACAACAACAGATTCTTATATAGATGCACTACCAATGGTACATCCTTTTTCACATGAGAAGCAATAAGGGTAACTGAATTTGATTATTTTGTAGAAAGTTATGGCATGAGTAGAGTGTAGAATGAACCTTGGTCAATTCCTGCTGATTCCTTGATCACTCCCATGTTTGATTATTTTTCCCAAGAAAGAGAAGTAAAACTTAATTTTTTGTCTACGATCATTTGATAAGAATCTATTTTCTTTGACGTTCTATATATGAACCCCTTCAAAAGGGACTTATTTCTATTGATTCTATGATTCTTTTAGGATGTGGTCAATGGAAATTAATTACAATATAATATATGGAAGCATTGGTTTATACATTCCTATTGGTATCGAACCTGGGGATAATTGTTTCACTACTTTCTTTTGAGAACCACCCAAATTTCCCCATTAAAAGTAGCATGAAAACCCGATCCATTATGTAGTTGTGATGATATGCTTCCTTGGTTGCGATGGTTCTATAAGAATGATACGAATTTATATTGCGATGGTTATGCAATACCAAAATATTGTATAGGTGCATGTACTAGAATCTTCCATATTTGGGATAGTGCTGTGATGATTTGAAGTCGACAGTATCAAAGAAAATTATAATATAGAATAGAGAACCACTATTTGTGTGAGATCGAACCACTATACTAGCATATGCTTTTGTTAAGACTGTTGTTTGAGATGTGTTTGACTCTGGATTCACACCAAAAATAGACTAATTACTGTAACTTGTTTTATAATAAACATAATCTCTCTATATATTTTCCATGTGAATGTGAACTTACCACTTTATAGTGTATTATGACATGAGTAGAATATAGAATCTACCTGGTATGTATGATCGTTCCACCATATCGTCTACTTCTAGTGGTTGAGATGTGTTTGATGCCGAATTCATACCACACAATAAATCAGTTAGTGTAATTTGGTTTACAACAAAAGTAATGTCTTCATATATATTTATCTCATTAGAATATGACCTTACCAATTGACAATGTATTCTGACATGCATCAACAACATCCATAGGACCTTCATCTATAAGTTGATGAGGCTCTTCAACATTTAGAGGTTGAGCATCTTTGTGATTTAAGAGGACAATATCATAAAGTTAGAATTTTTAATTTGAATTATAGGCAAACCAGAACAATAGAAACAATAATGTAATTGCTCTATAGTTTTATAAACATGACAAATTTTACCAACCTATAGTGTTGAGAAGTCTCTGATAAAACTTCTTCAATTATTCTTCCTGATGTACGTTCTCAACAACGTAGGCCAATCTACACTTTTGTTCCCACATTAAACATTGTAGAATTCTACCTCTGCCATAAATAGAGAGAACCATTCCACTTTACACTGCAAAATTTTTGGTAACATTGTCCCAAAACAAAATATTTCTTTCATTTTTGAATGGATTTTTAATCCTCCGAATTCCAACTTCATTGAATGAAGGAAACGGATCCATTTCCTCATTATCTTCGTTCTTGTCATTAAACATATCTATTGATTGAATTGTTTCGATTTCATCACCTTTTCATTGCTCATATAGTCTATGCAACACAATGATGGTATCTGATTTGTGATATGTGTTTTTATTTTTGAACCGTCTAACATCCCCAAATCTAAAGAAATGTTCTCTCATTGTCTTTTTGAAATAGGTCTTGACCGCAACAATAACCAAATGGCAATTTATTGGATCAACCAAAAAGACACAAACACATCTACCATCACTTATGCCCAGTATGTTGAACAACTCTGTCAAATCATCACCACTCCAATAAGTGACCACATTGCATAAATATACCACCAATAAATCAATTTCCAATGTCATCATATGTGGTCGCAATCTTTCTAGTGCATGCTTCAATGAACTTGGATAAGATGAAACAGAAGAAAAATAATAGGAGTTTGGAAGGGATACCCTTTCCACACCATTTATTTGCGCTATGTACATATACAGTATGTACTTAGCTGGTTCCAAAACACTATGATAATCATCATTAACCTTTCTTTTCTTTTTTATGCATTTTACTTTATTTTTCAGGTTCATCGTCATCATTCATTTCTTGCATTTCACTAAGGATATCACCAAATTGTATGATGTGGTTTCCTTTCATGCGGTACACTTCTAGTATATTTCTTGCGTGTACCTTGAAATATCTGTGGTTGTCAACATCATTATTTTCCATGTATGTCGATGCAACTCTAAAAACATGTCTATGTTCTTTTATCCTCTTGCAGTAGCCACTTAATCCCTATGATGTCACGCCTTCTTTGACTGAATTACTTAGCCATGACATGCCTTTTGTTATTGCAACTGGTAAGTCATCAATATCTTTATCCCCCATTCCACTTGTACACCTAAACATGTGAAATTCTAAATCACAGTAGATCATGGAGTTGATTATACATCACAGAGAAAGAATGAGCAAAAAAAATGAATTACAGTGAAAACTACAGTAAAAATGAGCAGACAATTAATCATGCATGAGAACTCAAATAGGAACATAATAGTGTGTAATGATCCAATAATCAATATAGTCAACAATGATGTCACAATGGAGAGAATTCGAATGACCTAGGAGAATTCGAGTCTCAATCAATCTAGCATAGGAATTGTCACCACTTGAGTGCTCTAGAAGACCCAAACTCACATCAACTGAACATAAACTCAGTTAACTGAAGACACAATCAGTTAACTAACCAAAATGGGTGCATTAGTGAGTTTGTCATGAAAATTGTTGGGTAAAATATATGCTTATCTAATTCAACACTTAATTGTCAACCCGGGAAGGTAGCTTGTGAGATGCAAACACTATATGTGCAGGACTGAAAGCCTAAACTACCCTACCCTAACTTATCCTAAAGCTGGTAATTTACTTAAAAGTGGAAAGTGCAATCTAATTCAGAATAGAAAACTGAGTCACTTACATAAAGAATCTATCTTGTTATTTATCAAAAGATACTACACACAACAAATTCAAATCAAATTATAACTAACTTATCAAATTTCAAGCTCTAACATAATTGAAAAAAATGAAATACTTTGTAAACTGACTTCAATGTGATCCTAATTCTAGAGCATATTATTGCAAATCAAAATAAACTAATAAAAAGATTTCATTCTAATATGACTCAGAAACTAAATTAAGTAAGTAGAAAACTATGTAATGACATAGAAAACAGAACATGCGAAAGAAAGTGAACTTGGCAATTGATTTTTCATTTAACATATCAATACTTTTATCAAATTAATGGACTACCTTAGCATGAGTTTTAATAAGTTTGATACTAGCATAGAGTTCACTATTCAATTCAATCTTAAAATTAATATGCAACTACATGACTTTAAACTACATGCATGACTTTCATAAATTAAATGCAAGAATTCAATCTATTCTATGAAAGCAGGGAAACTATTTAATAACTTGAATTCAGATATAGTCTAATGCTATGCTAATCTATTCTATGAAATGAAATTGCAAAGATTAATCTAGAAAGCAGTCAATTGGTTCAAAAGCGATCTAATCTAATGAAAGCAAATCAACTATTCAAAACTCACAAATAAATTAATTAATCTATTTCATGAATGCAGATACACCTATGTGGAAATGAAGATCTATTTAATTGTACAATTAACAATGAAAACAATACAGAAATTCAAACTATGTAATTGGCAATTAATTAATTTAAAGCAAGAAATTATGCTACTTGTAAAGAAAGCAAACTAACTTCTTTAATCTATGAACAGAAAACTACCCTATCTTTTTAAAGAGCAAGCTACCTATCTAATTTAGAAATTCACCCTAACTATTTAACTATGAACCTGTAAACTAATTACCTAATCTATGAAACTAAAATTGACTATTTAACTGTGCATGTGTAGAAATCAAATAAAAATATTAATCTAAGGACCAAGCGTAAACAAATGCGTTGCGGAAAGCAGGAAACTAATGGAAAGTAAACTAATTAATCTAATCCTATCAATAACTAATCTATGAATCGACGAAACAGAATGAAATGCTTTTCTATAAAGCAATAAACTACTTTTAAGCAAATCTATTTAACGTCTATCTATGAAATCAAATTGCGTTTGAATGAGGAAAGTAAATGACAAATAAATCCTATGCTACGTAAATGAAAATGAGCAAGTAAACTACTCTAATGAAATAAATCTATTCTAGTTCCCTTTTTAATGAAATCAAACAACAATAATCTATTCTATTCTAACTATAGCTTTCGACCACTATCTATGTCGGTGAACAGGGGTTTGGATTCTGGTTAACAAATAGTGGCAGAATTCTGAAAATGTAGAGAAGACTCAGAGTGTGGATAGCAGAGGCAAATCGGATTTGACAGAGATGTGATTCTGAGCTTGCAAAGAAAGGAAATCAGAGTGAGTTGGAGAGGGACAGAGAGGTGATAGAAGGAATAGAAATTCGTGATAAACAGAGCAAATGAACTGAAATTTATTATGCTAATTGAATTGAAATTGACAAGAGTAATTTCATGAACTCTACAAAAATGAGATAAAAGTAAAGCAAGAAGTAAATAACAAGAGAACAAGAGTAAATTTCCTACACATAGAGCTTTGTTAACTAAGCTAACTACTGAGCAAATTGATTCTATTCTAGATCAGAAGCAAATGCAAACAACAAGCAAACTAATATCTAATTAATTGAATTCCAGAAAATAATACTTAGCTCACCAAAGAACAGAAATGCACAGGAAGCACAGGTTTAGATCCGAATCTACACAATACATAAGCTTGTATCCTCTGGTGGGCCCCCCAGAGGCACAACTCTTTATCAGGTAGCTACTGAGATGATTGCAACCATGAAAAAAACCAACTTCTATTAATGAAAAATGAATTACAGAGTCTTAGCAAAAATGTGAGCAACAGTGGCAATAGTAACAATGACAATTCCACCACACCTCCTCAGCCCCTATGGGGCTCTATTTATACATAAAAATGCAAGTGGGGAAGGATAGAACTGAATCCCCAAGTCCCTGCGCTGTCAAAACTAATTTCTATTTTTAGAAAACGGCCAACCATGTTTTCTAGAAAAGTTGGTTTCAGATAACCACGAACTGCTCCCAAATGGCTTTGAATTTTGACAAAATTCTTAAATGGGACCTAAATGGGCATATTCTGCACAAAACCCATGTGCCGGAATTTCAAATTTCACCTCCATTTGCTCGTAAATAAAGCCCAAAATTTTGCTGTCTATTGAAAACACGTTGTTGACGGAATCTTTGAATTGCAAACTGCTCACATGTGAACAGTTTTGGGTGAGATTTGATAGGTTCCTCACCATCTAGAAGCATATAAATGACTCCTCCAAGTGGCGGAATTTGGATTGGTGAAGTGGAAGTATAACAATGGACGATCTCCCATGTTTTAGTGTGAATGGCAATCCGAATGGGCATCGGAATGACCCATAATGGAAATTAGTTTATAAACCCGATTTCTAAGCGGAATTTCTGCTGAGTTGTTTGCCAAATTGAATGCTGGGTGCTAGCTTCACGTTGTGGCTGAGTTTGATTGGTTCGGTTCTAGATTCTCTGCCTTTTCATCCATATTATGCGTGCCCTCTTCATCCTCACGTGAACCTGCATAAAAGAGTCCGTTAGTTTTTAATATATGGAACAAACCAAACAAATCATTCATTTAAATTATATGGTATGAAACATTGGATGGATATGGTTTTTAAAATAATTACATATGACTTTAAAAATAATTTCATATGGTGGCCCTTTTTAATGGATGTCACGTTTGTTTTTTTAAATTATAGTTACCATTTAATCATTCCTTTTATCTTATTAGGTGGCATGTAAACCAATGTGGTTATTCAAACAAATTTATGAATATCTTAAAACAATGATTATTTCAATATATTAATTCTTCAATCATCTATTTGTTTGAAATTTGAAATACCTCAAATCTCATCATCATAGTTTTTGATTTGCACATGCAGGTATGACATGATTATAAAAAACAGAAGACGAAGGCATTCAAGCTAGTGAATCATTTGGTGAAAATATTAAAGTCTGGATGACAAAAAAAATGATATAAACTATGAAAATAAGCAAACTAAAAGATTCTAACGCCAGCTGGTTTATGCATACTAGTCTATGGTGCAAGCATAATAGTAAATGAGTTGTTTAAATTGAAATAACAAGAGGCAAGCTCAGTTAAGCTGGTGAATTGTTTCATTAAGCTTAGTTACAGAAATTAGTACTGAAAGAAGGGTCAGATGAATGACCAGATGGAGTACCGAAATGCTTATGATTTGTACAATATTGCATTTAATACATTAAAAATAACATATTAGTATCACTTTACATTTACGAGATTTTAATTAATAAAACAAAGTAAAATATAGCCTTATTGAACATAGATGTATTAAATCATGGTAGATAGGATGAGAAATTAATGTAAATAAAATCATTGTAAAAGACAATTCTGGAGCCCAACACTCCCCTAGACCAAAGGTATGGCACATCCACGTGCCATGAATGAATTGGAAGTGGTCTTTCATTTATTCAAAAACTCTGTTTGATCATCAATAGTTTATAGGAAATCTTCAGCAAAACTAAGCCAACTTTATTACTGCATGAAAACTAGAACTTAGAAAAAAAAGTTATGTTATGAGATGACCAAAACAACTTCATATTATTTAAGATTTCTTAATACATACAATTCCGCCAACTAGTAAAATTCATGCTTATGAAGACCATATAAAATGAGACTCTCTCTTTCCCCCAGAACAAAGGTATGGCACGTCCTCGTGCCATGAATGAATTAAGAATGGGTTGTGTTCTCTTATGTTAACACTCTTGATCAACAACACTCAGCAGGTAATATCATACTAAGGTAGATTCTTCAATACATGCAAATTCATCAGTTTATGCTCACTAAGACCACATATAAGTTATGATAGGGGATTTTTCTCATGTCTCCCAAAATAGAAAACATGAGGGTGTAGATAGTCTGTAAAGCCTATAGGAAACCAATCATCCTTGCTACTTCTCAAAGGTTTACGGTCATTCAAGTAATTATGGACAGAGTTTGCATTTGAGTTCATTAGGCTCCTAAGTTTATGGGTCCTAGTTCTAGGATAGTGATATCCTAGGTATAGTATGAATTTAGACAATAGGGTCTTAAGTGCAACTTACACAAATTCTCAAATGGCAGATAGATGAAGTTCATTTACCATAACTTATCCATGTATACTCCTTTCTGGATAAACTCACAAACAGTTCCATACATTGAGGCATAGAAGAACCATATACTTTGCATAAATTATCCTCTCTAGGTAGATTCCCCTCTTTCAGCCAGGCCTGTTCAGTACCCCGTCAGGTTTACCTAGTCATACCATAGGCCGGTACTTGCTGCCAGCAAGCCTGTTCAGTACTCTGGCATGTCAACCTCTTGTCCCAGTGTTTCCACTCCTTATAAATTTTTGGCAATTAAATTTGCCTATGAAGGAGTGAATGGGGGAGCAACTTTGAAAACCGTGCTACAGGATGGGATGGTATATGGGTTGGAGGATAATTTATTTAAAACTTTTTTTTTTTGAACCAAATAAATATATTTCTCCCAATATATTGGATACTGCAAGTGAGCTAACCAAATCAAAGAAATATATGACTGAGTTTAATAATGTGAAGTGGATGGAGCCATATGATAATGAATGAAAGGTGTCTCTAGTCCCAAAGCTCGCCTCTTTCATATAGAGTTATAGTAGTGTTCCCCACAAACTAGGAATTTCATTCATTCTCATGCTACTGTGTAGTAGAGATGCTTAAATAACGAGCCCTGATAATGAAGCTAGGATGTACGAGTGACCTCTAGGTTTTATATAGACCTTAATTTATGACAAATCCCCATGATGTTTAAAGTTGGTCTTGAGTAACTGGTATAATAAGAAATGTGCATGTATGAAAATGATGTACGAATGTTTTGGTTTAGTTATTAACATGATCTTATTCTTAGTTCTTTTATTTTAAAGGAAACTAGAAAGTGAAGTTGTATGAATATCTAAAGCTAACTAACCACATACAACTTTTTTATTTATATACATACTATCCTATGCTATCTAAAAGAAAGAAAAACTATTTATTCAAGTGTAAGAACTTTTCCAATGTAACCATGTGCGAAGAAAAATGAAAAACATACCTATATCCACATACGAAAAGCTTGTTGCAGTGATTACGTGAATGTGGAAGTTCAACCAACTTACTTGTCTTTGCATCATAAGGTGTGGAATGAAGGAATGGTATTGTGGCTGGGTTACCTCTTGAAACCATATTTTGATGTAGTCGTGGTAACCACCTTCATTCCTCAGGCCATGCAGGTCCTTTTCTTCTGAATGTTCAATTTCTTGAGCCAATATGGATCTGTCAGCTTGCACGTAGATAACTCTTTAATTTCTTGTTTCTCTCCTTCAAATGTAATTCCCAAGTTGTCAATTTCCTCTGCAATTTGGCAAGGAACATCTTTTTGTGGCTCTTGGGACTTTGGTATGCTTGTTGTGTAAGGAGAGGTAGATAAATTCTTAACTGCTATCAGGATGTGTTCTACCTGATAAGAGGAATTCCCAACCACTGCTAGGATTTGAGAGAGTTCTCTCATACTAATAAACACCTTTGAGTCCATTTTGTTGGTTAGTAGGTCCTGCTTCACACACGGATTAGTCCTTCGGGTTCTTACATGTAATGTCCCTCCTATCCTACAAGGCTATGGAGAGGACACTAACAATAATACTGGACATCTAGTCCCATACTTAATCAAATAAGCATTCATATAAATTGTAGATGGAGATATGCAAATGCATAAAATCTTAAAAACACAGCAGAATTTAATTCCATTACACATCCATCATACATTCAAGACATTCATGATATTCATCAAAAAAATAATTGCAAAGTTAACACAAGAGAGTACTTATCTTATAACAAAGTAGTCCCTGAGCAACCAGCTACGCTTATGCAACGTTCCACCCAACCGTAGGCCAGTGTGCTCCTCAATCTCTCAGCACCACTGCCACCCCCGAGCTAGGCATGATATCCACAAGGAAAAGGGAAAGCAGGCTCTCACATAGCCAAATTTACACCAGAATCAGCCAAACCAATCAGCAGTGGGGTTTCTCAGGCTGCTAAGAGATGGACAGAGGTGAATTACTAGGCTAGTGGCTCAACCATTGAGCTATGGATACTTCATTGGGCTCATCAAGCCAAATCTATCCTCTTCCACTCTTGAATCTCCTGCTCACATGTTCAAACTAAACAGGGAGGGACATAATAGCCAGAAATGAAAGTGCTGGGCGTTTTTGCAGTAGGATGCCCAACGATGTGATTTCAACCAGTTCAGAAAAACGTGGGAAAGCCCAAAACGAAAATTGGAAAATGGGAAAACAACCTCAAGAGCATAATCATTTTCAGAAAAATGTCCATGGGCAAAAACGGCCTCTATAACCCCAGAAAAATCGTGGTTCTCTTCTCCCAGCCACTGTGCTAACCAAAAACGAGTTCCCAGGCATGTAAGAATGCAGAGAAATGGTGAAAACGTGAAGGAAAAACCCCAGTTCACCCCAGGCTGCGTGAGAGAGGAAAAGACCGTGGTTCAGAATGGCTTGGGAAGGCAAAACGTGGGTGATTTCTTGCCTTGCAAGCAAAAAATCGAATTCCCAGATTGATGGCTTGCCCATACCCGAAATTGGCTACCATACCTCATCATTCCCAAGGCATTAACTGCCTCAACCAACTATTGGAAGAATTTAATGATTGGGGCATAAGCCAAAATGGGTAGTTGGGATCTCATGGGTTTTCTCATTGACACATGGATTGACTCCATGGCTCAAGGGTTTGGTTATTTTTCCTCCCTATTCCTTGTAAGATCATGCCCCATCTCTTTGTTGGATTGCATAGCTGGTTGTGGGTTTTTCATTAAAATTGCATATTTACATGATGTCCGAATTTACATTGTGCACGACTAGCACAAGAACCATATGCATCTATTCTAATTGCCGATACATAGAACGATAAATCAATGGCGGGGCCTTGGCCTTGAGCTCCTCACCATGACTAAATAACAATATTTACATCATTTACAATATTAATGCAATAGGGTCAAGATGGGGACATTACATTCCCCGCCCCTTGGAACAACACTGTCCTCGGTGTTCCAACACTTCGGAAATAAATACCCACTTTACATATGTCCAAAATTCACAAAATGTGGTAGGTTTGTCCTGCATTTCACCCTTTACTTGGGTTTTTCAGGACTAAGTCCTTTGGTCTTTACAAACTGCTCTTGCTGGCTGGGACCTTCTAGATTTGCATGAGGACATCGTTCCAAAACAATTCCTTCCTTTTCTTTTCCTTCCAACTGGTCCACGAACTTGGGGAATTTTTGGTTGCTACCCTCTTGATATTCTCTTGTTGGGCAGTCACGGAGGCAATGATTTCCTCCACATCCCCAACATTTTATTGGCGGCTTTACCTTTTCCCAGTCCATTTCCTTTGAGTCTTCCCACCTAGAACATTTCTTAATTGGATGATTGGATGAATGCTTCTTCATTGATCCACTTTCCTTTCCCTTGCCAATTGCTCCCATAATGCTTTTTACCTCTTTTTGCAGACAAATAGAGTCCTGCAAAGCCTCATGGTTTATCTCATTCTGTTGCCTCTATAGCTTGAGCATCTCCCCAAGATTTTCTTGGGTCCTGGCAATTGTTTGAAGAAGACTTTCAGCCAACTCTAATAGCCCTCGGTTTTCTACCATGGTCAATGGGAACAATTGAACACACTTTGCTTACTAGCAACACTTTCTTGTGCCGGCTGCAACCAATTATTTCACTTTCTTACCTGTGAAATTCATCATGGAAATTCTTTGTCAGGACAAGCATAACATAAACATTAAGATTAGTCAATTATTTTCCCAATTGACATGGAATGTCCATGCTTTATTCATGGGACTTCCACAGTTTTCATGCTTTCCCAACATACACATGAACTCATTCATGTTCATCCTTTCACAGGAAATTTACTATTTCAGCATTCACAATTCATCTCAAGCAATTAAACACAATCTATTTTCAGCCATGATATGCACTCAACAATCTTTTGTTTTATAAATGCATCAATCAAAAGGAAAGAGAAGAGTAGGGGTTTCTCCCTCTTAGTCTTGTTCTATTATGGAGCTACACCATCGCTATGGTTTCATGTTCCTTAGTCTCTTTCACTTCAATGTGAATGCTTTGACTTTCCTTTCTTGGCTATGACACTTAGTGTCTAAGGTCTGTATATGGATTTTTAGCTAGGGCACCCTTCCCATTATTGCCTACAGAACCTTTGGCTGCTAGGATCCACTCGTATCCACTAGCACCATCTTTCATTACTGCTCATACTGAGCTCTTTAGGACGGTCACATGTCCACATGCATCTCTAGCATGCCTTCATAATCCTTGCTTCCAGCAATACCTACACTCAAACATTGAATCAATTCACATGTTTAGTTCATTTTCATAGGGTTTATCTCTAAACAAGAGTTTAGGAAATCATAACCAAATCATATACACACGTATATTCATAAGAAAGAAGCTGCAAGGTAATTGAATACTTATCTGTATTGGATGTCTTCACTTTATTCCACGGGATCCTTCTTTGCTTTACGAGCCTTGGATTTTCCGTGATCACAATAACAAATGTTGGGCCAACACGTAGGATACTCCACAATCATTCGAATAGGCAATTCCAGGCCAGTACGCCGACTGGGTTTATCAATCATTTCCTTTAGCAATATGCTAGGCCAGTGCTCCAACTGGTTTTATCAATTGTTTAAGGGGTGTTGGGCCAGCGTACATGCTGCTTTACCATATCAAGTAGTTAATTCCCAACTAGTCACTCTCTGGACTTATCAAGAACTTTATAGCGTTCAACTAGCTACTCCGTGGATTTCTTAATAATTTATATCGCCCACTCATTTACTCTCTGGAATTACCAGCAATTTATATCGCCCAATCATTTACTCTCCGGATTTACCAACAATTTATATCGCCCACTCATTTACTCTATGGATTTACCAGCAATTTATAGTCTTTCAGGGTCTTGCCTTCCTACAATGACCAAGGTTTCCAACAAAGAAACAATAGTGTATCAGCTTAGCTGTTAGAAGACTTATACCTGAAATCTTCATTATTCCAAACACGACATAAATGAAAACGAATACTTATCTGTATTGTGCATTTCCCCTCTGGTCCATAGGATCTTGCTTCGCTTTGCAAGCCTTGGGATCGCCTATGGACTTGGATATAGTTAATGCTTAACCAGTACACCTCCCCATCGGCTGGATTTACCAAGCATTTGGTGGTGCCCAACCAGTCCCATACCTGGGTTTCCCTCTCGAGTGCCGAGCTAGCACATTCATCTGGGTCATCGACCAATGGAAGGAAACTACGCCACCGACCACTATAGGTCAAGGCTCTACTGTCGAGCCATAGGCATCTCAGGGTTTTCAGTCAGTCCTCGACGCCCGCCCTCCCACTGCTGTCCCAGTAGAGATCTTATGCCTTTACCAATGCCGCCACACCTTCTTGTACCATCTGACCATTATAGGTCAAGGATTTACTATGGAGCCATAGGAATCTTAGGGTTTTCAATCATTCCTCGACGCCCGCCCTCCCACTACTGTCCCAGTAGATATTTTATGCCTTTACCAATATCACCACACCTTCTTGCAATGTAACCCTTCACACACATCAACTCTTCATTTATACAAGGATGCCACTCCTTCTCTTGTGCAAATCGGTGGTTCCTTTTAGGAATTATAGGTGACTTTCTTGATTGCAGGTTAACATGACCCCTACTCACACAAGGATGATACCTTCTCTTATTACACAGCTTTTCGGGCCTGTCCATCCCTTCTGGTAATATTTCATGTGAGCATAGAAAGGTTGCCAATTCCCATACAGTCCCTTTGCGTACCCTTCTTCACTTTTCCCTTTAATGTGCAGTATCAATCTGCATCTGTGTAGGCTGGAAACACAAGAAGGATAAGCAAGCTCATCAGTATTGATGTTCAATTCTTAACCACATTCCATATCATTCACTACCAAGTATTGAAACACCAGGAATGCGTCCATTCCCTTAGGGTGTAGTCAATATTGAAAACCCTATCATGACCCAGCACCAGAAAAGGTGTGCACCCCCTTTCTGATGTGCGCCATGTAGGCCCTAATCATACTCAAGAAGTTTGCAATGATATAAATAAGATAGAGCATGCTCTGCATATTAACCCTAATAATTTAGACATGCATGTTCTAGTCTAGGGTCACAGAATACTCATTCATCTTGCAGATGTGTCTCACATGCATTCTTGGCATAGCTTTACCATCTCACTTTCATGGTTTACCGACATGTGGTTTGGCTGAGACAATGGCGTTTCACCCGAAACCCATTTCCCAAGCATGGGGTCTTTCCCATCTAGTTTGGCGTCTACAGACCATCACACATGGTCTTCCTGCAATATGTCATCTTGGCACACTTTATCAAATAGCCAAACAGTCAGCAACATTTATCAATAAGTTTCAAATATGATTGTTTCATAACCAATCAATGTCATTAATAATTAAATTCAATATGAATTTATAATTCTGTCTCCTACAGAAATTAGATTTGCAACCATAAGACTATTCTCATAAACTTAAACCTGACAAATTTTTTATTTTTTTATTTTTTTTGTTTTGTTTTTTGTTTTGTTTTTATTTTTTTTTGTTTTGTTTTTATTTTTTATTTTTGTTTGTTTTTTGTTTTTGTTTTTTTGTTTGTTTGTTTGTTTGTTTTTTGTTTGTTTTTTTTTTTTTTTTCAGATTTGTTTCATGCATAACTTACAACCATGAGAACCTTCTCATAACCTTTGGCTTCTGCACATGGTAGATCTCGGTCTTTACTATGGACTTATCCTCATTGCCATACACAAGACTTTTCTACCTGAAAATTGGACTTTAATCAGCTAAACACAATGTGAGTATTTATGCATATAATCCTTTCATTGCTACAATAGTCACTGAAGTGATCTCAGAATTATAACACTCAATAATTCGAACACTCTCAGTTGTTAATATTTGAAATGGAATGAAATATATATCCTTATATATGCATCATTATCACAATAAAATTGCAAGACACAGTCACACTATCCATGCAATTTAAATAAGCTGTAAATACTCATTACTTCACATAACATGCCACTCTATCCTTCCAACAGAGTGCTCTGGTAGCCCGTCGCATGTCTACCTTCTTCATGCAGTCTTTCTCCTGCATTCATAACAGCTCATGAAATGGTCTTAGGATTAACAATAGTCCATCATTTCATCTATTATCTAGATGCGTTGAAACATGTATATGTCACACCCATGCACTCACACAATGCATCTCAACATGTGCATTCACAACATTTACATAATATTTTAATGTGCATTTACTCAATGCATGCCCCTTAATACAACCTTGCATTAATCCATGAATACTATGCATTCCAACATATTATGGCCTAATCATGCCTATCTCATATGACATACACTACAACATGACCATAAGTCATCACTTGCTTTGGTTGCTAAACTCACAACCAACATACACAAATGATATGGTATAATTTCATATGAATGCACTATAGGGTGTAAGGCTCCTTGCCTTCACTTACCCACACCTCACCACACTCGGTAGGTTAACATTCTCATTCAAGCACTCAATACCACATGCAACCAAACCAATCATAGTGGAAGGGGTCTTACCCAACCCTCTTTCAACATTTATGCAATTAAGCACAATTAACCATTACCTGCATGGCTGTTATGAACATCGCTTGATGTTACTTGATCAGTTGGCATCTTACCAAGGCTACATAGTCTTTTTGCCAACCTCATGATCATAGATTTGTTGCACCATCCTTTCCTCATAAGGTTGTTGGTCATATGCAACAACATCATCCACATCC
This sequence comes from Larix kaempferi, assembly GCA_027924585.1. Classification (NCBI taxonomy): domain Eukaryota; kingdom Viridiplantae; phylum Streptophyta; class Pinopsida; order Pinales; family Pinaceae; genus Larix; species Larix kaempferi. Next base: position 4,366,474 of record BSBM01000555.1, on the reverse strand, counting down.
TTAGCCATGCTTCGGTTGTCTTTGGTCCTACAACCAATGTGAACACAACTAATTATTAGCAACCACAATCATTATCTTAAGTGGCTCATTGCATATGTAAAACCTCACTATTTTACCAATGTGCAATATCATATACACGCAAAAACATTTTCACATGAACTGTGCAATATGCCATCTAGTACATATTCACTTCATCTATCTATCCTCTTGCATTTCCAACATCCCCATGCCATAATTTTCAGTATAGACAACTCAGGAAATATAAATATAATAGTAATGGAGGAGTTAAGGAATTCTCCCTTTCCAATTCCTCATCATGACATGGAGTTCCTCCTCCACATCATAGCTGATCGTTTTCTTGGCTTCCTTACCAAGCACACAAGGATTCATTAGCTATAATCTTCTCACGAATTAGCATTTCAGTATATACATTCGTGTATAACATTCATTCTTGATATTTTCCAAATATGCAATTCTTATGCTATAAACAAAAATAGTTTAAGGTAAGGAATTTCCCTTTTATCCTCCACAATGGGTATTACAACCCATTACTCTTGCTGAGATTCCACAACCCCTTCTATGCAATTCCTGCTTCTCATTCCCAAGCATAGAGAATGCATTTCACACATTCAAGGACTGTCTCCAAGGGACGACAGGGGTCAAGGGGGCTTTCCCCCTTGTGGCTTCCTTTCTCCGAGTTCTCCCGCTGTTTTGGAGCAACTCGCCAAGTTCTTCCGAAATTTTTTTTCCATCTTTCCACCGAACTTATTGATTTGTTTTGCCGCGTTGCGGAACAACTTGCTGAGTCCTTCCGCATTTTCGGGCCAACTCGCTGAGTCTGGCCGCCGAAAACACTTAGAAATTTTTTTGAAAATTTTCTTCCCTTCCCCGAGCACTTCCGCAACTTCGGGCCAACTTTCCGAGTTCTTCCGCCATTGCGGAACAACTCGCTAAGTTCTTCCACAGTTTCGGTGAACTTATTGATTTCCTGCCGCGTTGCGGAACAACTTGCCGATTCCTTCCGTAGTTTCGGGCGAACTCACCGAGTTTTTCTAGTGGCTCAGTTTTTTTGGCAGAAAACTCATAGATACAAAGAATTTTTTTTTTGATAATTTTGAAAATTTGAAATTTTTCTTAACAGTCTATGCTGGGCAGGAAGCATACTTACCTCTGCAAGTTGTGACAGGTAGCCCATGAAGGCCCAATGTTGCAACCAGTAGCTCTGATACCAAAATGTAATGTCCCTCCTATCCTACAAGGCTATGGAGAGGACACTAACAATAATACTGGACATCTAGTCCCATACTTAATCAAATAAGCATTCATATAAATTGTAAATGGAGATATGCAAATGCATAAAATCTTGAAAACACAGCAGAATTTAATTCCATTACACATCCATCATACATTCAAGACATTCATGATATTCATCAAATAAATAATTGCAAAGTTAACACAAGGGAGTACTTATCTTATAACAAAGTAGTCCCTGAGCAACCAGCTACGCTTCTGCAACGTTCCACCCAACCGTAGGCTAGTGTGCTCCTCAATCTCTCAGCACCACTGCCACCCCCGAGCTGGGCATGATCTCCACAAGGAAAAGGGAAATCATGCTCTCACATAGCCAAAGATACACCAGAATCATCCAAACCAATCAGTAGTGGGGTTTCTCAGGCTGCTAAGAGATGGACAGAGCTGAATTACTAGGCTAGTGGCTCAACCATTGAGCTATGGATACTTCATTGGGCTCATCAAGACAAATCTGTCCTCTTCCACTCTTGAATCTCCTACTCATAGGTTCAAACTAAACAGGGAGGGACATAACAACCAGAAATGCAAGTGCTGGGCATTTTTGCAGTAGGATGCCCAACGATGGGATTTCAACCAGTTCAGAAAAATGTGGGAAAGCCCAAAACAAAAATTGGAAAATGGGAAAATAACCCTAGGAGCATAATCGTTTTCAAAAAAACGTCCATGGGCATTTCATGGGCAGAAACGGCCTCTATAACCCCAGAAAAATCGTGGTTCTCTTCTCCCAGCCACTGTGCTAACCAAAAACGAGTTCCCAAACATGGAAGAATGCAGAGAAATGGTGAAAACGTGAAGGAAAAACCCTAGTTCGCCCCAGGCTGCGTGAGAGAGGAAAAGACCGTGGTTTAGAATGGCTTGGGAAGGAAAAATGTGGGTGATTTCTTTCCTTGCAAGCAAAAAATCGAATTCCCAGATTGATGGCTTGCCCATACCCGAAATTGGCTTCCATACCTCATCACTCCCAAGGCATTAATTGCCTCAACCAACTCTTGGAAGAATTTAATGATTGGGGCATAAGCCAAAATGGGTAGTTGGGATCTCATGGGTTTTCTCATTGACACATGGATTGACTCCATGGCTCAAGGGTTTGGTTATTTTTCCTCCCTATTCCTTGTAAGATCATGCCCCATCTCTTTGTTGCATTGCATAGCTGGTTGTGGGTTTTTCATTAAAATTGCATATTTACATGATGTCCAAATTTACATTGTGCACGGCTAGCACAAGAACCATATGCATCTATTCCAATTGTCGATACATAGAACGATAAATCAATGGCGGGGCCTTGGCCTTGAGCTCCTCTCCATGACTAAATAACAATATTTACATCATTTACAATATTAATGCAATAGGGTCAAGATGGGGACATTACATTACAGAACCCAATTTTTTATTTTTTTTAATGTATTTTTAAAAGACTATCTACTACTAACACAAATTTCCAAAATTAAACACACCACACTTTTATGAAAAAAAACACCTATATGAAATTAAACTGCGGAAAGTAAACATACCTAAACTTGCTGAAAGAAAAGCACGCTGGCGGAAATAAACAAACTTTGCATAAAGTAAACACACTGGTGCGAAAAAACAATAAGGCTTTGGGGCACCCCACTATAGTGGATGCACAAGTTCTTACCTCTCGTCTTACCGTTCTCCCCTCCCCCTTGTTGTGTAATGTAAAAGCAACCTATCTACCCTTATCTACCTAGAATCCAATCCCTTTAGCACTGTTGATGCCTTAGGTGTGCAGGGTAAGTGCAATGTACTGCAATGGGTTCCAAGGCACACAACAGGGGATGATAACCCAGCCAAAGGCTTCGAAAGACCCTACGCAAGGGCAATTCTATCCTCGAGCTGTTTGGTGTGGTAATCACCCACGGATATTCAGCCTCCGCTGGCACTCTATGAGTAAGTGGTTTGATCAAGAAGATCAGTTTCCCAATTTAGGGAAACAAAGGTATGGAAAATAGTGAACAATTCTAATCTAACCTATTTAGAAAAATAACCTAATCTTAAGCCAGATCTATTCTAAAATGAAAAGCTTGGTGTTTATGCAGATCAACCTTGAGGTGTAAGAGAACAAACAGTCTATCACCTTTAACAGAAATGCCTTTAGATGAGATGTTTGCTGACTTAAATTATGATTTATTTAATAAAAATTAAACAACAATAATCCAAGCTTAAAGACCATCAAGATATAACCTGTTATCCTTTCATTGATTGAAAAATCAACAAATGATTGAATATATATATATGTGATCAATTGTAGAAATCGATAAAGAAAGTATTTAATTAAAGAAATTTAATCAAATATTTTCATACATACATCAGTGATACAAAAAAACCAATACAACAGATCTATGTATTCATTATATATCTAACAAGAGATCATATGTATAGCGGATGACAATCTGGAACATAAAATCAGAAATCCTTAAAGAAATTTAAGTGATAATCAGAAGATGGATCCGAAGATAACATTACTATATTAAGATGTCTTGTACCAAAATTACAATGACTCTGGCCACAGAGTATCCTCAGTCTTATCTCCTTTTGAATTACAATTCCAAAACTTCCAACCTCTTCCTTCGAAAGGTATTCTTCCTTAAATATTAAATTACAACAAAGTACAAAAATGAATCCTACAGAATAGGGATTCGAAAATCAGAAATGAGTCTATTGGGCAAGAAAATCCTGCCACTTATCATATATTTCTAACAGTTCATCTATGTTTGGATAATTGACAGATTCTATGCCTATTTGGGCATTGCATATGTTGTTCTCCATGTCATGCTTGGAAAGCTTATGCTAAGTGCGAAGGTAAGAATGGATCTTGCCCTCGAGGGAGAGTGGTTTCCTGATCAATTCATCCATGTGACCAATGTCGACTGCTTCAATAGCCTAGATCTTCTGCGCACTTTCTTCACGATCAATCTCCACCTCTTCCAGCTTACATTTAGGTTGAATGGCTTGCAAAATAGGATCCATGTATGGGAGATGTAGAGCTTCCATGATGCTATCAACTGCGTACCAGTGTCGAGTGCAAAGGTATTTGGATTTTCTGATGATCTCTTTAGCAGAGTCATTGAAATCGAGCTAGGTATTCAGGGAAGCTTTGTTCTTCTTCATCTGAAGACTGCTGAGAATCGGGAAGTCTGCAGGGATGTTTTTAATGTACCTTTTCCATTCGCTAACATCATCTTGAGCTTTGGAAACCTGAATTCTCTTGATTTCTCGTACCTCAAGCTCAGAAGACAGTTTATAAACGATAATAAATGTCTCCCTAATTTCATCCTATGCAATGTACAACTTTTCAAGCAATTTATAGTGATTATGATTAACTTCTAAGGCCAAGTCTTTGAACTCCTATGGTGTAAAGTTAGAGTAACCAGCTGAAGCTGCATTTGCAGCTACAGTTCCAACTTGTATCTCTAAAATTGCTATCCTTTCTGCATGGATGGAGTTTTGAGTTTTTTCAGTATTAAGCTGGTTCTGAAGGGAGATATCCTCATGTTCTGATGCATGCAAGCGTTCCATCCATTCCTACCTGATATTAGCCACAAGGAGGCTATGTTTGTCCTTAATCCTGGCCAACTCATCTTCAAGTTCCTTGATCCTTTCCATTTTAATATCAACCTCTCTGTTTAGCAAGTGGACTGAATCTATATTGGCACCAGCAAAAGCCCCCAAAACAGTTGCTACTTCAATAGCCCCAGACTGAGGGTCATCAGTTTGTTGAGTCCACAAGACTTGAATGGGAGCAGGTGATTCCAATGCTTTCTCATCTTTACTTCTCTTCCTTGTCCTTTTGAATACTGTCTTCTCTTCCTTGTCATAAAAATAGTTTCCAATAGGAACCACATCCTCATCCACATATTCATCAGCCAACTGGGTAGTGATGGGAATGACATTAGCAGTGGAAATTATTGAAGGTGTCATAATACCACTAGGGTGAGGGATGGACCTGGTGACATGAGGAACGACCACATGGACAGAAACATCTTGGACAAATGACTGGACCTATGTGATTGAGGGGACCGAAGTGGAAGCTTCAGATGGAAGAGCCTGCTCTTCAGCATTAGGAGCTAATGATGGAGAGGGAACTATAGGTGGCTCCTCATTGCATGGTGAATCAGAGATAGCTAGTGGTGTAGACTGAGAGATTACAAGAAGCTTATCCTGAATTGTGATAGAAGATGAAATGGGAAAAGGAATGGAGGTGAATTGGTCGATGGAAGGTATTAATAGAATAGGTTTAGGTGACTGTGTAGGAATGATGGTGGTTTGAGCTTCTGGCACCATGGACTTAGGGATAGAGGAAGAATCTTGACTACATGAAAGTGTGGTAAAAGAAGAAATTATACTATTGAACAGTTGAGACAATGAAAAGGGAGGTAAATGCTCTGAAAGCGAAGCAGAAAACTGTTGAACTGAGTTTAACTGAGATGCTGAAGGCGAAAAATCCTGAACAGAGGTGTCTTCAAATGACTGATCCTGAATAGAGCATTGCATTTCAGTAACATTTAACAAGTCTATGACCAACTTGGATTGTTCTGTTTTCTCCCCAGTTATTGAAACCGGGAGTTCAGGTTCTTCGGCAACATCACAGTCAATAATGTGAACGTTGGGGAATGGATCAACACGGATCCTTTTCCTTTTTGCTGAGCTGGCATGTGTAACCACCAAATCATCATCTTCTTGCACAACTGCACTAATAATTTCAAGCGGATTTGAAGGTTCCATTATTTGAGAATCCACAGTAACCTTCTGGGGCTCTGCAGGGTGAGCCTTCAATACTGATGTCAATTGTGCCAGGTCTTTCTGAAATTGCTGAGAGGTATATAACAAGGATTTGGCCTATTCTGAAGTTTTCTTAGGAAGAGAATCTTCGATGGGGTTTTTTCCTTTGCCTTGTTCTGAATGAACCACCACTTGAAGAGGATTAGCTTCCTGAGCTTCCTTTCCTTCCATTTCTTTTCTCACTTTGTCCATCAAGTACAGCTCCAATTTCCTATAACTCAGCACCCTGAGCTTTAATTCCTTCTGATAGTGCAGAATGTTATGCTGCTCTTCTAGGTATTTTGCTCTGATAAGAACTTCAGAAAATGTATTGACTCCATGATAGATAGAGTCATCTGGGATGTTCTCATGCACATAGTCTAGTTTTACATGGGTTTGCTTTAGATGTGCATCCAATAGCTTCTTGGGGTCATGCTTTCTTTTAGTAGCACATCCCAATTTGAAATCAACCAACTGGTCACCAAGGGTGGCTACCCAATTTGAGGTTGGGATGACCAATGACGGAAGGTTCAAAGGGCATTTAGGCCACCCTTTCTTTCTAGGTCTTGTGAGTTTTTTATACATACCATCAGTCACAGTTTGAAATGAAATTTCCTGCAAAGCAATCTGTCAGAGACAATTCTAGGTAACAGATGAATAGTATTACTGCCCCAGACCCTGACATATGAGAAATAATCACACACATACCAATCATTGATAGTATTGATGAGTGTCTTGGCATCATCTGAAAATGCTGGTGCTTCTTGCTTGAAAATCTTGAATTAAATAGTGCCCAGGAACTGATCACATATATCATATAGTAAAGGGATAAATTTTTCTTCCCATAAGATTGAATGATAGATATGGACAGGTGGGTCTACTGGAGTCCAATTCTAGTTCAAGTTGGGGTATTGAAATTCTGAGCAGAAAACATCAATTACATAGGTAGATAAAAAGAAATGCGGTTTTCTAAAAGCTGGAGACTTCTGATAATCTTCGATAGCGTTTTTTTTAGTTCTGAGGACAAGATGGAAGCCCATGGGAAGGATTCAATGGTAGTCAAGACATGATGCGCTATAGGTTCCCATTTAGCTTTGAACAACGAACAGTTAGGGAGTCCGAACAGTCGACATAACATAGCCGCTAGCAAAGAGTAGGGTTCCTTGAACTAGGAAATTGGGTATAAATTATCAGTGTTAAGCACGAAAGCATTAGGTTTTATCATCCAAGACTTCATCATTTCGGCAAAATTGTAACGGGACTTGGAGGATTGGATGAAGTCAAGAGATAGGGTCTGCTTATGCGGTCTGAGGGCAAACGCTCGGGTAAAAACCTCAAGGCGGAAATGAGTTAATTGGTTCCCCATAGCATCATTGAAAGACCGGTCTTTGACACTAGCATTCTCTATTAGCCACTTCACTACATCTGTATAGGGTAATTGTAATACCCCCAATTCGACCCTTAGGATATATTAGCCTTTAATGTAAATAATGTGTACATGTGATGTATGTTTTCCTAGCGTGGAGCTCAAGGCCAAGGCCCCGCTAGTGAAAGCCCGAATTTTATTTAAAGGGCAAGTATTTGATATTTTGATACCATGTGCTCCTAAGCCATGGAAATTGTAATAGGATGTAAATAAACATCATGCAATATAAAATACCAAAACTGGCTACGGAGGCAACGAATGAGAAGGGGCCACGTGTACCCACTAGGGAGTGGTGAGGGGGCTATGGGAGTGAACCATAGGTTGCCATATGTCCTTATGAGAACCCACTTGACTTGGTAGATGACATTTATTCCTGTTGTAAGAAATTGGTTGATGAATTAAGTCAATGGATTTTATGGAGGATGGGTAACCTTGAAATTCGTATGGGTAGGTATGGGCCCTGTTTACTTGTCCCACAAGTCACTCTACCTCTTGGAGGTTGCTTCATTCTCATCCCTATCCCATGGTGGAAGGACCTAGCTTCACTATCCATCCAAAAAATGAGCTCCCATGAGTGAGAGAAACTAGAAATCGCGACCTTGAGAGAACCCCGATTTTGAAAGACAAAAAACGCCCAGATTTGGCAGGGGATGGGAAAATCCAATGGGGGATCCATTAGCATGAACCTTGGGGCGAATTTGCGAGCATTAGCTACCCCGAAATCAATAGGAAAACCCAGTTTTTGCAGCTCAGAAAACGAGTGACGGATTTGGGTTATTTGTTGAACAGAGCTGTGAGAAATCCAAGTGTGGATGTTCTAATGGAGGCTGGAATTGTTTGAGTCTAGCTTGATGTGGATCTAGCTCTGGGATTGAGCTTAGTGGACTAGCATCCTCCTCCATTCCCCATTGCATGCTTGAAAAACCCAACTGTGTGTTGGCTTAGCATGGTTGTCTGAGTGAAATCCTGACTGTGAGTGAGCCATCTAGTTCTTCCTTAGTGGATACACAGCCCAGCTCGGGGGTGATCTCTCAGCTGAAGGAATACAGGCTGGACAGAGATCTATGGTTGGGTGGAACGTTGCTCTCACGTAGCCAGTCGTTGGACATCTACTTATCAAGATAAGTGTTCTCTGTATTATAAATTAATTGCATTTTGTGTTTTGCAGTATGATAAATTGTCCATGTTTAATGAAATGAATTAATTATCTTAGCATGGAATCCATGCATGGCACTGGAATGAGATTGGGTCTCTTTAGGATTGAATCATTCTCTGCTGTGATAGATATGTTATGCAATTACTGTCTGTTTGTGCGCTTGCTAGTATGTTCATTCCGCTGTGTTTATATTGAGATGAATCTGCACATAGAAGTTTTAATTCTTATGTATTTTATGAGCAAAAATATTGGGGCTAAGTCTACCAAAAGCCCGGTGTGTTTGTTAATGTTTCCTTCCCTGCATAGTCTAAGGAGAAGGGGACATTACAGTAATATAGCGGGCCGTGCAGCGATATCATGAATCTGAGAAGCCCTAATCTTCTCATAAGCGGGCCTATCAAATTCTACCTGCGAGAGGTCATCGTTGTCGAAAATAGAATAAATCCGAGACCAATCCATTTGATAATTCTCGGTGACCTTTCCACTGGTATCAGAGAAGATACCAAAATTGGGGTCTTTGGTTAAGGTACCCCCGAGAGCGGCCCTGGATCGGGTACTTCGTGCCATAGTGGCAAACTTCGTAATTTTTTACGAAATAAAGAAAACAAAAATAAAAAACAACAATCACAAACAGCCTAAAGACCAACCGAAAAAAAATGGGATGACAACAATCCTACCTGTAATAACTGAAAACCGACAGTCGACTGAAGGCGAGAAATCCACAATAAAATCAGCTCAGCGGAGTAACTCGGTGAGTAAAAATGATAAAGAAAAGTAAATAAAAACCTATATTTATCAATTTACCCAAATTAAATCACGACCGTAGGATTAAGAGAAATGGACGGCTGAGATTGACTGATGCGAAGCGCGGGATCGGGTTCAAAACATAATAAAAAGTTTTATTTACCACTCTCGAAAGCCAAAAACCGAAACTGGCGGGTTTCGAGTTTCAAAAATACGATGAAATTAAAACTAAGTTTCCTAAAGCCGCAACCCGAAAGTTGCGGGTTGCAGTTTTCGGAACCCAATTAAACGCAATGTTAAAAATGAATTCTCGAATCCCGAAATGCGACAGTGTCGGGTTTTGGGTTTATTAAAACTCACAAACAAAAATCTCGGATCCCAAAACGCGACATTGTCTGGTTTCGGGTTTATTAAAAACAAACTTCAAAAGAAATGAAATCCCGCACCTGAAACTTTCAGGTTTCGGGATGACGAAAATACCAAAATGAAAACAACAATTTCCCGCACCCGAAACTTTCTGGTTTCGAGTTCTCCAAATGTCGGGTTTCGGGTTTTCCAAGAGAAATGTCAAAATAGTCAAAATTTAAAGATTTTGCAAACCAAACACTTAAAGAAACCTAGATCAAGCAGCAAAAATTAACTACGGGTACATGGGCAGTAATGTTTAAAGACATCTAAACCGAAAATCATATTTACAAAGAGAAACTTACCCATATACCTTCGAATTGATTTAAAAAAATGGGGCTCCTGTGCTTTAGCTAAGCATGGGATCTGTTGTGGCCACAATAAATGGTGACTGGCTGGGAAGAACCAGTTATCTCTGCAATCAAAATCATGACTAAAAACAACATGTTCATCAACCACTTTCTTGAAACTCAATTCAGAGAAAATACTCAAAAGATAATAGTCAACAAACAATGAACATGAAAATGGATAGATCTCAAAGAGTGACCATTTCAAAGATAATACTCATCTGATAAGGAGATTTAGAGAGTAACGCCAAATATTTACCATGATGTAATTATTGAAAATCAGCTTGTGTTGAACCTAGGCACAACCTTATAAATTCTCATGGATATCCTCATTATAGATCACCTTAGTTTATTAGTTGGATGTATATTCAGTGATCCTCTATGGATTATATATAATTCTTTATCTTTTCTTTTGTCTTTTTTTTTGTTTTGTTTATTTCTTATTTTTTTATACATAAAACCTTGTTGATACAAGACCACTGTATTGACTTGGTGATCAGATGAAACAACACCATTCACAGGCCTGATCTGGAAGCTGGTCAAGCTAGCTCGATGACGAGACTACTTGTCTTCTGGCTGTAAGACCAAAAGAAATTATCATGGCTTGGTGACCATATTGTGATAACTCTAGTCCAAGATCAAACCCATGATCATAGCAGGGATGGCTTGTGATAAGACCCCCCTGTTCTTGTGTACAACAAAATCCCATAATGAAAGTCAAAACAATTTATTTTGGCATAGGCTACAAGGCATTACCATGGCTTGGTGACCATATAGCGGTAATGTTACTCACCAGTGTTTTGCGGATCATGAATGGACCGACCTTTAATAGGATCTTCCGCCTTCCAGCAGAATTGAAAGTCATCTTCCAAGTGTGGTGGCTTGATGTGAAGATGCCATTCCACTTAAACACCTATGAACCTAATGGGTTGGCTTGATAACAAGACCACCCGCCTTGTAACTTATAATTTTAAACAAAATTGATATTCAAAGTGATTGTAAAAGGATCCATGAGCAATCAGAGCTGGTTAGGTTATTATGATATGTCGTTCAACCATGAAACACCAAATAGAGAAATGTTGACCATCCTCCACACCTCAATTACACAAATAAATCATTGTGAAAGATAATGGTCAAAGTGAAAAGTATCCAAAGGCACTGCACTTATTTGACTGTTTATTCTTCAGAGTAAATTCTAAGCAAAAGCCAGAAAGTAAGATTGATAACAATGTTGAAACTTTAGAAGCAATTGTTGCTAAGAAAAGTGATCATAAGCCATTACCACACGTGTGAAGCCTTATTAATGAAAACCAAAACAAAACAAGAAGACTAATCAAAATGTCAATGCAAGAAAACAAATGATTGAAAAACAAAACACACCTATGTACAAGTGCACCACATTGTTCAAACAAAATACTTTTTTAGAAGAGACACATTCACTGGGAAGGTGTCTACAACTCCCTCTAGTGTCTGTAATTGAACAGTGCTAGGAACAATCTTTTCTATAATAATGAAAGGTCCTAGCCAAAGGCACTGAAACTTGGTATACTGGTTCTTATCTTTATGTTGCTTATCCCACCTTAGGACCAGGTCATCAACATAAAATTCCCTATTAGATGAAGATTTTTCATCAAACCATCTTTTCACCATCTGCTGATGATGATACAATTTGTTCTTAGCTATTTCCCTGTCCTCCTCTAGCATCAAGAGAGTGTCTATTCTATGCTGGAGAAGGGAAGAATCATCTTCTTGGACAGACTAGGCCAATTGTAGTGAAGGGATGGTGAGATTAGCAGGAAGGATGGATTCTTTTCCATAAACAAAGCAGTAGGGGGAATTTGCAATGGCTTCCTTTGGGGTTATTCGATCTTCCCATAAAGCATTATATTACTGTGTGTGCCAATCTCTGTGATGAGAAGCTACAGTCTTTTTGAGAATACTTATCATATTTTTGTTTGACGACTCAGCCAAACCATTGCCTTGCAGGTAATAATTGGCAGAAAACTTAAGCTTAATCCCCTTTTCAAAGGCATATTCAGTTAAATCGATTGAAGAGAAGTAGGATGCATTATCGAAAACTAAGTACTCAGGAGTGTCGAACCGTGTGATGATCTGATTGTCAAGGAAGGAAATTACTTGAATGGCATTACATTGTTTAAGAGGGGCTGCCTCCACCCATCTGGTGAAGTAGTTAGTTGCTGTAAGAATATACTTATGTTGGAGGGACGAAGTAGGTTTTATAGGCTCGACAAAGTCTAGTCCCCATTGTTGGAATGGAAACTGAATTGTGACTGGTTGAAGAGGAAATGCGGGTTTCTTAAACTTGCCTATTCATTTCTGACATGGTTCACACTTCCTTACATAAGTGTAAGCATATTTAAACAACGTGGGCCAATAATATCCAGCCCTGAGAATCTTATGTGCTGTAGTCTCACCTGAAAAATGGTCTCTAGCAGGTCCTGCATGAAATTGGAATAAGATGTCATCAGTTTCATGTTTTTCCAAGCACCTAAGAAATACTCCATCATAATTTTTCCTAAAAAGAACTTGATCAATAAACTGATAAGGGGTAGCTTTTAGTCTCAAAGCCCTTCTTTTCTTAAAATCAAGATTTTCGGGGGCAAAGCCATGGTTCAATAAAAATATGATATCATCATACCATTCAGATGTCGGAGCATCGATAACGTTAACAACAGCTGAGGGAACTGCTTCCTCTTGATCCCATTCGGATTGCTGCTGCATAGGGTCATTAGATTGAGCAGTAAGAAGACAAAGACCTTGTCCTTTGACAAATTTAGCTGGTCTGATCTCAAGATCATATTCTTGTAGGGCCGTCATCCAATGGGCCCTCTTTTCCCCTAACTCTTTCTGGATGAGGACATTTCTAATGGCAGAGTATGGAACAATGACTTTAGTTCGAGACTTCATCAAGTAGGGCCTGTAATGTTTGATAGAATTATAGACCACATAGGCTTGCTTATTAATCTATGAGTAATTAAGCTCTGCACCCTTGAATGTTGAGCTCATGAAAGAGATTGATATTTCTGCATCATCGTCATGATTTTGTGTCAGGAGAGCTACATAAGAAAAGTCAGTGGAAAAAGCATAAAGAATGAAATCCTTATCAAAATCTGGAGACATGAGAGCAGGAGCTTCAGCAATAGCCTTTCGAATTTGGATAAACTCATCTCTCTGTTCCCGAGACCAAGTAAACTGCACATCTTTCTTGACCAAAAGTTGTAATGGTTTAACAATCTGGGCAAAATTTGGTACACATCTACGTACAAAATTAATCTTACCTAAGAAGGATTGCATTGCTTTGCGCGAGCCTGGTAACCCAATCTTTGAAATAGCCTCTATGCATTCGGGATCAATAATCATACCTACTTTCGAAATAATGAAGCCCAGAAGCTTTCCTTCTGTTACTGTGAAAATAGATTTCTCGGGGTTGAGAGAAATGCTGAATTTCTTGCAACTATCGAAAACCTATTTCAGAGCAAACACATGTTCATGTCTCCTTTTAGAGTAAATAGTGATATCATCAAGATAAGCCATGATAGAATTGTGTGTTGACCCTCGAAAAGCCATGTCCATAGCTCGCTGGAAAGTAGCTCCTGCATTGATTAACCCAAAAGGCATGTGCCTATAGGCGAAAGTGCCACAAGGGGTCCTAAAAGCTGTTTTTAATTGATTGTCTGGAGCAACCATAACTTGGTTATATCCTGAAAAACCGTCTAGGAGGGAAAACATCTCCGACCCGGTTACCTTCTGAAGAATCTGTTCCATAGGTGGGACAGGATAGTTGTCTTTCTCAGAAGCCCGATTCAGGTTCCTGAAATCGACACAGTCGAATTTCACCACTTTTCTTACAAACATGCACTAAGTTATCTATCCATTGAGTGTGTCTGACTGGAAAGATAATTCAAGCAGTGAGCAGCTTTTCCAACTCCTTTTTTACCGAGGGCTCTAAGTTGGGGTTCATTTTCTGCAGCTTTTGTTGAAATGGCTTAGCTTCTGGTTTCATGGGTATATTATGAAACATGACGCTAGTGTCAAATGTTTTCAATTCGTCATAAGTCTAGGAAAAAACATCTTTATACTGCTTACACAATGCAATGATGTCCCTCCTTTCTTCAGGGGTACACTCAACTTCCAAATTGATGAAACACGGTTCGTGCTCGGTGCCTAAATTGACTCGCTCATAGTTCAAGGATGAGCTTTGAGTTTTACAATTAGTTCGAGATTTGAACTTGTCTTGCAAATCATAAAATTTTTCTAGATTTATCACTGACTTTGGGATAACGTTTGAGAGATCAGCGAGTGACTTTTCATGTTCTGCTTCATCAATAGCCATATCTTGGAATGTATCCTGAGCCGTAAGGAAATCAAGTATTTGTCGGTCATCATCAAATACTTTCCAATTAGTCACATTATCCGGAAAAGAGGGTCTGTACATCAATTCAATGGAAAACGTTTGAGGAGACAGACCTTCTGGCGGGATCAGTCTAGACGCTGTATTTGCTAACAGGTCTGCATCAAAATTTTGTGATCTGGGAACTGATTTAATATTGAATGCTAAAAATGAGTTGGTTAATTCCCTTACCATCTTCTAATAAGTATCCAAGCATGGAGATAAGCAGTGTATCTTATTTCTGTCTTGCTTAACTATAATTTCAGAATCTCCATAGCATTCAATCGCTTGCACACCTAAATCAACAGCCTTCTTGAGTCCCTGAGCTAGAGCCTCATACTCAACTACATTATTAGTGCAATCAAATTCTAACCTGCAAGCAATCATAATTTTCATTCCCTTAGGATCAATTAGGACACAACCTACTCCAGCTCCTTCCTTGGACTTGGAACCATAAAAAAATAAAGTCCATGAGACTGGGTCTAACCTGAAATTTGTATTTACATTGTATACATTATGAACAATTTCACCAAAGAAAGGTATAGAAGTAACATGAGTAATATGTGATTCATTTTGAATGCTTTCTTCTGGTGAGGAATCAGCTGGGAATTCACCAAAAAAGGTATCGAATGTAAACTGCTCTACACGAGAGGTGAGATAACCAGCAGGTTCGCTTGAATCATTAAGATCAGTGACAGTCTGTTTCATAAAAGGTTCTTTGCTAATCTTAATTTTATTCGGTTGACCATTGTAGGGCAACCATAAGTGGGACCAACCGGTTGCAAAGTAGCCCTTAAGTTTCTTTGACCAGTCCCTGCTTAACCACATCCCATAGGCCTCCGGGATGTCAACTATCATGATGTCAACTGTCTGATCGATCCTGGGATCAACTGACAATGTAAGCAAAACATTTGTCAACTTACCTACCACTATGAATTTGGATCTGTCAAGTTGCACCATCTGGTTTGGGCAGGGCTCCCGTGTTGCATTCAATTTCCTGCAAATAGAGAGGGGCATCACATTTGATGATGCTCCTGAATCTATCATGCAATTGTGCACATTCCGATTGAAAATATTAAAAGTGAGCAAGAAAGGAGGAGTCCTCTTACTTGCTGGTTTCTGATCATCATATTTTGTAACAGAGTCTAGATTGTTACTTTGTGAATCTCTTGGCTGTTTGACTATCATGCTTTTTGGTAAGGAATCCCTCATAGCAGGGATCTTAAGTAGCTCAAACAGAGAGATGTTTGCTTTGACTATTTTTAAGTCTTCAACTAGATTGTACTCCATTTCAGGGAGGACTGTATCCTTTTGTGAGACAGTCTTGTTTTTTGTGGGAACCGAAGGAGAAGATGAAGGTTCTTGAGGTGGCTGTGGTATTGACCTTGTGTTATGAGGCTGCTGTGTGTTAAACACCGCCTCAGGTTCTTCTTCTTCTTCACACATAGGAAGTTCTGAAAAGCAACCCACAGCATCGACCTGTGGATCATCTTCTTCTTCTTCTTCAGGTAGTGGTGAATCTGGGATGGTCTGATCGTTGGAAGTGTCAGGGGTGACTTGAGATTCTGCTGCCAATGCTCTAAAAATAGAATAGAGTTCATCGTTTGTGTGTGCATATGCTAGATTTGGTGGTGGTGTATTTTGTGGAGGCTAGTAAGGTCTCCTAAATGGTGGCCTTACAAAACCTCTGTTTTGATTCTGATTATCATTAGTGTTCTTCTTTAAATCCACCATCTCATTTGACATCCTTTGTATGAATTTCTTCATGTCAGTCATATCAAATGGATCCTTGTTCTGAACAGTGGGTTTAGGGGCGTTCTCAATTCTTTCCCTGGAAGTGGAAGGTTGTTCTTCTGAAGTTTCAGGGTCGTCTTTCAGACAAAACATGTCCTTCTCAACTTGGATTGCTTCATCAAATGCTTCCAGTAAAGTACCTTTTTGTGCCCTTTTGACCCACATTGCTGTTGATGTATATGTAACTTCGGAATGTATTTCGCATATATGTATATTGTATTCCTATAGAGATGGTTTTATTCCTCTATAAGGAAGTGTCGTCATTTATATTGTAAGTGTCATAACTTATACTTGATGGGTTATTAGACCACCTTATTTAGGGTCGGCCCTGTATAAGTCATGTGGGTCAAAGGGTTATTAGACCACCCTATTGGGGGTCGGCCATGTGGGTCAAAGGGTTATTAGACCACCCTATTGGGGGTCAGCCCACTCAGCATTATGTTATGTGGTTAAGTTCGAGCCTACATGAGTTAGGTAAAAAGGCAAGTCAAGTCAAGTATAAATAGAGTGCGGGAGGCACTCTATTTGCTCACTCACTTCTCACACATGCACTCAAGGAGGAGTGGCACACTTATGGAGGAGGAGGATCAGCTGCTAGGTTGTGTCTATCTCTTATGGTTGGTTGTATCATTGCTCTATCTATCTCTGAGGAAGTTATTGGGGTTTTTCACCTTTATGGTTTTCCCCAAGTAAATCTTTGTGTCTCTTGTGTGCTTGCATTATTGTCTCCATGATTGATATGCTGTAGATATGCTGTACATGTTGTTCTCTCAGTTAAGATCCTAGATCAGATTGAAGTAAATTCTGAAAAATTAACAATTGCAATAGGGACAGGCAGACCTTTTTCATAATAAGCTACCAACAATTCTTCAACAGGAAGAAGATTGGTAGGAATTCTGTTTTTGAGATATGAAAACCTTTGGTTAAAGTCTTTTACCCTTTCTTTTCATTTGATTTTCATGGAGGATAACTCTAAGACAAGATCTTGCAGTGTTTTGTCATCCCCGAATTTCTGGGTAAAATGTTTCTCGAATTCATCCCAGGAGGTTATAGATTGGGCCAGTAAGGCAAAATACCAAGTGGTTGCTTTACCCTCAAAAGTGTAGGGAAAGAGTCTGCATACTACATCCTCATGTACCACACTTCTAAGACTGATTTCCTGCATGAAATATTTTATGTGATCCAACGCAGGTATCTTTTCATCAGGGTTGAATTTAGGCAGCCATTTCTCAGGATTCTTTGGTAATCTATGTTGATCTCCTAATATGAAAACTGCACCTTGGTCAAGACAAGGTCTATTTTGCTCTTCTCCTGCCATCGGAGGTTCTCGCTCTTCTTCTTCCGAGGACGAGCTAGAATAATTCTCACCGTCTGAGGAAGATGATGAAAATGGAGTAGGAGATGGTGGTGGACCACCAGTTCCAAAATTTGGCTGACCTTGTGTTCCTATGAGAGTGGTCTCACAGTTATAGTCAGGAGAATCTGGTTGATGAATTGACTCTTGGTTTTCAGGTTGTTGATCAACTGTGTGTTGATCCTATGTGTTTAGATCAATGGTGCACTGAATCTGTGAGTCACTAGTTTGTGCAGTGAGAATTTGTTGATCTTCCGGACCACCAGTCTGTAGAATATTTTCTAAATTTAAGGCTTCCAGACCACGTTGTCTTTGATCGGCAAGTCATTGTTCTACTCTTAAGACCCTATCGGAAGATGTTTTCAATATCTTCTCTATCGAGATGGGTCCCCTTGTAGGTGATGTGAAAATGATTTCCCCTCTGTTCTCCTGTTGTATCACAGGTGTGACAGGTATAACTATAGGTTGCACAGATGTAACAGGGAGAACTGTAGGTCGTGAATCAGTTGGTTGTTCAGATGTTGAAGCCCTAGACTAGCTTTGGGTTTGAACCATTGAAGTATTTTCTGGAGGAGGTTTATTAGCGGTTTTCTTAGGCATGTTATACTAGTGGCCCTCCTTCTAGTGCCATTTGTTGATGCCTCGGGTGTGCAGGGTAAGTGCAAGGTGCTGGAATGGGTTCCAAGGCACACAACAGGGGATGAAAATCCAGCCAAAGGCTTCAAAAGACCCTACGCAAGGGTAACTCTATCCTTGAGCTGTTTGGTGTGGTAATCACCCATGGATATTCAGCCTCTGCTGGCACTCTATGAGTAAGTGGTTTGATCAAGAAGATCAGTTTCCCAATTTAGGGAAACAAAGGTATGGAAAACAGTGAACAATTCTAATCTAACCTATTTAGAAAAAGAACCTAATCTTAAGTCAGATCTATTCTAAAATGAAAAGCTTGGTGTTTATGCAGATCAACCTTGAGGTGTAAGAGAACAAACAGTCTATCACCTTTAACAGAAAAGCCTTTAGATGAGATGTCTGCTGACTTAAATTATGATTTATTCAATAAAAATTAAACAACAATAATCCAAGCTTAAAGACCATCAAGATATAACTTGTTATCTTTTCGTTGATTGAAAAATCAACAAATGATTGAATATATATATATATATATGTGTGTGTGATCAATTGCAGAAATCGATAAAGAAAGTATTTAATTACAGAAATTTAATCAAATATTTTCATCCATACATCAGTTATACTGAAAAACCAATACAACAGATCTATGTATTCATTATATATCTAACAAGAGATCATATGTATAGCGGATGACAATCTGGAACATAAAATCAGAAATCCTTAAAGAAATTTAAGTGATAATCAGAAGATGGATCCGAAGATAACATTACTATATTAAGATGTCTTGTACCAAAATTACAATGACTCTGGCCACAGAGTATCCTCAGTCTGATCTCCTGCTGAATTACAATTCCAAAAATTCCAACCTCTTCCTTTGAGAGGTATTCTTCCTTAAATATTAAATTACAACAAAGGACAAAAATGAATCCTATAGAATAGGGATTCAAAAATCAGAAATGAATCTATTGGGCCAGAAAATCCTGCCACTTATCATATATTTCTAATAGTTCATCTATGTTTGGATAATTGACAGATTCTTTTCCTATTTGGGCATTGCATATGTTGTTCTCCATGTCATGCTTGGCAAGCTTATGCCAAGTGAGAAGGTAAGAATGGATCTTTCCCTCGAGGGAGAGCGGTTTCCTGATCAATTCATCCACGTGACCAATGTCGACTGCTTCAATAGCCCGGATCTTTTGCACACTTTCTTCACGATCACACTCCACTTCTTCCATCTTACATTTAGGTGGAAGGGCCTACAAAATAGGATCCATGTATGGGAGATGTAGAGCTTCCATGATGCTATCAGCTGCGTACGAGCGTCGAGTGCAAAGGTCTTTGGATTTTCTGATGATCTCTTCAGCAGAGTCATTGAAATTGAGCCAAGTATTCAGGGAAGCTTTGTTCTTCTTCATTTGAAGACTGCTGAGAATCGGGAAGTCGGCAAGGATTTTTTTAATGTACCTTTTCCATTCACTAACCTCATATTGAGCTTTGGTAACCTGAATTCTCTTGATTTCCCGTACCTCAAGCTCAGAAGACAATTGATCAAAGATAATAAACGTCTCCCTAATTTCATCCTGTGCAATGTACAACTTTTCAAGCAATTTATAGTGATTATGATTAACCTCCAGGGCCAAGTATTTGAACTCCTATGGTGTAAAGTTAGAGAAACCAGCTGAAGCTGCATTTGCAGTTACAGTTCCAACTTGTATCGCTAAGGTTGCTATCCTTTCTGCATGGATGGAGTTTTGATTCTTTTCAGTATTAAGCTGGTTCTGAAGGGAGATATTCTCCTATTCTGATGCATGCAAGCATTCCATCCATTCCTGCCTGATATTAGCCACAAGGAGGCTATGTTCATCCTTAATCCTGGCCAACTCATCTTCAAGTTCCTTGATCCTTTCCTTTTTAATATCAACCTCTCTGTTCAACAAGTGTACTGAATCTATATTGGCACCAGCAAAAGCCCCCAAAATTGTTGCTGCTTCAATAGCCCCAGACTGAGGGTCACCAGTTTGTTGAGTCCACAAGACTTGAATGGGAGCAGGTGATTCCAATGCTTGCTCATCTTTACTTCTCTTCCTTGTCCTTTTGAATACTGTCTTCTCTTCCTTGTCATAAAAATAGTTTCCAATAGGAACCACATCCTCATCCACATATTCATCAGCCAACTGGGTAGTGATGGGAATGACATTAGCAGTGGAAATTATTGAAGGTGTCATAATACCACTAGGGTGAGGGATGGACATGGTGACTTGAGGAACGACCACAGGGAGAAAAACATCTTGGAAAAATGACATGACCTATTTGATTGAGGGGACCGAAGTGGAATCTTCAGATGGAAGAGCCTACTCTTCAGCATTAGGAGCTAATGATGGAGAGGGAACTATAGGTGGCTCCTTAATGCTAGGTGAAACATAGATAGCTAGTGCTGTAGACTGAGAGATTACAGGAAGCTTATCCTGAATTGTTATAGAAGATGAAATGGGAAAAGGAATGGAGGTGAATTGGTTGATGGAAGGTATTAGTAGAATAGGTTTAGGTGACTGTGTAGGAATGATGGTGGTTTGAGCTTCTGGAATCATCGACTTAGGGGTAGAGGAAGACTCTTGACTACATGAAAGTGTGGTAGAAGAAGAAGTTATACTATTGAACAATTGAGATAATGAAAAGGGAGGTAAATGCTCTGAAAGCGAAGCAGAAAACTATTGAACTAAGTTTAACTGAGATGTTGAAGGCAAAAAATCATGAATAGAGGTGTCTTCAAATGACTGATCCTGAACAGAGCATTGCATTTCAATAACATTTAACAAGTCTGTGACCAACTTGGATTGTTCTGTATTCTCCTCAGTTACTTAAACCGGGGGTTTAGGTTCTTCAGGAACATCACAGTCAATAATGTGAACGTTGGGGAATGGATCAACATGGATCCTTTGCCTTTTTGCTGAGCTGGCATGTGTAACCACCAAATCATCATCTTCTTGCATAGATGCACTAATAATTTCAAGGGGATTTGAAGTTTCCATTATTTGAGAATCCACAGTAACCTTCTGGGGCTCTGCAGTGTGAGCCTTCAATACTGATGTCAATTTTGCTAGGTCTTTCTGAAATTGCTGAGAGGTATATAACAAGGATTTGGCCTGTTCTGATGTTTTCTTAGGAAGAGAATCTTCGATGGGGCTTTTGCTTTGCCTTGTTCTGAATGAACCACCACTTGAAGAGGATTAGCTTCCTGAGCTTCCTTTCCTTCCATTTCTTTTCTCACTTTGTCCATCAAGTCCAACTCCAATTTCCTATAACTCAGCACCCTGAGCTTTAATTCCTTATGATAGTGCAGAATGTTATGCTGCTCTTCTAGGTCTTTTGCTTTGATAAGAACATCAGAAAATGTATTGAATCCATGATAGATAGAGTCATCTGGGATGTTCTCATGCACATAGTCTATTTTTACATGGGTTTGCTTTAGATGTGCATCCAATAGCTTCTTGGGGTCGTTCTTTCTTTTAGTAGCACATCCCAATTTGAAATCAACCAACTGGTCACCAAGGGTGGCTGCCCAATTCGAGGTTGGGATGACCAATGACCCAAGGTTCAAAGGGAATTTAGGCCACCCTTTCTTTCTAGGTCCTGTGAGTTTTTTATACATACCATCAGTCACAGTTTGAAATGAAATTTCCTGCAAAGCCAATCTGTCAGGGACAATTCTAGGTAACAGATGAACAGTATTACTGCCACAGACTCTGATATATGAGAAATACTCACACACATACCAATCACCGATAGTATTGATGAGTGTCTTGGCATCATCTGAAAATGCTGGTGCTTCTTGCTTGAAAATCTTGAAAGCAAATAGTGCTCAAGAACTGATCACATATATCATATAGTAAAGGGATAAAGTTTTCTTCCCATAAGATTGAATGATAGATATGCACAGGTGGGTCTACTGGAGTCCAATTCCAGTTCAAGTTGGGGTATTGAAATTCTGAGCAGAAAACATCAATTACATAGGAAGATAAAAAGAAATGCGGTTTTCTAAAAGCTGAAGGCTTCTGATAATCTTTGATAGCGTTTTTTAGTTCTGAGCACAAGATGGAAGCCCATGGGAAGGATTCAACGGTATTCAAGACATGATGCGGTATAGGTGCCCATTCAGCTTTGAACAACGAACAGTTAGGGAGTCCGAACAGTCGACATAACATAGCTGCTAGAAAAGAGTAGGGTTCCTTGAACCAGGAAATTGGGTATAAATTATCAGTGTTAAGCACGAAAGCATTAGGTTTTATCATCCAAGACTTCATCATTTCGAAAAAATTGTAACGGGAATTGGAGGATTGGATGAAGTCAGGAGATAGGGTCTGCTTATGCGACCTGAGAGCAAATGCTCGGGGAAAAACCTCAGGGCGGAAATGAGTCAATTGGTTCCCCAGAGCATCATTGAAAGACTGGTCTTTGACACTAGTATTATCTATTAGCCACTTCACTAGATTTGTATACGGTAATATAGCGGGCCGTGCAACGATAGCATGAATCTGAGAAGCCCTAATCTTCTCATAAGTGGGCCTATCAAATTCTACCTGTGAGAGGTCATTGTTGTCGAAAATAGCATAAATCCGAGACCAATCCATTTGATAAGTCTCAGTGACCTTTCCACTGTTATCAGAGAATATACCAAAATTGGGGTCTTTGGTTAAGGTACCCCCGAGAGCGGCCCTGGACCGGGTACTTCGTGACATAGTGGCAAACTTCGTAATTTTTGACGAAATAAAGAAAACAAAAATAAAAAACAATAATCACAGACATCCAAAAGACCAATCGAAAAAAAAATGGGATGATGACAATCCTACCTGTGATAACTGAAAACTGGCAATCGACTGAAGGGGATAAATCCACGGTAAAATTAGCTCAGCGGAGTAACTCGGCGAGTAAAAATGATAAAGAAAAGTAAATAAAAACCTATATTTATCAATTTACCCAAATTAAATCACGACCAGAGGATTAAGAGAAATGGAAGGCTAAGATTGACCGATGCGAAGCGCAGGATCGGGTTCAAAACATAATAAAAAGTTTTATTTACCACTCCCGAAAGCCAAAAACTGAAACTGGCGGGTTTCGGGTTTCAAAAATATGACCAAATTAAAACCAAGTTTCCGAAAGCCGCAACCCGAAAGTTGCGGGTTTCGGAACCCAATTAAACACAATGTTAAAAATGAATTCCCGAATCACGAAACGCGATAGTGTCGGGTTTCGGGTTTATTAAAACTCACGAACAAAAATCCCGGATCCTGAAACGCGACATCATCGGGTTTCGGGTTTATTAAAAACAAACTTCAAAAGAAATGAAATCCCGCACCCGAAACTTTCGGGTTTCAGGTTTTGGGATGATGAAAATCCCAGAATGAAAACAACAATTTTCCGCACCCGAAACTTTCGGGTTTCAGGTTTTGGGTTCTCCAAATGTCGGGTTTCGGGTTTGCCAAGAGATATGTCAAAATGGTCCAAATTTAAAGATTTTGCAAACCAAACACTTAAAGAAACCCAGATCAAGTATCGAAAATTAAGTATGGGTACATGGGCAGTAATTTTTAAAGACATCTAAACCGAAAATCATATTTACAGAGAGAAACTTACCGATATACCTTCGAATTGATTTAAAAAAATGGGGCTCCCGTGCTTTAGCTAAGCACGGGATCTGTTGTGTCCACAACAAGCACCTCCTCGGCAACGACGCCAAAATGTCGGGTAAAATATATGCTTATCTAATTCAACACTTAATTGTCAACCTGGGAAGGTAGCTTGTGAGATGCAAACACTATATGTGCAGGACTGAAAGCCTAAACTACCCTACCCTAACTTATCCTAAAGCTGGTAATTTACTTAAAAGTGGAAAGTGCAATCTAATTTACAGTAGAAAACCGAGTCACTTACATAAAGAATATATCTTGTTATTTATCAAACGATACTACACACAACACATTCGAATCAAATTATAACTAACTTATCAAATTTCAAGCTCTAACATAATTGCAAAAAATGAAATACTTTGTAAACTGAATTCAATGTGATCCTAATTCTAGAGCATATTATTGCAAATGAAAATAAACTAATAAAAACCATTCATTCTAATATGACTCAGAAACTAAATTAAGTAAGCAGAAAACTATGTAATGACATAGAAAACAAACATGTGACAGAAAGTGAACTTGGCAATTGATTTTTCATTTAATATCGCAATACTTTTATCAAATTAATGGACTTCCTTAGCATGAGTTTTAATAAGTTTGATACTAGCATAGAGTTCACTATTTAATTCAATCTTAAAATTAATATGCAACTACATGCATGACTTTCATAAATTAAATGCAGGAGTTCAATCTATTCTATGAAAGCAGAGAAACTATTTAATAACTTGAATTCAGATATAGTCTAATGCTATGCTAATCTATTTTATGAAATGAAATTGCAAAGATTAATCTAGAAAGCAGTCACTTGGTCCGAAAGTGATCTAATCTAATGAAAGAAAATTAACTATTCAAAACTTGCAAATAAATTCATTAATATATTTCATGAATGCAGATATGCCTATGTGGAAATGAAGATATATTTAATTGTACAATTAACTATGAAAAAAATACAGAAATTCAAACTATGTAATTGACAATTAATTAATTTAAAGCAAGAAATTTTGCTACTTGTAAAGAAAGCAAACTAACTTCTTTAGTCTATGAACGAAAAACTACCCTATCTTTTTAAAGAGCAAGCTACCTATCTAATTTAGAAATTCACCCTAACTATTTAACTATGAACTTGTAAACTAATTACCTAATCTATGAAACTCAACTTGACTATTTAACTGTGCATGCGTAGAAAGCAAATCAAAATATTAATCTAAGAACCAAGCGTAAAAAAATGCGTTGCGGAAAGCAGGAAACTAATGGAAAGTAAACTAATTAATATAATCCTATCAATAACTAATCTATGAATTGACGAAACAGAATGAAATGCTATTCTATAAAGTAATAAACTACTTTTAAGCAAATCTATTTAACGTCTATCTATGAAATCAAATTGCTTTTGAATGAGGAAAGTAAATGACAAATATATCCTATGCTACGTAAATGAAAATGATCAAGTAAACTACTCTAATGAAATAAATCTATTCTAGTTCTCTTTTTAATGAAATCAAATAGCAGTAATCTATTCTATTCTAACTATAGCTTTCTACCACTGTCTCTATCGGTGAATGGGGGTTTGGATTCTGGTTAACAAATAGTGGCAAAATTATGAAAACGCAGAGAAGACTCAAAGTGTGGATAGCATAGGCAAATCGGATTTGATAGAGACATGATTCTGAGCTCGCAACGAAAGGAAATCAGAGCGAGTTGCAGAGGGATAGAGAGGTGATAGAAGGAATAGAAATTCGTGATAAACAGAGCAAATGAACTGAAAGTTATTATGCTAATTGAATTGAAATTGACAAGAGTAAATTAATGAACTCTACAGAAATGAGATAAAAGAAAAGCAAGAAGTAAATAACAAGAGAATAGGAGTAAGTTTCCTACATATAGAGCTCTGTTATCTAAGCTAACTACTGAGCAAATTGAATCTATTCTAGATCAGAAGCAAATGCAAACAACAAGCAAACTAATATCTAATTAATTGAATTGCAGAAAATAATACTTAGCTCACAAAAGAACAGAAATGCAAAGGAAGCACAGGTTTAGGTCCGGATCTACACAATAAATAAGCTTGCATCCTTTGGTGGGCCCCCCAGAGGCACAACTCTTTATCAGGTAGTTACTCAGATGATTGCAACCATGAAAGAAACCAGCTTCTATTAATGAAAAACGAATTACAGTGTCTCAGCAAAAACGTGAGCAACAATGGAAATAGTTACAATGACAATTCCACCACACCTCCTCAGCCCTATGGGGCTCTATTTATACATAAAAATGCCAGTGGGAACGGATAGAACTGAATCCGCAAGTCCCTGAGCTGTCAAAACTAATTTCTATTTTTAGAAAACGACCAACCACGTTTTCTGGAAAAGTGGGTTTTAGTGAACGATGAACAACTCCCAAATGGATTTGAATTTTGGAAAAATTCCTCATTGGAACCTAAATGAGCCTATTCTGCACAAAACCCATGTGCGGAATTTCGAATTTCCCCTCCATTTGCTTGTAAATCGAGCCCTAAATTTGGCTATCTGTTGAAAACACATTTTTGATGGAATCTTTGAATTGCAAGCTGCTCACATCTAAACGGTTTTGGGTGAGATTTGATAGGTTCTTCACCATTTAGAAGCATATAAATAACTCCTCCAAGTGGCGGAATTTGGATTGGTGAAGTGGAAGTATAACAATGGATGATCTACCATGTTTTAGTGCGAATGGCAGTCCGAATGATTCGTAACAAAAATTAGTTTATAAACTCGATTTCTGAGCGGAATTTCTGCTAAGTTGTTTGCCAAATTGAATGCTGGGTGCTAGCTTCACATTGTGGCTGAGTTTGATTGGTTGGGTTCTAGATTCTCTGCCTTTTCATCCATATTATGCGTGCCTTGTTCATCCTCACGTGAACCAGCATAAATGAGTCCGTTAGTTTTTAATATATGGAACAAACCAAACAAATCATTCATTTAATTTATATCGTATGAAACGTTGGATGGATATGGTTTGTAAAATAATTACATATGACTTTAAAAATAATTTCATATGGTGGCCCTTTTTAATGGATGTCACGTTTGTTTTTTTGAATTATAATTACCATTTAATCATTCCTTTTATCTTATTAGGTGGCATGTAAACCAATGTGGTTATTCAAACAAATTTATGAATATCTTAAAACAATGATTATTTCAATATGTTAATTCTTCAATCATCTATTTATTTGAAATTTGAAATACCTCAAAGCTCATCATCATAGTTTTTGATTTGCACATGCAGGTATGACATGATTATAAAAAACAGAAGACGAAGGTATTCAAGCTAGTGAATCGTTTGGTGAAAATATTAAAGTCCGGATGACAATCCGAATGACAAAAAAAATGATAAAAACTATGAAAATAAGCAAACTAAAAGATTCTAATGCTAGCTGGTTTATGCATACTAGTCTATGGTGCAAGCAGATAGTAAATGAGCTATTTAAATTGAAATAACAAGAAGCAAGCTCAGTTAAGCTGTTGAATCATTTCATTAAGCTCAGTTACAGAACTTAGTACTGAAAGAAGGGTCAGATGAAGGACCAGATGGAGTATCGAAAATAACATATTAGGCTCACTTTACATTACGATATTTTAATTAATAAAACAAAGTAAAATATAGCCTTATTGAACATAGATGTATTAAATCATGGTAGATAGGATGGAAAATTAATGTAAATAACATCATTGTAAAAGACAATTCTGGAGCCCAACAAAAATCACTCAGAAAAGGGCGCATGAGGCCACAAACAGTGGCAATCAGAGCATATACCCCCCATAAGAGTCATCTAACTCAGGTGGATTGAATTAGAACACTGAGTTGTCTCCTAAAATGTAGGGAATTGACTCAAGTGGTCCTAAAATGATGCATGTAGGGCACATTAGGTGGATAATGGGTCCTGTATCACATATGCACACCACTAGGTGGAAAATGACATCATTAACTGCTAGGTAAATGAAAATAATGCTAAGTAGGACAAGGATGAAGTATTAATTATCCTAACCCCCCCTCTTAATCCAAACTTGGACATCCTAGGCCCTGGTTACTAAGATCAAAGGTCACCCATACAATCAAATAAATGATAAAAAGAAAAATAAGTGTCCATGAAATAAGGAAATGGGGAAAACCTAATGGGAAACCCTCCCCTAAAAAATAGGACAGCAGTAGGGAACTCAAATAACCTTCACACTAAGCAGAGAAGGAAAAACTTTCTTTAGTGAAATCCTTTGTGAAAATGTAGGAAATATACTCCTATGTAGGATAGAAATGAAGGTGCTGGATCTAGAAATGGATATGGATCTGCTCCTCTGATGTACCTCCCACTGTGTTGAAGCTGTATTTTCCAAAACAAGTCTTTCAGGAACCATCTTTGCTGTCGGAGAAAATGGACCATTTTAGTCTAAATAATGAACCTTTGAGTACCTTTTGACACCCAACTGAGTTGTGTACTTGGTTGCATATCCATCATGTCAAGTCTCTTCGAAGGATTATGGATCAAACCCCACCATCATGTAGCAACTCTCTGAGAGAAGTGGATCTATATGACATAGTGCAAGGTTTGCATGATGCTAAGAATTGTTTTTTCTATAGTCAGATGGATCCCCAACTATGTTCCCATAAGCTTTAAGGAATTTGTGATCCCATATTGGCCTTGGCCATGGATTGGAAGCAGGTCTTGGATCTAGATCTAGATCTTCTTGAACTTCATACTCAACATCAAGATCTTGGTCCTCATCTTCAAAATCTGAAACTGGATCATTAGAATTGACATAATTCTGATCTTCATCAGATGCCAATGGAGTAGGCATAGCGTATGGAAAAAAATGAGAGAATTCATATTCCTTTTAGGCATGGTTTGCAAACCTTTTCTCTACAATCTTCCTAGAAGATATCTCTACAATCTCAACTGTGTCAGGACCAAAGACAAATTTCTTTGGTGAACCTGTGTGAGTCATCTAATAAACATACAACAAATTTGATGACAACGAAGGCACAAATAGAAATTTTTTGAACTTTCCATGCTCTATTTGTATTGTGCCCTTCCCTTCAATAGATATTTGAGAATCATCTCCCATGTGAATACTAGGACCATTAATGAGATCTAAAGAAGAGAAAGACTCTCAGGAGGAAACCATGTGGTTGGAGACTCCAGAATCTATGAGGAAGGCTTGTGATTGTAAGAATCTAGCCTTTAGTGCATGGAATCTCTCATGATCATCTGTCTCACTTCCAGAATCATACTCCCTTGTGCCTTCTGGGAGGGAAATATTGTGATGTTTAAGAAGTTTGGTCAATTGATATATCTTCTTCTTCATGCATGAGCTCTTTGGATGGTCTCCTTTCTTGCAATAGGAACACTTGGTCTTCTCAAACCCATTTTTTTTATCCTTCTTGGAGATGGAGGCTCCTTCCAATGAACTAGACTTTCCATTCTGCTTGGGTTCAAACTGCTTCTTCTCCTTGTCCTTTTGCTTCCCTTTTTCATTCACACTTTTTGATTCTCCAGCCATAAGAGATTGATTTTTGGAGGCTTGCAAAGCGCCCATCTGAATGAGCTTGTCTTGTTCTTGGATGAGAGATTCGGTGAATGCATCTAAAGAGGGAATTTTCCAACCAAGAATTGACAATCTCCCTGAATGGAAGGTAGAAAAAAAAATGGAGAACTTCGGACCAAGCTTGCTTAGAATGGATAGCACCAGCTTATCATCCTTCTTCTCAATGCCACATTGTTTGCATTGCATGACCAAATATTTGAATTTAGAAAAGAATTGTTGTATAGTTTCGAAAATGCTAGGTTGAAGAGAAATTAACTCATTCTCCAGAATATGGTCCCTCATCTCATCTTGTTTTCCGAAGAGGGTGTCTAGCGTCAACCAAACCTCTCTTGGAGTCTTCAATCCATCGAGGTGGAAGAGTAGATCTATGGAAATATGAATACACATGAAACAAAATGCTTCATGAAATCTATTCATATACTTGGCCTTCTCAATAGTTGCTTGAGGTTCGACCTCCTTTCCCATAGTGACCCTGTATAGTTGTTGATGTATTTGTAACTTCGGAATGTATTTCATATATGTATATTGTATTCCTATAGAGATGTTATTATTCCTCTACACGGAAGTGTTTGTATTCCTATAGAGGTGTTATTATTCCTCTATACGGAAGTGTCATCATTTATATTGTAAGTGTCATAACTTATACTTGATGGGTTATTAGACCACCTTGATGGGGTCGGCCCTGTATAAGTCATGTGGGTTAAAGGGTTATTAGACCATCCTATTGGGGTTCGGTCTAGTTAGCATTATGTTATGTAGTTAAGTTAAGGCCGACCTAGTAAAGGTTATTAGGAAAGTCAAGTCAAGTATATATAGAGTGCGGGAGGCACTCTATTTCATTCATTCACTTTCTCACTCTTACACTCATTGGAGAGTGGCGCACTAGTGGAGGAGGATAAGTTGCTGCTAGGAGTATATATCTTATGCTTGGGTTGTATCATTGCTCTATCTATCTCTGAGGAAGTTGTGGGGTTTTTCACCTTTATGGTTTTCCCCAGTGAAACTCTGTGTCTATTGTCTCTTGTGTGCTCTCATTATTATGTCCATGATTGATATGCTGTATGTCCATGATTGATATGCTGTAGATATGATGTACATGTTGTTCTCTCAGTTAATATCCTAGATCAAATTGAAGTAAATTATGAAAAAATAACATGGTATCAGAGCTATCCTGAAAGAAGGCATGGTATGGAATTTATGACACTTTTTGCACTTGCGAAGCTAGGGCTTGATATAGCAAAAACCAATCATCGTAGCACTTTTTATATAAATTCATTTCGGCAAGGTTTCAGGATCTGAAAATATTATAGGTTAAAGATAAGATCTCCATGTACCTTGTATCCAAAGGAGAGCCTCTAATTCATTGTACTTTCAGATTTATGATTTGTACAATATAGGGTTTCTGCCTCTTCCAAATCTCAGTCATAAAAATGTGACCTTGGAAAAAAGGTCACAAAATGGGCTAGGAAGCTCCAAATGAAATTTCGTAAAATGTGGCAGGTAGGGAATAGACTTTAATTTCACAGGTATGATTTTCAGAGTCCGAAATTGAACCAGGGACATGTGGCACTTGATACAAGTTCGCTCTCCTGTTTTATCCCATAAAAAGGTCACGTCGCGACACTTGGCATAACTCTCTCTCAGAGAATCCATTTGCGGTCAGACCTATGGGGTTGGAAAGAAAATAGGTCAGGATACCAAAGGAAGAATTTTTAGACCCTTTAGATCTAAAATTTTGGAGTTACACCAGAAACAATCAGGTGCATATTTATGTCAAAACATAATTGGGTTTTGAGCACCTTCATTCATGGCTCCGAGAATTTAGGGTTTTAGAGAATGTTGGAATTTTTGGAATCAGAAAAAACGCTGGATGCTCCTCATCAAAATCGAAATTTAGAGACCAATATCCAATTTTTTGGTTGGGCAGAAGGCCGAGCCTGATCAAACCCTAGTTCGGGACTTTGATCGGAAAGGTGAAAAATTAGGGCTTCTGCAAAAATGGGAATTTTTGAAATCTGTGACCATAGCTGGAAGCTCCTTGGAAAAATCAAAGTTTAGAGCTTTGAATCAAACTATTTGGATGGGTGAAGCTCCGGGAAACTCAAACCCTAATTTAGGGTCCTCCTTAGTGAATCCAGAAGTTTGAAAAGCAAATTTGAGGGGTGAAACTTTGCAGTTTTCAAATTCTGAGTATACCAGGTTGATAAGCTCATCAAGGCGCATCATTCTATCCTTTCAGAAGTTTGAAATTCAAAGTTTGAATTTTTAGGGTTTTCGTGACAAACCCTAATCCAGCTCTAGATCCAGTTTATGCAAATCAAGTGGATTGGGTTAATCCTAGAAGATAATAGATTGGTCACCTGCATAAGTGAAGAAGTTCTAGTTTCAGAGGGAGATGAGTCTAAGGCCTTACACAAGAAGATTACAAGCAATCTCAACAGGTATGACTTATCCAGGTATGTTTCGAGATCTGTACATGATTAAGTTTATGGTATATTTGTCTTCATTAAGGTTAGTACAATCTTGATTAACTTTAGACTTGTCGTATCACCTTAACAAAATTATGAATGCAGATATTCATTGATTAGGGTTTTGACAATTATGATTGTACTAATGCATTGTGGTGTTGTATGAGGTTGATGATTGTCCGCTAACATGAAAGGTACATCAAGAAAAACAAATCATGTTCTAGTTCAAGAACATATGACCATGGTGACATGAAGACAAAGATTCATCCATTGTCATGGATCACATAGAAGATCTACTTACGAGGTATGTATAACTTGGTTCTATAATGGTTAACCTATGAGATATGCAGGTCACTAGCACAAGTCATTTAAGAGAACAAGAAGACATCATATGAGTATGTTAGACATAACCAGCTAAAATATTAATCCAGGTATGTTTTTCCTATATCAAGTTGGAATCCTACCTTGTGATAGGATCTCTTATATACTCGGTATGATTGATAATGATTATTCATGAAGTTATAGGTTTGAGTAATCATGGGTTTAGGCATATTATGCTTCTTACTTTGATTGATGATATGACTAACCAGAAAAGTTCTATGGTCAAATAGGAAAATGCATGAGTAAAAGAATTGTGATAAATTATCTGTGTATGAAATGATCTTGACCATACATGTTTAAGATTACTTAGAATCATAATGTTTTTTATAGTATTAAGATTATACTAATGAATGTATGTATGAGACCTCTAGGATAACACAATGATGATACTAGTAAGTATGCATAGTGATCGATGATGGATATAAGTTCAAGGACAGGTAATCTAGGAAGCAAAGATCAAGAGGGAGCACACTCTAGCAGTTCCTGCAAGGAAGCAAATATTGAGAGGGAGTCCACCCTACAACCAAACTAAGATAAGTATTTGAATTGTCATTTCTTGCATACTTGTTTGTTTACATAATATTGCTCAATGATGTATATGCTTATGTTCCTAGACTTAGGGTGTGTATTATGCATATTAGAATAATTTCATTAATGAACAGTATACTACTAATATGCATGTGATGGGTAAGTGGCCTATGGCACTGTACAACATTCCATTTCTACTTATCTAGAATGAAACCTCTTTGCTGACATGTTGGGAGTTGTACACACTCTTAACAATGTTCTGGTAGAGATTGGAAGGCATATAGAAAGTTACGGGATATGGATAAATGTTGTATTGAAGCATTCGCTAAAATAATTGCATGACTGGTTGACATATTTATTTATGTGCAAGAATTTGATTTGAAAACTATGAGATGTTTCTAATCATGCAATTTAACTTGCTTTGTAGGAAAGATCATATACAATCACCTACAAAAGAAGGACTACAACATTTGTTCCAGCAACAAAGTTTAAAGAAATCTATCTATTGAAGATATTGAAGAATCTGAAGTTCCTAGGATGTGGGATGCAGTAATGGAGGAATGCCATGATCGAGGACTACCACTCGATCATGAAGAATGATGTTTGGGATGTGGTCACAAGACCTAAAGCGAAGTCTGTTGTGACTTCCAAGTGGATCTATAAGATCAAGCATGCTGCAGTTGGTAGCATAGAGAAATACAAAGTGAGATTTGTAGATCGTGGCTTCTCCCAGAAAGAGAGAATAGACTATGAAGAGACTTTTGCTCCTGTAGCCAGGTACACTGCCATTAGATCAGTACTTGCTCTGGCTGCAGTGATGAAATGGAAGATACACCAGATGGATGCCAAGACAACTTTCTTGAATGGTGTAGTCGAGGAGGAAGTGTATGTGGAGCAGCCACTTGGTTTTGAGACACATGACATGGAGTCATATGTGTGCAGATTAAAGAAAGCCTTGTATGGCTTGAAGCAAGCCCCTAGGACTTGGTATGGTAGGATAAACAACTTTCTATCCAGTTTGGGCTTTACTAAGAGTAAAGAATATTCCAACCTTTACTACAAGGTTGAGGAAGGAAATCTTGTGATACTACTTCTATATGTGGATGACCTGTTTGTTACAGGTGAGGATGGATTGATTGCTGATACCAAGAGGAAGCTTGCTGCCGAGTTCGAGATGAAGGACTTGGGGGTGATGCACTATTTTCTAGGCATGTAGGTGTGGCATAGTGCAGATGGGATATTCCTTGGACAAGGGAAGTATGCAGTACAGATCCTGAAGAGGTTCGGGATGATGGACTGCAAGGCCATGGCCACACCTATGGCATTAAACCTGAAGCTTCTATGTGATGCTTCATCTGAGCCGATTGATGTCACAGTGTATTGTCAGATGATTGGGTCCTTGATGTACCTGACGAACACTAGACCAGATATTTGCTTTGCAGTGAACACATTGAGCCAGTTCCCGACGGATCCCAGAGGTGTTCACCTGGTTGCTGTAAAGCATATTCTGAGGTACCTGAAGGGTACAATTGACTATGGGCTCAAGTATGATATGAATCAAAAATTTAACCTGCAGGGTTATGTTGATTCAGACTAGGCAGGCAGTGCTGCAGATAGGAAGAGCACATTTGGGTGCTGCTTCAGTATGGGATCATGTGTTATCTCTTGGTTTACTCGGAAGTAGTCCTGCATAGCACTAAGTACAGCCGAAGCAGAGTATGTTGCAGCTTGTTCGGCTAGTTGTGAGGTAGTATGGCTAAGGAAGCTATTGTTAGAGTTATTTGATCTCCCGTTGGATGCTGCTGGTATCTTTTGTGACAACCAGAGTTGTGTGAAGCTTTCTGAGAACCCAGTGTTCCATGACAGGTTGAAGCACATTGAGATCAAATATCACTATATCATGGATATGGTGCAGAGAGGAGCAGTGAAGCTCCTGTGTATTGCGACAGATGAGCAGGTTGCGAATGTGTTGATGAAACCACTAGATAGAGTGAAGTTTGAATACTTCAGAGAGAGTCTTGGTGTTCTTCAGATTGACGACACTTCGAGGAAGAAGTGATGGACACATTTGCTGGAGCCATTCCAAGCATGGTGAGAGGAGGATCCTTCCCATGGCTGTGGATGTAAGCACTGTATGATGAGCATCAGGACTATGCTCCAGTTAGTTCTCTGTATATGCATCATGTTGGATGCTTGTTATGATTAGTTGGATCATGTATATGTGTATGCATCATGTTGGATGCTTGTTATGATCAGTTGGATCATGTATATGTGTATGCATAATGTTGGATGCTTGTTATGATCACTTGGATCATGTATATGTATATGCATCATGTTGGATGCTTGGTATGATTAGTTGGATCACGGATTTGTATATGTATCAGGTGGATGCTTGGTATGATTAGTTGGATCACGGATTTGTATATGTATCAGGTGGATACATTGTATGATTAGGTAGATCATGTATGATGATATGTATCAGGTGGATACATTGTATGATCAGGTAGACCATGTATGATGATATGTATCAGGTAGATACTTGGTATGCATCAGGTTGATGCATTGTATGATCAGAATGATCATGGATGACGAGCTTCAGGATGTTGCTCCAGATGACATGTATCAAGATGATGCTGTGATGATGATCAAGATGATCATGTGATGATGTACATCAGGATGATGTATGGTGAGTATCAGGTTGATACTCTGTGGCTATGGACAGGTTGTGCAGATGGGCATATAAGTAGACCTGGGAGATCCGATAGGTTGGGCTGCGTGCCCATAATAAGTCCTAGGATTCTCTTTCGAGGCATTGCTCTGGGAGGACATATAAGTAGACCTGGGAGATCTGACAGGTAGAGTTGTGTGCTCGTAACAGACTGGGATGCTCTTTCGAGGTATTGTCCTATGGCATATAAGTAGACCTGGGAGATCCGATAGGTTGGGATGTGTGCCTGTAATAAGTCCTAGGATTCTCTTTCGAGGCATTGCCATGACCACATGTAATAAGTCTTGGAGATATGGATAGGTTGTGCTAGTCATGTAAAAGGCTTCAGATGCTCTTTAGAGTTCTTGATTGACACTCTTTTAAGGTTTTGTGGTGGGGGTCACGTGTAATACGTCCTGGAGATCCTGACAGGTTGTGCTAGTCACGTAAAAGGCCTCGAATGCTCTTTAGAGTTCTTGCTATGCTAGACAGTCTTTTAAGGTTTAGTGACAGTCACATGTAAGTGGACCTAGGATATCTTGTCGGTCGTGCTTCGACACATAAATGGTCCTAGGATACTCTTTCGAGGAATTGTGAAGCACCTAATAAGTCCTGAGGATTCCACAGTATGGCCAGTGATGAAGACTTGTAGGTGGTGGGCCTACATCCAGTATGAAAAAGGACTGGCTCTGTAGAACTTCCTATGACGAGTAGACAAGAGATTGATTGAGATAGAAGCAGCCATGACGATGACGATGATTCGATGACGATGATCCAATGACGATGATCCAAAGAAGAAGACTTGTGCTAGAAGACCTGTGTCGAGAAATACCTTCCTAGTTAAGAGGCAGTTTTGATGTTTTTGTAACTTCAGAATGTTATTCATATATGTATATTGTATTCCTATATGGATGTTATTATTTCTCTATACGGAAGTGTTTGTATTCCTATAGAAATGTTATTATTCCTCTATACGGAAGTGCCATCATTTATATTGTAAATGTCGTAACTTATACTTGATGGGTTATTAGACCACCTTGATGGGGTCGGTCCTGTATAAGTCATGTGGGTTAAAGGGTTATTAGACCACCCTATTGGGGGTCGGCCTAGTCAGCGTTATGTTATGTGGTTAAGTTAAGGCCGACCTAGTAAAGGTTATTAGGCAATTCAAGTCAAGTATAAATAGAGTGCGGGAGGCACTCTGTTTCATTCATTCACTTTCTCACTCTTACACTCATTGGAGAGTGGCGTACTAGTGGAGGAGGAGAAGCTGCTGCTAGGAGTATATCTCTTATGCTTGGGTTATATCATTTCTCTATCTATCTCTGACGAAGTTGTGGGGTTTTTCACCTTTGTGGTTTTCCCCAGTGAAACTCTGTGTGTCTATTGTCTCTTGTGTGCTTGCATTATTATGTCCATGATTGATATGCTGTAGATATGTTGTACATGTTTTTCTCTCAGTTAAGATCCTAGATCAGATTGAAGTAAATTCTGAAAAACTAACAACAGTGACTTGTTGCACAATAACATATGCATATCAGCCCTCCAATCAATATAATTGAAGGGTGTCAGGATTCTTGGAGACAAGGGAGCATTTGAATTCTCCATTAAACTGCTGGAGCGAATATAAAATGAATTGATACTACTGTTGCACTGAAGAACCTTCAATATCCTGCAAAAAACTCTCAATTTTGGAGATATACTTCTACTGAGCATTTCTTTAGGAAAATAGGCACATTTTTTTGCATACTTCACACTTGGATAGACCTCAAAGGATTTCTGCAATGAATTCAATGCAATGGCACCAGGATTTGTTGTGGAAATCTAGAGGCTTCTGGTGCACTACTGAAAGAAGTTACTCAACCTATGCTCACTGAGCTCTGATACCATGTAAAATTATAAATCACAGCACATCATGGAGCTGACTATACCTCACAGAGAAAGAATGAGCATACAAAATGAATTACCGTGAAAATTGCAGTAAAAATGATCACACAAGTAATCATTCATGAGAACTCAAATAGGAACAGAATAGTGTGTAATGATCCAATAATTAGTATATTAAAAAATGATGTTACAATGGAGAGAATTAAAATCACCTAGGATAATTTGAGTCTCAGTCTGTCTAGCATAGGAGTTGTCACCAGTAGATTGCTTTGGAAGACCCAAACTCAGCTCAACAGAACCTAAACTTAGTTAAATGATGACACAATCAGTTAATTGACCAAGAGGGGCGAATTAGTGAGTTTATCATGCAAATAACTCAGAAAAGGGAGCATGAGGACACAAATAATGGCAATTGGAGCATAAACCCCCCACAAGAGTCAGCTAACTCAGGTGGATTGAACTAGAACACTGAGTTGTCTCCTGAAATGTAGGGAATTGACTAATGTGGTCCTAAAATGATGCATGTATGTCGCATTGGGTGGATAATGGGTCCTAAATGAAATTTTCACACCACTAGGGGGGAATTACATCATCAACTGCTAGGTAAATGAAAATAATGCTAAGTAGGAAAATGAAGGAGTATTAATTATCCTAACAAAACAAACTTGTTGTGTATTTAGATGTGCTGTTGGGAGTGAAATATGCTTGTGATCCCTTCTTAGGCGAACATGCCAGACCACCATTTCTATAAAGGTAAAAAATGTTGACCCATTTATGCCATATTTGGAGATGGAGACACACTAAGGTCAACTTATCCTTGAGACTCTCATTCTTCTCTCTTTCGAATATGCTCTTACATTTTCTCTTAAACACCTGCAAAGTAAATAATAAATGTGGGAAAAGTAAAATTTTCCCAATATATTATAATCAATGCAATTCAATTACAAAAACTTACCGTCCATTCATGAGAAGGTTTGTTTCCCCTCCCAGAATTCTTTATCTCACCAAAATTATCCCAACGATACCTAGCTTTCAAAATTCATGCAATGCACTATGTTTGAACCCATGTTTTGTTTGCCTCATTTTGTTGCTTGCAAAGACTTAGTATTGTACTCACAGATGTGGAAAGGTCTATAGTTCTAGCCATCTTCTCTCTGAAATGATCATGGAGACTACTATATACTTTATTTTTCAATTTTTCCTTACAAGCTTCTATAGTTTGTTTCCCATCAAGAATACAAAAATGTACATCTTCCCTTGAAACATCTTCCTCTATTATGAATTCTACAAAGATGTATGGTGTCCTAGTACCCCCTTTTGTAAAAGGAATCAATAATCCATATCTTTGTATGGTGTTTGGATTTGCTACCATCGACTGCATCAATTCAGGCACCCAATTCCCATTGATTGATCTATACTAGTACTCTTCAGGTGCCACGTGACACCGATGAATACCAATTTTGAAAATTTTTCCATCAAATAAGAAAGTGGAGGCACTTGATTTTTTTTCACCCCCTGTTTTTTTAATTATTTTTTCTACTGTTTCCATCCTGACCTCAGTTGGAGTCTATCGCAACAATTTGAAAAGGGACATTTTCAAATCCTTGTCCAAATTGTGTGCATACCTACACCTCCAATATGTAAGGTTCACACCACAATTTTGATTGAGATTATTCCTAATATTCATGTAGTGCACAATAGATGATTTTTTTTAAGGTATACACATTTCAAAACAGTTTGAATCCCATTATGTATTGCATTAGCAGGTATTAATATTTCTGGATTCTTTCCGTAGTTACCCAACTTCCACCCATACCTATATGACGACACATATTTCATTTATACAGAGGCTTGCATAAGGTGTTGTTGATATTCTGAAATTCTGTAACACAACAAATCATTGATCCTGAGAAAATCTCACAGTGAAAGAATTAGCAAGGGAGATGAATTGTAGTGAAAACTAGCAAGAAATGAGCAGTAAATCAAACATGAAAAGAAAATGAGATGTGCATAATAACTGGTGTCATATTCCATTAATATGTATAGTAAAATAATATAGTATAATTGAGAGAATTCGATTATCCAGGAGGAATTCGAATCCATGTCATTCTAGCATAGGAAATATCACCACTACAGTGCTCCGGAGGTTCCAAACTTAACTGATTGTCAATGAACTTAAGCTATTATCAGTTAACTGAGCATGAAGGGTGCATCAGTGAGTTTGGCATGCAAATAAGGCTAGAGAGGGAACATTTGATCATAGTCAGTTGCAATCGGAGCTAAAACCCCCACTAGAGTCATGAAATCAGGTGGACTGCACCAGATCACTGAGTTAGCTCCTAAAATGTAGGGAACTGACTCTGCATGGCCTAAATTCATGCATCTAGGGTGCATCAAGTGGATAATGTGTCCTATATGACATATTCACACCACTATGGGGTCAACAACATCATCCAATACTAGGAAAGGTAAATAATACTAAGGTGGACAAGGATTGGAGTATTAATTATCCTAACACCCCCCCTTAATCCATACTTAGACAAGTTGGGCCCTGGTAACTGAGACCAAAGGTCACCCAAACAATAAGAAATAATTGTTCATGAAACGAAGGAAATGGGGAAAACCTCATGGGAACCCCCCGTCAAAAATGAACAAAGGGAACTCAAGCATCCTTCACACTAAGTAGAGATATGAGATAAGAAAATATCTTCTGAGTGAAAGACTTTGTAAAAATGTCTGCAATCTGCTCCTCTGTAGGATAGTAATGTAGTGTGTTGGTTTTGTTGTGCATTAGTTCCATGATGTAGTCCATATGAACCTCAATTTTCCATCTTGGATCATGGAAAGCCTCTTTGAAGGATTGTGGATCGAACTACACCATCATGTTGAAACTCTCTAGGATAAGTGGATTTGTATGACATAGTGCAAGATTTTGATCTTGGTATTGATATTTGGTTCTTCTATGATTAGATGGATCCCCAGCTATGTTCGTAGCAGCTTCAAGGAGTTTGTGAGCCCATTTTGTCCTTGTCCATGGATTGTGAGCAGGTGTTGGTTCTAGATCTGGATCTACTTGATCTTAATTTTCAACATCAATATTTGATTCAAATTGGTCCTCATCAGAAGAGACATCATTCTAATCTTCAATAGGCGCAAATGGAGTAGGCATATCAAAACTACCTTCTTTTCCAATTGACTGTAGATCTTGTAATGGATCTTCATTGAATTGGACACTTCCTTCAATGAAGCATATTTTTCTTGCAATCTCCATCAGCTTGTATTATTTTGCATCTTCTGCATATCCCAGTAGAATGCATTCACTACATTGGGGTTGAAAAGCCTTTATTTTGTCAGATGGGATTCTGGCCCATGCCCCGAATCCAAAAACCCTTATGTGAGAGACATTAGGTCTGTGTCCCTTCAGTTATTCGAATGGAGTGAACCCATCCACATATTTGTGGGGTACCCTATTCTGAATGTATGTGGAATAGTTCACTACTTATTCCTAGAAATATGGTGGAATATCCCTTGCTTCAAGCAAATAGGTAGCCATCTCATTCAATGACATATTCTTCCTCTCAGCTACACCATTTTGTTGTGGTGTGTATGGGACAAAATGTTTCATTTGAATGCCCTTAGAAGCACAAAACAACTGCAAATCCTTCTTGATGTACTCCCATCCATTGTTTGATCTGAGTGCTTTGATCTTCTTCCCAATAGTGTTCTCAACCAAGGCCTTGAAGAATTTGAAAGTATCGAATACCTCAGACTTTTGTTTAAGAAAATAGATTCAACAAAACCTAGATAATTCATCTCTGAATGCTAGAAGGTATCTATATCCATTCATACAATCTGTGGGAATCGTTCCTGAGACATCACTGTGTATCAAATCAAGTATGGAGGAAGCTCTCTTTTCCTTCCCAACATCAAACTTTCGCTCTGGATGCTTCCCTACCAAGCAGCCTTTGCAGCTTCCTTGAGAGAATGTTATGATGGGAAATCCTTCAACCATATCTTCCTTGTGAAACTACTGCAAGTACCTGAATTTGATATGGCCAAATATCTCATGCCAGAGTCTGCTAGTCTCATTGGCATGGGTCAATAGGGAACTTTGATGTAAATATGGAAAAAAATGGGAGAACTCATATGCCTTTGAGGCATGGTTTGCAACACCTTTGGCTATTAGCTTCCTAGATAAGATCTCTGTAATATCAACTGTGTCAGGTCCAAGAACAACTTTCTTCGGTGAACCTGTGTGTTTCATCTGATAAACAGATAACAAGTTTGCTTCTAGAGAAGGCACACACAAAAAATTATTGAAATTTCCATGCTCTAGTTGTAGTGTTCCCTTCCCTTCGACTGAGATCTATGAATCATCTCCCATGTGAACACTAGGATCATTAGTGATATCTAGAGAAGAAAATGATTCTCTTGAGGAAACCATGTGGTTGGAGGCTCTATAATCAATGAGGAAGGCTTGTGATTGTGAGAATATAGCCTTCAGTGCATGGCATCTCTCATGATCATTTGTCTCATTTCTAGAATTGGTCTTCCTTGCACCTTCTGGGAGGGAAATGTTGTGTTATTCAAGAAGTTTAGTCATTTGATCTATCATATTCTTCATGCATGAACTCTCTAGATGGTTTCCTTTCTTACAATAGGTACACTTGGTCTTATCAAACCTATTTTTCTTATCCTTCTTGAAGCTAGAGGCTCCTTCTGATGGATTAGGCTTATCCTTTGGATTGGATTCATATGGATTTCCCTTCTTCTTTCCTTTAGCATTCGTACTTTTGGACTCCCCAGCCATAAGAGCCTAATTCATGGAGGCTTACATGGATCCCATTTGAATAAGTTTGTCTTGTTCTTGGATGAGGGACTCAGTGAATTCATCTAAAGAAGGAATTTTCCAATTGGGGATTGACAATCTACCAGAATGGAAGGTGGAAAAAAATACAGAAAATTCAGAGCCAAGCTTTCTTAGGATGGATAGCACCAACTTCTCATCCTTCTTGTCAATTCCACATTGTTTGCACTGCATAACTAAGCACTTGAACTTTGAAAAGAACCGTTGTATGGTTTTGAAACTGTTGGGTTGAAGAGAAATCAATTCATTCTCCAAAACGTGTCCTCTTAGATCATATTGAGTTCCAAAGTTATTTTCAAGCTTCTTCCAAACCTCCCTTGGGGTCTTCAATCCATCTATATGGAAGAGTAAGTCTCTAGAGATGTGAATACACATAAAACCAAAAGCCTCATCTAACTTGTTTGGGCGCTTTTCTTTATCAACAACTACCTAAGGTTCAAACTCCTTCCCATTGTGACCCTGTACAGACTCTTGTTGCGCAACACAATCGGCATGTCTTCCCTCCAATATAGATAATTGAAGGGTGTTAGGATTCTTGGTTTCAAAGGAGCATTCAAATGATCCATCTATAACTGTTGGAGTGAATGCAAACCACTACTAATGCTACTCAAAGTCCTGCAAAAAACTCTCAAAACAAATATAAACCAGCTCTGTTGAGCTCTGATACCATGTGAAATTTTGTAACACAACAGATCATTGAGCCTGAGAAATAATTAGCAAGGGAGATGAAAGAATTAGCAAGGGAGATGAATTGCAGTGAAAACTAGCAAGAAATAAGTAGTACAGTCAAACATGCAGAGAAACTTAGATGTGCATAATAACTGGTGTCATATTCCATTAATATTTATAGTAAAATAATATAGTAAAATTGAGATAATTCGATTAACCAGGATGAGTTTGAATCCATGTCATCTTAGCATAGGAAATATCACCACTACAGTGCTCCAGAGGTTCCAAACTCAACTAATTGTCAGTGAAATGAAGCTAATGTCAGTTAACTGAGCATGAAGGGTGCATTAGTGAGTTTGGCATGTGAATCAGTCTAGAGAGGGTGCATTTGATCACAGTTAGTTGCAATTGGAGATTAAGCCCCCACTAGAGTCATGAAATCAGGTGGCCTGCACAAGATCACCGAGTTAGCTCCTAAAATGTAGGGAACTGAATATGCATGGCCTAAATTATTGCATGTAGGGTGCATCAAGTGGATAATGCATCCTAGATGACATATGCACACCACTAGGGGCTCAACAACATCATCTAATACTAGGAAAAGGGAAATAATACTAAGGTGGACAAGGATTGGAGTATTAATTATCCTAACAACCCTACTTAATCCAAACTTAGACAACCTGGGCCCTGGTAAATGAGACGAAAGGTCACCCAAACAATAAAAAATAATTGTTCATGAAATTAAGGAAATGGGGAAAATCTCATGGGAAAAAATCCCCTGTAAAAAATGAACAACAGGAAACTCAAGCAGCCTTCACATTAAGCAGAGATCTGAAATAGGAAAATCTCTTATGAGTGAAAGACTTTGTAAAAATGTATGTAGGATTCTCCTTTGTAGGACAGTAATGTAGTGTTTTGGTTCTATTTTGCACTAGTTCCCTGATGTAGTGCATATGAACCTCGGTTTTCCATCTTGGATCATGGCAAGCCTCTTTGAAGGATTGTCGATCAAACCCCACCATCATGTAGCACCTATCTGGAAGAAGTGGATCTGTATGACATAGTGCAACGTTTGCATCTTATTATTGATATCTGGTCCTTCTATGGTCAGATGGATCCTTAGCTATGTTCCTAGCAACTTCAAGGATTTTGTGAGCCCATTTTTTCCTTGGGCATGGATTGGGAGCAGGTGCTGATTCTGGATCTGGATCTGCTTGATCTTCATTCTCAACATCAAGCTCTGATTCAACTTGGTCCTCATCAAAAGAGACATCATTTTGATCTTCAACAAGTGCAAATGGAGTAGGTAGATCAAATCTACCTTCTTTTCCAACTAACTGTAGATCTTGCAATGGATCTTCATTCAATTGGACACATATTTCAATGAAGCATATTTTGCTTGCAATCTCCATCAGCTTGTATGCTTTTTCCTATTCTGCATATCCCAACAGAATGCATTCTCTATTTTGGGGTTGAAAAGCCTATCTTTTGTTAGATGGGATTTTGGCCCATGCGTTGGATCCAAAAGCCCTCTGGTGAGAGACATTAGGTTTGTTTCCCTTCAGTTCTATGAATGGAGTGACCCCATCCACATATTTGTGGGGTACCCTATTCTGAATGTATGTGTCATAGTTCACTTCTTCTTCTTAGAGATAAGGTGGAATATCCCTTGCTTCAAGTACACAGGTAGCCATCTCTTTCAATGACCTATTCTTCCTCTCAGCGACACCATTTTGTTGTGGTGTGTATGGGACATAATGTTTCATTTGAATGCCCTCATAAGCACAAAACTGGTGCAAATCCTTC
The DNA here is from genome assembly GCA_027924585.1 of Larix kaempferi. Taxonomy (NCBI): domain Eukaryota; kingdom Viridiplantae; phylum Streptophyta; class Pinopsida; order Pinales; family Pinaceae; genus Larix; species Larix kaempferi. Next base: position 4,321,547 of record BSBM01000555.1, on the reverse strand, counting down.
TTGATGTACTTCCCTCCATTTTTTGATATGAGTGCTTTCATCTTCTTCCTAGTAGTCTTCTCAACCAAGGCCTTGAAGACATTTAAATTCTCGAATAACTCAGAATTATGTTTAAGAAAATAGATCCAACAAAACCTAGAGAAGTCATCTATGAAGGTCATAAGGTATCTAGATACATTCATAGAAGCTATGGACATCAGTCCTGAGACATCACTGTGTATCAAATCAAGTATGAAGGAATATCTCTTTTCCTTCCCAACATCAAACTTTCGCTCTGGATGATTCCCTACGAAGTAACCTTTGCAGATTCCTTGAAAGAATTTTATGTTGGGAAATCCTTCAACCATATCTTGTTTGTGCAACTATTGCAAGTGCTTGAAGTTGAGATGGCCGAATCTCTCATTACAAATTCTGCTAGTCTTGTTGGCATGGGTCAAGAGAGAACTTTGATGTAAATATGGAAAAAAAATGGGAGAACTTATATTCCTTTGAGGCATACTTTGCAACACCTTTGGCTATTAGCTTCCCAAATCAGACCTCTGTAATCTCAACCATGTCAAGTCCAAAAGCAACTTTCTTCGGTGAACCTATGTGTGTCATCTGATAAACCGATAAAAATTTTTCTACCAGAGAAGGAACATATAGAACATTATTGAAATTTCCATGCTCTAGTTGTAGTGTTCCCTTCCCTTCAACAGAGATCTGTGAATCATATCCCATCTGAATACTAGGATCATCAGTGAGATCTAGAGAAGAAAATGCTTCTCTGGAGGAAACCATGTGGTTGGAGGCTCCAGAATCAATGAGCAAGGCTTGTGATTGTGAGAATCTGTAACGCCCATATTTTTGATTCGGCATATTTATTAGTTAGATACACCATACTTTATTTCTTATATATTCTGTTGAACTCAGCTCGACTGAGTAAACTATATTGGACCTCGTTATATGATGTTACTCTGTTTTATGATTTCACCATGATTATGATGTTACTATGTTATGCGATTATGATGTCATGATTATCATATGATTTCCTTATTTTACGATTGCAGTATATGTTTATATGTTTTCATTAATGAAATGTGAAATATATGATTCGGTACGTGGATACCATCTTCTTATATGAGTTATTGAAATGTTATATGTCATACGCATCTATGAGGAGCTAAAAGGTTACATAAAATAAAATGATAACATGGATCAATTGGCGATCAATGGAAAATGCTTTCTATAAATTGTATTTTGCAAAACACTAACCTATAGGACACAAGGGCTATGGGATAGCCAGTTACTTGATCTGATATATATCGGAAAGGAAAAACATGTTCATACCACAAACCTTAGCAGCCAAAATGAGGATACGATAACACAATCTGATAATCCCGATAGCAGCAAGTATGAGTTGATAAGGGCGTAGGCCCAGTATGTTGAGAGGGATGGATGTGTTTCCCACCCTATGTTTCCATGAGACCCGAGGTCGTGGGAGGGCCGTGCTGAGACACGCTCCCCATGTTGTTGTGATGACGATGGTCGGATGCCTGCTAGGGGAGGATAGGTCCGCTGTTCAGCCGACGCTATCGCTCTCAAGTTCTATGTGGTCAGATCGGTGAGTCCGACACCCACTGTTGTACTAGCAGAGGAAGGATAGGGAGGATGCTGGACGTAGGTTATGATGGGAGGATGTGTTAGTTAGTACTGTTGGGGGTTTAGTATTCCTTGATTCCGAGTTAGTGGAAGTAGGCACCCTTCCTTGTACATGATTGATTAAACTAATGTAAAAATAAAGAGAATGATGTGAAATCGTAAAGAATTAACTGTTAAATAACTGAGAATGTTGAAGTAATTGTACTATATATATTATGTTTTCTTCTACATGGGGGTAAATACTACTATTAGTTAGCAGATATGCATAGGCCGGATGGGGTTTGTCTATAGTACATTTATGATCTGTGCATACGCTGGCCACGCATGCACACCTTGCACATGTACACTAGTATCGACATACAAACACTTAACATATTGAATACATGTATAAGTTGTCATAAGTAATTAGGTTAATCATGCATTGACCGAATTCAGATAATGAATATAAAGTTATTTTAAGATGTGTAAAACAAGTCGATTAATCTATGTATTACTCGTTGGTAACATCGTGATATACAATTAAGACAAGTGTCATCAGTTAACATTGTCGTCTGAGAATTGTTGTAAATAAGGTAATAGTACTGTCTAATTAATTAGTAAGATTGTTTAAGCACTTAAGGGTGCTTTGTTTAGAAGAACGACTATACTATATAGATGTTAGGGTACTCATGTGATAAACGAATGATGTAAAAGACATCTTTATTAAAATTCATCATTATTGTTACCTTACGGGGATTTAATTAATATTATTACTTAAAATTTATTTGAAATATTACTACCCATGTCAAAACAATTGCAAAATAGATAAAATGTAAATATTGATTAATGAATGATTAGAATGTGATTATTTTACATTTCTAAAATTAGACATAATAGGATAACAATTTTTGGAATGAACGTGATGTGATGGAAAATGGGTTATTAATATTTAATTATTCAATGTGAATCGTAGAAATTAAATCTCAAGATAAGTGATCTCGACGGAAGGTAGACCCTTAAGACACGCCATGTCCACATTGAAAGGGGTCAAATATTTATATAATATTTTATTAAATATCTTAATGACAATAAATACAAGGTTTGGTGAAAAGACTTGCAATTAATAAACCTTGTCCCGAATGGATAACCTTTGGGTGATAATTCCCACCGTAATAAATACTTACGACCGTCAATCCAAAACCAACTAATTTTTCCATGAGAGTAATTAATTATACATTTTTATAAAGAACCGTGTATGAATGAACTGGTGATAGGAGTAAATGTTGAGGGGCTCGAGAGGGGGATTTTGGGGCGGTGGAGTAAGCCCAAGATAATCTCGAGGAAGGGAGATTATATAGAGGGGGAGAGCTTGGAGTAAAGGGGAGTTTTTTTTTGGGAAGAAAAGAAGTTTGGGGGAAGAAAAGAAGTTTGAGAACAAAAAGTTTGGAGAACAGAAATTGGGGAGAACCGAAGAGAGGATTTCTCTCGGGATTATCAGATTGTGGGCTCGGGGGCTTGGAAATCCGTTGATTTCCAAGGGCCAGCAAGATAATAGCTGGTCGGTAGGGTGGACACTTCAGTTTGGCTGTCTAAGAGGTTATACAACCTACTACAAACTACGGTTAGCATCAGCATCAGGTAATTTCCTTGTTATTTACGTTATTTGATTATTATGCTAAAATCTTACTGTAAACATGCATAACTTGCTATTTACTGATTTACTAAGTTGTGAAACATATTCTTATGCTGGAACATGATTGTTGAAAAGAAAATAACGATATGTTTTTTATTTTAAATTACGAATGTAAGGTTAGTGAAAACACGACAGTACACTAAATATTATTTAGGCACATAGTAATTCTTAGAAATTTACTTCCATAAACTGATAAAGTTTAAAACGTAGAAAATTAACCCTGAAATTTTACATAGTGCTCTGCTGTAAAAACCAGAGCACTACAGAATCTATCCTTGAGTGCATGGAATATCTCATGATCATCTGTATCACTTCCAGAATCAGTCTTCCTTGCACCTTCTGGGAGGGAAATGTTGTGTTGTTCAATAAGTTTGGTCATTTGATCTATCTTCTTCTTCATGCATGAACTCTGTGGATGGTTTCTTTTCTTGCAATAGGTACACTTTGTCATCTCAAACCTATTTTGATTATCCTTCTTGGAGTTGGAGGATACTTCTGACGGGTTAGGATTCTCCTTTGTCTTGGATTCATATGGATTTCCCTTCTGCTCCCATTTAGCATTTGTACTTTTGGACTCCCTAGCCATAAGAGCCTGATTCTTGGATGTTTGCATGGATCCCATTTGAATCAGTTTGTCTTGTTCTTGGATGAGGGGCTTAATGAATGCATCTAAAGAAAGCATTTTCCAATTGGGGATTTACAATCTACCAGAGTGGAAGGTGGACAAAAATATTGAAAATTCAGGGCCAAGCTTTCTTAGGATGGATAGAACTAGCTTCTCATCCTTCTTTTCAATTCCACATTGTTTGCACTACATAACCAAGTACTTGAACTTTGAAAAGAACTGTTGCATGGTTTCGAAACTACTAGGTTGAAGAGAAATTAATTAATTCTCCAAAACGTGGCCTCTCAGCTCATCTTGCTTTCCAAAGAGAGTTTCAAGATTATGCCAAACCTCCCTTGGGGTCTTTGGGGATGTGAATACACATAAAACCAAAAGCCTCATCTAACTTTCTTATGTACTTTTCTTTCTCAAAAGCTACCTGAGGTTTGACCTCCTTGTCCATTGTGAACCTGTACAGACTCTTGTTGCACAACACAATCTGCATATCTACCCTCTAATCCAGATAATTGAAGGGTTTTAGGATTCTTGGTGTCGAAGGAGCATTGGAATTCTCCATCTATAACAGATGGAGTGAATGCAAACTGCTACTGCTGCTAATCAAATTCCTATAGAAAATATGAAAACAAAGATAAACCAGCTCTACTAAGCTATGATACCATCTAAAATTATGTAAAACAACAAATCATTGAGCCCAAGAAAATCTCATAGTGAAATAATTAGCAAGCGAGATGAATTCTAGTGAAAACCAACAAGAAATGAGCAGTAAAATCAAACATGCAAAGAAACTCAGATGTGCATAATAACTAGTTTCATATTCCATTAATCTGTATAGTAAAATAATATAGTACAATTGAGATAATTCGATTATCCAGGAGGAATTTGAATCCATGTCAGTCTAGCATAGGAAATATCACCACTACAGTGCTCCAGAGGTTCCAAACTCAATTGATTGTCAGTGAACTGAAGCTACTATCAGTTAACTAAGAATGAAGGGTGCATCCGTGAGTTTGGCATGCAAATCCGACTAGCGAGGGTGCATTTGATCACAGTCAGTTGCAATCAGAGCTTAAACCCCCCACTAGAGTCATGAAGTCAGGTGGACTGCACTAGATCATTGAGTTAGCTCCTAAAATGTAGGGAACTGACTTTGCATGGCCTAAATTCTTGCATGCAGGGTGGATCAAGTGGCTAATGTGTCCTAGATGACATATGTACACCAATAATGGGTCAAAAACATCATCCAATACTAGGAAAATGGAAATAATACTAAGGTGGAAAAGGATTGGAGTATTAATGATCCTAACATATATAATACTCTTAAAGGTACACTGTTATACAACGCAATATTTAACATCAGAATCATTTTATTTAGCATCTACAATTGATTCAAATTGAATCAGAAGTTCTTATTCATTCACAACTATCGAATTCAAAACAATTGCTATGGTTGTCACACTATCCCACGTATCAGTGTGAACATACAGGTCTGGGTAGCCATTTTCTAGCTCTGCAACCTCTACAAACCAGTTTAAATGTTACTCTTCACAAACACGTTTTGAAGAGACTTGAAGCCTAAGTACAATTATATAAGAGGATCCAAGGTGTTCCATTGAAACTCCTATAGGAAATTTGATTGTAAAACTAGTTAGTACAATTATAACATGATAAATATATAATGGCACAATAACAATAACTACAATAAATTTACATGGACATATAGAAATACTTCCATAAATTACATACAGAAACTCATCGGAAACTGAATCTAGGGAACTTATTTTTGCATCGATGGAAACTATTTTCTATTAAAATATGTCTTAAAATTTGTGGAGCATAGAGGGAAAAAAACCCAGGAATCTAACTTGATTTCATTAAACAAAAACAAGTTATACCTTGATTATACCAGTACCTAGGAAAGCACCACATGACAAACCGGTCGGAAAAGCACACCTGAATTTGTAAACCATTGTCACTTTGTAAGGTGGAATTTACAATTCTACAATGGGCCTGTGAGCCCAACGGCTCCACACAACCTCGAATGATTACAAAACAAGAGGCAATGCGCTATGCATTACATCAAGAAAAAAATGCAGCTCGTTGCGGTTTCCCAAGTGCACAGTAGTGAAAAGGAACTTATCATAAAGCACTGTGGATAATTCCCTAAACCACGTAGCTGACATATCAGTACGGCCCACTATAAAGCATGCTACATAAAAACAACACATAAACTCCCCTCCCTGCAGTGCATATCCTTTTGGCGGGGAATTAAGATTTGCTCCGGGTGACTACTATTTAGGTACTATTTTGTATTATTGGGTTGGAGAAATTTAAAGAACCGCTTTGTATGTACCTATAAGAATGATCTCTAATGGAACTGTATCAAAGGTGCAAATGGCTATTTTTTCAATAAAATTTAATGGGAAGTATATTTATTTTTTTGTTATTGTCTTTGGTTTTTCGTGCCAACTATAACACACCAAGGGAGGGAACCCTTAAACATCGAGAGTTACAAATCCTAGTCTATCACCTGATGTACCTTTCAAATATTCCTATCTTGTCAGCCGAGGCACCTTTCAAATATTCCTATCCTGTCAGCCGAGGTACCTTTCAAATATGCATGAAAAATTTGACTGGATTTACAGCTGAAATATGAGGTGTGCTAGGGAAAATCTCGACCGTGAAAGTAATTGTGAGTGTTTAATTTTTAAAATAAGGCACAATGATTACAAAATAAAGCAAGATCATAGCAAGGGCATCCATGGTTCCTTAATCATAACCTGATTCTTGAAAAAAAGAACATTGATCATGAAATACAATTCAACAACAAAGCATGTCGACTATCCATTTAAATGCATTCATGAAAACTATTGGAAAATCACACAGGCATAATAAAGTTCTGATCCATGTGACTTAGGAACTCAGAGTTATGCTAATTGCTTTCCTTTTTATCTCTGCGCTGTAACCCCGACACCATGCCACCTTGGAAGTGTCTATAAAAGATTCTAGAGTAGTGTCTATAAAAGTGTGCCTTTTATACCATTTTTTGTATTGAGAAATCCTACATTAGTATTACATAGGGAATTTAAACAATAAAAATATGCAGTTTGTTCTTCCAAATCCTACATTAATAATATATATGATATATATAAGTGACAAAATATGCAGATTGAAGTAGATGATGGAAGAAGAAACAAGGTATACAACGAACATCAATGCTTCATTTAGTCTACACATAATTTGTTTTCAAGTAAGATTAACTATATTAATATATTATGGAAAAATGTATAAAGGTGGGAGGGAAGGTCTGAATATCCAAACGATTAACCAAAAATCCATAGAGTTTTGAGCATCAGAAAACATCAGTGCTTCATTTAGTCCACACATAATTTTCTATGAAGTAATAGAAACTATATTAATATATTATGGAAAAATGTATACAGGTGGAAGATTGGGTCTGCATATCAAAACAATTTAAGTGGTCATCCAAAGTTCTAAGAATCATAAGAATATTCTAGATAGATGATAAACCATGTCAAAGAGCCACTGCAATGGTTCTAAAAACCATCAAAACTAAACTATGCTAGCCTCAAGTTTGCAGAAACTGGGCAGGAGCTAGGTTCGCTGAGTTCTACGCTCGAGGAGCTCCATCAAAATGATGTACGAAGAATCCCCACATTTGGCCACCCATATATGTGACAATCTCCATGAGGTAAGTGTTCAGATGTTTTAAGGTCTCTAATCGTTGCTTAAGGTGGTGGTAGTCTTCGTCCTTCGGTCACATACCCGGGGCCACCATATATTTGGTGTGCTAATAAAGCTCCAATGTCCTATAAAATTGAGAAGTTCATAATCTACTACAACCCAAGTCCGGAAATATCACTTCAACCTGCCTTTCAACCTCACCATATTTTTAGTATGCCATAACTAGTTTGACCTTCTCTTCCAACACATCCATGGTCACCTCCTCCTCCTTTGAGACTTCCTTGTGCTAAAAATTTACTGCTTCCATGGAAGCCTTAACCTTGCAAGTCGAACTAGCTAAACAAGGGAAGGAATTTCCACCACGACATGCCATAACACCAGGAGTGATTCGAGTTGAAAAAGATAACACAACAAAATACAGAAATGAGTTTTTAATCCAGTGAGAGTGAAGCTAGGACCAATGAGTTTCTTCCTTTATTTCTGGTGCTTTCTTTCATGCTATATGGTGAGATTTGGGTGCATGGTTTGGATGGATTTATTTCATAAAACATCACTCTAGCCAAATCCTTCATTGCAATCTCCAGTAATGAATATGGCCATCATTTCAATGGTTATAATCATTTTCCCTTGCACATGAGTTCTCACCTTTTCCTGAGATTGACGATCCTCCACCGCTCATCCACCCACTAACTTTTATATGGAATGACGAGCCTCCACTGCTCCACATATGTGAGCATCCTGTATTCTTTGTCCACATGGGCCTCTGTTAGCTTCATTCATAACACATATCCCATCCGGGAAATCATTGATTCTTATTATTCCACACATAATTTAAAAAAGTGTATCCATACAGTAATAAGAAAGTATTTACATTGCAGGATATCATAGATGTGTTTCTACAACTATTTTATTTTAAATTACAATTAATACTACTACAATAACTGAACAACTTAAAGTACAAGAGAAAACCTCCAAGGTGTAATTCAAAACATAATTAAGTTCCAACATATGATCCAAAATAAAACTTACACGGTAATTTTAAAAACCTACTTAACGTTTCTATGTTCATAAAATTACGAATAATACTACACATGGAGTAAAATTTTCACAATATTTATCCAACTCATCCTTAGGGTAAGCTGAAATAGTATGTTGAGATAAGAATCCATTGGCCTCTATCCACATAAACATCCATCCCACTATAGGAATTATAGTCCATCTACTCTTGTTGCACCTTGTGCGAAAGGACCCATGCTCCTTCTCCTCCCAAATGTCTAATGGAGTTCCCATGATACTTCTCCTCCCAAAAGTCTAAGGGAGTTCCCATGCCACCCATTCGAATGGAACAAGCCTGGGAAGGGTTAGTGATCCTTGACTCTTCCTTCCAAATATTTCTAGAGCTAGAGGAAGGGCCAACCACTCACTCGAATTAGAAGAGTTTGAGAAATAGTATATTGAGATAAGAATCCATTGGTGTGAGGAACCTGCAACAATTAATTAATGAAAATTCACGATATATCAGAAATAAAAGAACACAGAATATATTTATTGATCGTGGGCCACTTCGAGGGGGAAACCTCATTTGAGAAAGCTCAATACAAATAACTTCTCAATGCCTTCATTGGCCTCAACATGTATTTATATACTAAGTCTATGCACCAATACTATGGATCAATACCATGGAACATATAATACTATGAGACAAATTACAAAGCATGTGCGTCCAATACTATGGATCAATACCATGGAACAAATAATACGAAGGGCTAATACAAACTAAGGATCACTACCATGGAACATATAATACTACAAGACAACTTACAAAGCATATGTGTCCAACAACAATATACCAACAACGTAAAGAGAAGGGTCGACATGGGTTCCTAACATCCCCTCCCCCTTAGAAAAACCTTTGTCCTCAAAGCTTTAGATATGAAAATTGATGCTGAATATGAAGGAGTGGTTTCCATATAGCATCCTCTGGTTGCATTCTGTGCCAATGAATTAATACCCCTGTGATAGATCGAGAGAGAAGCTAGCAAGTGCGCCTATTGAGGATGGCCTTCAGCTCCAAAAGGATGGATCCTTCATTATCCAGTTCTGGTAAAATAGTTTGTCCTATGATGTTGTTGCCAAGAACTTGTGTCATACAAGAGACATGAAATACTGGATGAATGCACGAAGAAGGAGGAAGTTCCAATTTATAAGCAATTGACCCAATATTCTTAAGAACCTTATAGGGCCCATAGAAATTTGGAGTGAGCTTATGATGCCCTTTGATTTTCAGGGAGGATTGCTGTGAAGGTTGTAGATGAAGAAAAACCATATCACCTGCTTGAAAATTGCACTCAGAACGGTGCTGATCGGTTTGTTGTTTTATTCGAATTCTTGCTATGTGAAGATTGTCCTGCAAAATGCGAAGAATCTGATTGCGGTTTCTAAGAACTGAGTCAATTTCCTAAACTGGTGAACTGTTGAGGGTGTATGGAACAAGAAATGGCGGTGCCTAACCATAAATTGCTTCATATGGAGTCATTTTAGATGCAATATTGTACCACCATTCAGCGAGAGAGAGCCACTTTTCCCATTGAGGTTGTTGTTCGGAGGTGAAGCAACGAAGATAAGTTTCCAAACATTTATTGGTAATTTCAGTCGAACCATCTGTTTGTGGGTGAGACCATGAAATCATCTTCAGTTTGGTGCCAGCGTGGTGAAATAGTTCTATCCAAAAATGACTGGTGAAAGTTGCATCGCGATCTGAGACAATGGAAGAAGGGATTTCATGAAGACGGAAGATCTGGTCCAGGAAAATTTGGGTGACTAAGGAGGCTTTATAGGGATGGATGAGGAAAAAAAATTGACTATATTTGTAGAGGTGAGTAACCACAACCAAAATCACTATCTTCCATCTATATTTAAGGATCCCTTCAATGAAATCCATGGAAATATCTGTCCAAATCCATGAAGGGATGGGAAAGGGTTCGAGAAATCACGAAAGGAGTGTCTTTTCACCCTCGTTGAGATGGAAAGTATCAAATTCAGCTACCATCTGTTGGATTGTCCTTTTCATTCCCTGCCAAAAGAAGTTACGTTGTGCCTACTCATATGTTTTGAGGAACCCAGAGTGCCCTGCCGATGGAGAAGCATGGAGTTCATAGAAGACATCCTATTGAAGAGATGTTCTCTGGGGAAGCACCAGATGAACCTTGTATCTTATGAGATTTCCATCTGAAGAGTAATGCGGTATAGTAGAAGGGTTGTTGTCCAACCATTGGATGATTTGAGATAATGAGGAGTCACTGACATAGCCATGTTGAACAGATTGCAACCAATTTGGAACATGCATAGAAATATATGAAAGAGAAAGTTGGTCATCAAATGTGTGAGAAAGAGCATCCGACACCCGATTGTCCTTACCCATCTTGTAAGTGATCTCATAGGTGTTAGGATATTTAGACACTTAGGATTTAGTTAAGATCAACTTGTGTAATATATCCGTTAGGAAAAGTGTGTTTCTTTAGTATGCATTAGTATGCATTTGTAAATACTTAATCCGATGATCACAATATGTTCCCGAATCAACTTCTCTTAGACGATACCTACCCTTGATCCGTGGCTTAGAACCCGATTGGTCCATGATCTCTATTTAAAGAGCATGGAGGGTCATTGGAAAGTTGATCAATTATGAGAAGCTCATTTGTAACTTTCTTTCTTTGCATAATAAATTGCTACGTAGAAGCTATTTGGTCGGGGCCATGGAGTGTTTCCCTCTCGAGGGTTTAAACCACGTCAAAACATCGATGTGTTGATCTGTGATCTGTTTGTGTGAAGTGGTTTCTCTAGGTGTTTAGTCTTTTGGGAGTACCCTGTGTACCCGAACATGGTATCAGAGCTTTTATGAAGAGCCGCTTCCGGTTATGATCTAGATCTTGAACTGTTGTTGCTGAAACTTGAAAGGGTTTTTGGTTTTGGTATTTCTGTGCATTTTTGAGCTGTGGGAGGTGTTCCATTGTGTCTGGAGCACCGTTTTCATTGGGAAATAGTTTTCGTTTGATTGAAAACAGTTCCCGGTTGCTTTAGAAACGCGTATTTCATTAGATCTGAAGGTATACTGTTACAGTGACGTTTTCTTTATTACTGTTTTAAAAGGAAAAAAAATTCTCATATTTTATCAGTTTTTATTATTAGATTTTTTTAGTCTCATATTGTTGGTTTCCCTGTCTGTGTATACTCTTTCCCGTGCACCTTGTGTGATCTCAGTGAATCAGAAATAGAAAGGGAAAGGGTTTTTCTCGGCTGCGTATGCTCTTTGCCGTGCACCTTGTGTGATCTCGACAAATCAGAAATAGAGAGAAAACATAAAATTTCTGGGCAAGATAACGGAAAATTTTATTTGTTTTGGTTTATGGTGTGATTTGAAGAAAAAAAGCCAGTACAGAAACCGAGCAAGAAGAGTAAAAAAACAACCCTTCCTCCCCATATTTTACATACCTTTTAATCTAGCTCACTTAGTTCAAAGTTGCTTTATTCCTTAATAGGTCTTGAGTTAAAGTCTTAGGAAGTTACTTTTAAAAGAAAAAGTGCATGCAATTTCTATTTTCAAATTACCTTGTTGTAAAAGTGCATCTCACTTAAATAATAATAATAATAAAAAAAAGTGAATCACTTAAGTTCTTTTTTATTGTTGCACTATTTAAAGTAACATCATTGTAAAAGTGAAATCACTTATTTTATAAAAGTGATTCACTTAAAACAACTTTCTTGTAAAGATATTGTCAAAGGTTCATCTTGGGAAGATGGGGGTCCTTTTTTTTCTAGCTGCACATTCTCTATCTGCCGCGTCACTATTGGGGACATCTTCAACTTTTTCTTTGTTCAAGCATAACTTCATCATACAGAGTCAGTTTTCAGTGTCGTTTTTTTTAAACTGTCTATTTTTTTGATTGCTTCGCATCCAGACTATTGGTTTCTGTTTTTATAGCCTTAATTTGCAGTATGGCCGCCCCTTGTAATATTCTACTTACTGGTTCCAACTATTTCTCATGGAAATCTCGTATGGAGGATGTTCTATGAAGTAGGGGACTTTTCAGAATTACCTCAGGGAAAGAAACAGAACCCACTGATGATGACAAGAAAATAAAATGCGCAAATAGATGTGACGAAGCTCGTGGATTGATTAGGATGTCAGTCTCTACTGATTTGCGATTCCACATATCTGGAATTGATGAACCTAATGCTGCTTGGGACAAGTTGGAATCTGTGTTTGGTAAACACAATGAAATTCGAGGTCACCAAGTTGAAAATGAGTTGATTTCTTTAAATCCAAGTTGTTTTTTATGCATACAAGATTATTTATCTAAGTACAAAACTCTTATACTTTTATGTGAAGAATGCAAGATTAAGAGGGAAGACAAACAATGCATTTATCATATTCTTTCCAAACTTAGACCTACATATTCTGTTTTTGTATCTACATTTTACTCCATGAAAGAATCCTTGAATGCTATCAAGAGCCTAGTCTTGAATCCTTTTGTGATTCCTTGATTAGAGAGCAAGATAAGCTCATCCATCTTGGAATAATTAACAATGCAAATACATCTGGGAAAGCCTTATTGTCCTAACAGAAAGAAAAGTCCAAGCCTCCCAAGAAACAATTTTTTTGCAATAATAAGTCAAACAAAGGTCCCAAACTCTCTCAGTCAGCTCCTTCATAAATGATCCAAGCCAAAAGGAAAGAAGACTGAGCGTCATTGCACTTATTGCAAGAAAGATAATCATGATGAATCGAAGTGTTTCAAGAAGATGGCAGCCTTGGAATCAGCAATGAAGAAGCACCACATCATCCTAGATTCTCCTTCAGAATCTACCTCTCATGGACATGCACTTTGTGCTTCTGGTTATTCTTATAATGCATCTTCTTCTTCTACTTCAAATCAATGGCTCATTGATTTTGGAGCATCTTATCATATGGCTAAGGATCATGCCATCTTTTCTACTATGCATGGATGTAACACCAAACAAATATTTGTTGGTGATGATAGATCTCTAAGTGTTGTAGGAGCTGGAACAGTTCTAGTAGATAATGGTCATTTCAGTGATGTACTATGTGTTCCAAGAATTTCCTGGAATTTGTTATCAGTTTATCAAATCACTCATTCTGGTGAAGGTAAAACTGTGACGTTTACACCTCACCAAGTTGTAATCAAGGATTTTAAAGATCCTCAACAGTTCCTAGCTACCGGAATTGTTGATGATATTACCAGGTTGTAGAAGTTTAATAACTTTGGGTCATCACCTTTTCCTTCAGTTTTTGTTGCTCATAGTGATAACTTGAGCAAAATTTGGCATGAGCGATTTGGTCACTTAAATTATCGCTCCTTGCAACAACTATGTAAAGACAATATGGTGACAGGTCTTCCGATGGTATCTTGTAGGGATGGTGTTTGTTCCGGTTGTGTACTCAGAAAACATCATCGGGACAGTTTTGACAAATGTGCCTCTTGGCACGCCTCGGTTCCCTTGGAGCTTGTGCATAGTGACTTGTGTGGTCCTCTTCCATCTGCTTCCTTTTCTAGTTTCAAATATTTCTTAACTTTCATTGATGATTACACCAGACGAACTTGGGTTTATTTCCTAAAACTTAAGAGCGAAGTATTTAACATGTTCTTGTCCTACAAGGCCCTTGTTGAAAAACAATGTGGTCATCAAATTATTACGTTAAGATCTGAAAATGGAGGAGAATATGTTAACAAAAAGTTCACTATTTTCTGCACTGAACAAGGAATCCAACAACAACACACTGTTCCATATACACCACAACAAAATGGTGTAGCTGAATGGAAGAACCGCACTTTAAAAGAAATGGCTAATTGTATGATCCAATCTAAGGGACTAAGTCTTCAATTTTGGGCTGAAGCCATTAATTGTGCAAATTACATAGTTAATCGCACCCCCACTAAAGCATTACAAGGTATCACACCGAAGGAAGCATGGAGTAAAATTAAACTAGATGTAAGTCACTTCTGTGTGTTTGGTAGTGAAGCATGGGCTCACATTCTGGATGAAAAACGGAAAGCATTGCAGCCTAAAAGTGAAAAGTGCATATTTGTTGGATATTCTGAAGATGTAAAAGGTTATCGACTTCTTCAACTACATTCTCATGATGTAATCATTAGAAGATATGTTAAATTTGATGAAAATATGTTGGCCTACGAGCCTAACTCGGCGATTGTGCCATCTTTGGCCTGCGAGCCTGATTCGACGATTGTGCCTTCTTCTTCTTCTTCAAACTTCCTTGACAGGTTTCCAACTCTAGTTTCTGATGATGACAGTGAGGATGAAAATCCACCTCCGCCTGCTCATGTTCCTCCAGTTGCACCAGACAAGTGCTTCCTTGATGGGTCCATTCAACATGTGAAGCAGCTGGTGATCCTAGAGATCAACGTCGAACACGTTCTCGGTTTCAGCGAGCCTCTTCTCTTTTAGCTCAGTTTTCCGAGAATAATGATCCAGAAACTTTTGTAGAAGCTTCAGGAAATCCAGATTGTGATGTAGCTATGGATGAAGAATATCGTTCCTTAATGGCAAACGATACTTGGGATCTTGTACCTCTTCCAAAAGGAAGAAAACTTGTCAGATGTAAATGGGTCTACAAAACTAAGTATGCATCAGATGGAAGTGTTGAAAGACTTAAGGCAAGGTTAGTTGCCAAAGGTTTTTCCCAAGTTGAAGGGATTGACTACAATGAAACCTTTGGTCTTGTCACAAAAATGAACTCCATCCACCTTATTCTTTCCCTTGCAGCCTTACATAACTGGGAAGTCCATCAAATGGATGTCAAGTCTGCATTCTTACATGGTGATTTACAGGAGGAAATTTACATGGAACAACCTCCTGGATATGTTCAGAATAACTCTAGCCTTGTCTGTCGCCTTAAGAAATCCTTATATGGCCTTAAGCAAGCTCCTAGAGCTTGGTATGCCAAAATGGATAGCTTTCTCCTTGACAGGGGTTTTTCTAGATGCCATTTTGACCCCAATGTCTATACCAAGAAAGTAGGAAACCATCTCATCATACTTATTCTATATGTTGATGACCTTATTCTTACTGGTAGTGACCTTAAGCTTATAACCCATGTGAAATCCAGTCTTAAGCAAAATTTTGAAATGTCAGACTTAGGACATTTGCATTATTTTCTTGGTCTCCAAGTCCTGCAAACCAAAGAAGGAATCCTAATGATCGATCCTAATGATCGAAAGTCTACTGCAAGTTATGTTTTCAGTCTGGGATATGGACCTGTCACTTGGGCTTGTAAGAAACAACAAGCTCTTGCTCTTTCTTCAATAGAGGCAGAATATCGAGCCGCGGTTAATGCCATTCAGGAAGCTTTATGGCTTCGACAGATCCTTTCAGAATTTGGATTCGAGCAGCAGCAACCTACTCCACTTTGGTGCGACAATCAAAGTGCCATCAAGCTTGCCAAAGATCCAGTCCTACATCAACGCAACAAACACATTGAGCTACATATGCACTTCATCATAAATCTTGTTCATGATCGTGTTCTTGAAGTGCTCTTTTGTCCTACAGATGATCAAGTTGCAGACATCTTCACCAAGTCTCTTACAGAAGCGAAGTTTTCTAAACTTCGATCTATGTTAGGAGTTCAGGAACTTGTCATTAAGGGGGGATAGGCTCTAATGCCTCCTTCCTTCTCCTAATAGTGTCACTTTTGTAAATCCTTCAATCCTATTCCAAGTCGTTTGTAAGGGGGGATGTTAGGATATTTAGACACTTAGGAGTTAGTTAAGATCAACTTGTGTAATATATCCATTAGGAAAAGTGTGTTTCTTTAGTATGCATTAGTATGCATTTGTAAATACTTAATCGGATGGTCATGATATGTTCCCGACATAGAGTGATCCGACGGCTCAACTTCTCTTAGATCATACCTACCCTTGATCCATGGCTTAACACCCGATTGGTCTATGATCTCTATTTAAAGAGCATGGAGGGTCATTGGAAATGTGATCGATTATGAGAAGCTCATTTGTAAGTTTCTTTCTTTGCATAATAAATTGCTCTGTAGAAGCTATTTGGTCGGGGCCGTGGAGTGTTTCCTTCTCGAGGGTTTAAACCACGTCAAAACATCGGTGTGTTTATTTGTGATATGTTTGTGTGAAGTGGTTGCTCTAGGTGTTCAGTCTTTTGGGAGTACCCTGTGTACCTCAACAATAGGCATAACCCATTAGTTTGCGAACCCATTTCAGTTGTGCTGGGGACGAGAAAGGTTTTTACAGGAAATATTTGAGACTTTGTTGATCAGTCTTGATGTAGAAATAATTCCCTAATAGGTATCTCTGCCACTTCTGTATTGCATGCAAAATAGGCATCATTTCCTTCCCAGATATAGAGGCATCTAAATTCTTACCGAAAATGTCTCTTGAAGGTGGCAATCCCACTAGTTCAGCAAATACACCTACATATCTATCCAAAATGTGTTGTAGATCCAAAGGAGTAGTTGAGACCATTGATGGGTGCATCTGAAGGGAATGGAGCTGAGTGATGACACCATGTGAATTATTCTTAAGGATCTTTTCCAGGTGATGTGAGCTAATGATGCAGAGAGACCTTGGTTGTAAGCCCATAAATGTGTGTTTTTTTCCATTGACTGAAAACTGCATCCAAAGTTCAACAAAATCCCATAGGATGGGGCCAAGTGTGCGTAAACATTGAGCGCCCAAAACCAAATCACATCCACCTAAGGACAAGGAAAACACGTCAGAGCACAGGTTAAAATCTTCCATAGAGATATGCACATTGTGACACTTCCCCTTGCAAGGTAAGGTGCCCCCATTGGCAATCATGAATTCAAAGTTGGATCAAGGATGGACAAAACAATCATCCTATTTGGTGATCCAAGAATCAATGAAGTTATGAATTCTACCAGAATCAATGAGTATTGTAAGAGGGAGATTCTTGAAGTAACCCCTGAACTGCATTGTTTGTGGGGTGGTGAGTCAAGCTAAAGCATGGAGAGATATCTCTGGGTGGTCATCCGGAGGTGGAGGGTCAATAGGAGGCTGCTGAATGTCAACCTGATCATATATTGTATCCGGAGCTTCTTCACCAAGTTCATAGGTAGGCGGAGAATCCACATCCTAGAGTTAGAGCTATTGCTCAACACATCTATGTCCTCGAGTGAATTTCTTATCACAATTATAAATTATCCCTTTTTCTCTATGTGCCCGCATATTTGATTTAGAAAAATGCTTGATAGGAGTTGGTTGAGGAGCTGGCGTGATGGGAGGTCGTTGGGAAACCATATTTCTGAATGGAACAAAAGTGGATTTGGAGCGCCGCTGGGATGTGACCTTGTCCTCTTCCAACTTAGCAAACCCTAGGACTTCCATCATTGTGTTGGGACAGAACATTTTAAGCTCTGAGCAGATTTCATCCTTGAGACTATTGATAAAACAAATCCTGTAGAATTCATCAGACAATCCTTCTGTGTGATTGGTCAGTTTCTCAAATTCTGTTTGATACTCTCTCATAGTGCCAATTTGATGAAGTTTAGCGAGTGCTCCTATGAAGTCATCAAAATCACTAGGACCAAATCGTTGCAAAAGGAGTTAGAAACAATCTGTCAATTTTGGCTCGTCATGAGCCTTGATGTACCAATGTTACCATTGAAGGGCTTCTTGTTCCAAATGAAACGATGCAAGTGGAACTTTGTGGACATCAAAAGTATTATGCAGACTGAAATATTTTTATGCCCGGTATATCCATCCAGTCAGATCATTAGCATTGAAGCGATGAAAATCAAGCGTTGGCCCACAAAAATTGCTGGAAGAAAAGAACCCAATGTCTGCAGAAGATTCTGGTTGTCGTTTATTGTTCATGGGTAAGTGCTGAAGATGGATGCTAAATTTTTTTTCATCTAGATCTTGGAGTTTGATTTTTAGGGCTGCAAGTTATTCCTCCATGATTTGAGCTCTTGCGTGGGTGACAACCATAACCAAGAGTTTTTGTTTTGTTTTGTGAATGGGTAAAAAAACAAAAAAAGAAGCTTCTTTAGTAAAGGAAAATTTGGATTTGGGAAAACCTCTGATGGGTAATTGGGGTTTGACTAGGTTTTGGGCACTTTCTAATGGACATGTAAGTAGAAAATGGGGATTTCAGAAGTGGGGTGAAAGAATGGGAAAATTTGTTAAAGAGGAACAAAGAAGCAGAAATAGGAAAGGAACACTCTGGCAAAATTTGAAGGCGATTGGGTGAAAATCAAAGAAGTTATGGCAAACCCTAAAAATAGACAGATGTAGGATTTATGGCTTCGGGAAGTGGAATTTGGGATAGGGTCCTCAGGAATGAAATATGTAGAATGGGGTTGTAGGATTTCCTGTGAATTTTCAAGGGAAACAAAGTTTTTTTTTTGTGTAAATAAGTACCCATGGGGATTTGAACTTGTGACCTTCCATTACAACTTTGAATCTCAATTACTCATTACCAATTGCTCTGCCCCCCATGGGATTCAAGGGAAACAGAGTTAACAAAAATAAGATATGGAAAAAAAAATTATAGGGGAATTTTTTAGGGGTGATTTTTATACACTCGGCCACCAATGCTGTTGAACGGATTGCATATTGGAGTAGTACCCTTCACTCCACGGCTCAGGTAAAACTGATAACCGCTTTACCAAAAACAACAGCTCTTGGTTTACCTCATGGGTAGGAACTAGTCAATCAGGTAGGGGTCGTTTCCCTTTTTGTTGGCAGTTCCTCTCAATGGGCCAGCTACTTCAGTGTTCATGTGGTACTCCTAACAATGAGTTTTAGGGAATTTCCCAAGTACTTCCCAAATTTAAGTGGATAGGGATTATTTCCAGATCCAAACCTACAATTGAAAGGAACAATATAGATGCAAAAAAAATAATTGGCAGAAATTCCACCCAACGAGCCCAAGAAAGTGCTCTAATACCAGATGTGAGGAACCTCCAACAATTAATTAATGAAAATGAATGATATATCAGAAATAACAAAACACATAATAGATTTATTGATCGCGAGCCACTTCGAGGGGGAAACCTCCTTTGAGTAAGCTCAATACAAATAAATTCTCGATTCCTTCATTGGACTCAACACGTACTTATATACTAAGTCGATGCGCCAATACTATGGATCAATACCATGGAACATATAATACTACGAGACGACTTTTAAAGCATATTCGTCCAATACTATGGATCAATACCATGGAAAATATAAGACTATGGGCTAATAAAAACTAAGTATCAATACCATTGAACATATAATACTACGGGGCGACTTACAAAGCATATGCGTCCAACAACAATATACTAACAAAGTAAAGAGAAGGGTTGACATGGGTTCCTAAAAATTGGCCTCTATCCATATGAACATCCATCCCACTCTAGACATTATACTCCATCTACTCTTGTTGCACCTTGTCGGAAAGGACCCGTGCTCCTTCTCCCCACAAATGTCTAAGGGAGTGCCCATGCTACTTCTCCTCCCAAAAGTATAAGGGAGTGCCCATGCCACTGATTCAAATGGAGCAAGGGTGGGAAGGGCTAGTGATCCTTGACTCTTCCTCCCAAATATTCCTAGAGCTAGAGGAAGGGCCAGTCGCTCACTCAAATTAGAAGAGTTTGAGAAATAGTATGTTGAGATAATTAGAATCCATTGGTCTCTATCCACATGAACATCCATCCCACTGTAGACATTATACTCCATCTACTCTTGCTCCATGTTGTGGGAAAGGACCCATGCTCCTTCTCCTCCCAAAGGTCTAAGTGAGTGCCCATGCTACTTCTCCTCCCAAAATTATAAGGGAGTGCCCATGGCACTCATTTGAATGGATCATTGACTCTTCCTTCCAAATATTTCTAGAGTTAGAGGAAGGGCCAGCTGCTCACTCAAATTAGAAGAGTTTAAGAAAGGGCCCCTTATCCTTCCCCTCCCATGTCCTAAAAACTATTCCTCGTCACTCTAACGATAACAGCATGAGTGTCACCACTCCTCATCAAAAAATTATAAGGGAGTTCCCATGCTACTCATTCTTATGGAACATGTGTGCGAAACAGCTACTGCTCCTCAATTCTTCCACCCAAAAATTACCAAAGTGAGAAAAAGGAAAGTTGCGCACCCAAATTACAAGAGTTTGAGAAAGGGGCCATGCTCCTTCTCCTTGCAAAAGTTTGAAGGAGTGCCATGCTACTCATCCAAATGGAACAAGCATGGGAAAGGGCTAGTGTTCCTTGAGTCCTCCTTCAAAATATTACTAGAGTGAGAGGAGGGGCCAACTACTCAATCTAATTAAAAGAGTTTGATAAAAATACCATGCTCCTTCTCCTCCTACATCCAAAACACTTGTCCTCGTCACTCTAACTATGAAAGGGTGAGAAAGGGCTAGCGCTCCTTCTCCTCCTTACTCAAATTTTAGAAGTGTGAGGAAGGGCCAATGTAGTTATAGTAGGGTATGATAGAGACAATTTTTCCCCTCCCTCTCCCATAATTCTAAGGGAGTTCGCATGCTTCTCATTCGAATGGAACCAGAGTGGGAAAGGGTTAGTGCTCCTTGAATTTTCCCTAAAGAAAGAGAAAATCCCAACTTCTCACCCAGATTACAAGAGTTTGAGAACGCACCTATGCTCCTCCTCCTATTCCTTAAAATTACTTGCTGGTAGGAAATTGTGGCCACTCCACCTCCTCCTCATCACTCTAAGCATTGAATGATGAGAAAGGGCCATTTCTCCTTCTCCCCCTTACTCTAATTTTAGAAATTCAAAGAAGGGCTAGCGTTATAAGGGGTGATTTTTTATTCCAATAGTGTGTTTTTTTACTACTAACACTCTAAAGAGAATGGATTACAAAAAAAAAATTAACCGTATTTTACGGTATAAATGACCCATGATGATTTTCCCGTCTCCATCCATCATCAAGAAGTCCAAAATTAACAACAAAAAGCATGGCATGAAAGTAACATTGGAAGGAAGGATATATCAGTCGAAGATTTGGTACTTTTGTATGCCAGCAAAATAAAAGGCAAACAAGGTCAAGTATTTACATAGGTCATGAATGGAGCAAGACCAAAACGATACAGATCATAATACAGGCATGGCGCCCAGGTGACCGTGGAGTGACAACAAGAGGCACGTACCTACAGACCGACGAGATTATCATCTAGATCAACCACTTCCACACACACTAATTAGTGCATTAAGAAATCTTCTTTCGGAATTCTTACCAAGCGTGCGAATGATTTGTAACCCTCAAAACTCATATTCAATGCATTTATTTGCCCACCTTAAAAGCTCATAGCGTGCCACACCTATAAATACAATACAATTTTCATATTTACCATAAGTTTTTTCTCCAAAGAACCAGATATGGCACTGAAGAAATACGCAAACAAAACCAAGACCAGAGCCTCAAAACGAAAAGCCTTACTGCAACAAGAGGAAGCAGCCATGACTCCCTGACAGAAAGAATCCACTAAATAAAGAAAGTGAAATTGGATGAACCAAAATAGGAAAAATACTGTGCAAAAATGGAGACTTAGGCAGTCCGATATAGACAATTGATAGAATGTGCCTCGAAGCTCACTACTGCGAAGATTCTACACTATCTAAATGCACCCTTGTTGAACTCAATTGATCACCTAAGGGAAATCATAGAAAAATTTATTGTTAGTAGGTATCACAATGGGAGAATCTGGATCGATAATGGCATTCCGATCACATACTCCCTTATTGATGCAATTACCAGACTATCAAGCAAGGGACCAACAATACCTATCACACATGAACCCCGACCGTTAGTTGAATAATTCACAGGAGCACCATCGGGAAAAAAATCAAAAGGTTTGATGATTAGAAAAGTCAACTGTGAGACAGTTAAATGGGATGCTATCATAATTTCACTATGTTTAACAAACTCAGTTCGGTCATCCGAATTGAGGCTCGACATGTTTGAAGTAGTCAAAGAGGTTGCTTGTGAGGCCAAAATACTGAATTGGGCTGACCATATCGCCAAATTAGTAAAAGTTAATTGTGAAAAGTTCCAGGAACAAGCACATGCCATCAAATTTTCGTCATTTCTCATCTCGATAGTAATGGCGAGAATTACCCCAGTCGATGAAATAATGTTCACTGGCACTGAACAACCTCTTATGAGGAATTTTTGGATATTTGAAAGAAAAGGCCCGTTTTCCAAATCAAACAAAGAAAAAACCTAATTGGAACTCTGGTTCCAGGATATTAAAAACAGATGTACCAGATGGAGAGTGCACAACAAGTTCGTCATTTCCTACCGAAAGGATCACACATTGAACTTGCATCTAATCACACAAAAGTATTGTTCATGCAAGGTGTAGGAGGGGATTCTAAAGAGCTTGACTACTATCCTAACATTTCTGAATTATTCGTTGACTTATCGAGGCATTCAAACACTGTAATCCCCATACCGAATATGGCTAACACCCAGGATATGGAACTTACTGAACCTCAAAAAGAGGGAGATTTATAAGAATAGAGAGAAGTATCATAATATATTACAGCATTATATACATAAGAAGGGCCAATTAATCCACTAGCAATCGTACTAGTTTCCAGCAAAGGAAAAGAACCAGTCAGTGAACCTTCAATCAAAATGACTGACGAATAAGGAGACGAGCCCCTAGTCAAAGAAGGAGTTGAGCCCAAATTTCATGAGCCTCGACTTTAGGAAAAATTAGGACAATTCGCTGAGAAAATTATTATGTTCCAATGCGAGCTCAGAGCTAAGGTGTCTAGCCATAATTCCATCAAAAGAAAGTAGGTCTTGCTCGAGGGCACAAATGATGATGTTGAAGAACTTAGAGAAAATGATAATCACGTCTTAGTCAATTCAGTAAAGAACAAATTGACTATTGATCTCCATATTAAGAAGAAATACGAGCCGAGCATACCATTTCATCCATTGAATTCAAAGGAAACCGTTGCTATTCAACCACCCCATCCTAAGAAAGCTTGTACGACCCAGTCATCCAAAGAAAAAAATGTAGTCGACCTAACCAACGAATCCCCATTTAAATATGACCAAATATAGTCGAATAATACCAACAAAAGGTAAACACATTTAGCCCTGTACACTTCACAAAGACAATCAAATTTAGTAAATTTCTTTCAGAGCACCTATCCCATCTCCTTGCAACCCATCCTGGCCAATCAACTGTTATCCTTAAGACTAGACGACCTGCATTTAAATTCCCAAGAAAAGTAAAATTACCCTCGCCAAAATTTGTAAAGAAGTCTTCTACCCCCCCTTTAGCTAGAATCAAATCCCCCTTGTGAAATCCCTTGAGAACAAGTTTGGCATCAACCATACTTTTCATTATGAATTTTTTACCTATGGAAACATATCCTCCCCTTTTCCTGCATTTTACATGAACCCACTTACAACATCAATACCTATGAAAACAACATTTGAATCAATATAAGTAACCCCTTCCCCCTCCTTTAATTCGACATCCACCTTACCTAACACAAATTTCCCTATTCCCCCATTATTGTCGATTCCATTGTCTTCAATACCATTGTCATTTCCTTCAACTCCTACGTCGGCAATTTCTGATTCGTCCCTCGCGGATGAAAATAAACCTCCGATGACACTACCATTGACAGTATCGTCAAATTTGTCATCAATGACTCCCTCAAATGACCCTCCTACCTCATCCTCTCCACCTCCATATAATACCCCACCTGCATCAACTGTATCCACATCGAATGCTCCACATACGACAGCGGCTCCCAGCAAAGATCCAAAGAAATATTCCAAGAAAAGAAAAAATGGAAAAATAATAAGAGTGACACTAATATAACCCTTATAGTCCATCCGATGTCTGGAACAGAAGCAAATCCAATGATTTTCTCCCCTACTATAGCTTCTGAATAAGATCTTGACGACTTTATCAAGGTGGCCACCTAGGAACAAAGAAAACAATGGGCCAAAAGTTCAAAGAAGCTCAAAAAAATTGAAGTGGAACAATGGAATGCATGGACCACCTGTGCAGTGACAACAAAATAGATTATGGACAACTTCCAGAATCTCTTCCTGATATACCAACCAACAAAATAAAATCTCTACTCGAATTTGTGCTTGAGAAATATGAAAAAAATCATGAATGC
Source organism: Larix kaempferi (assembly GCA_027924585.1). NCBI lineage: Eukaryota > Viridiplantae > Streptophyta > Pinopsida > Pinales > Pinaceae > Larix > Larix kaempferi. Next base: position 4,296,725 of record BSBM01000555.1, on the reverse strand, counting down.
CTACTTCAGAAGCAACAAGATGCAACAGTTCACCTAATTTCCCACCAGTTCAAAGTGTTCAAAGAATGCATCACCAAGCTAAAGGAATATGAAAAACAAGCAACCACATCCTCGGTCGCCCTCAACAACTGGTACTCATATTACGAGAAAGTTTTTGTGTAAATTTAGAGCCCACAAAGCACCTTAATGGAACGCTATAGGTAGATGAAATCATTTGAACCAACCATAAACCAAATTTTACATGAACAAATTACCGTGGAACATTAGCAACAAGAGTAGTTATGAAACCATGAGTACCAATGGCTTCAGGAAGGGAAACTAGCTTAGGAATATGTCATTCAGATCACTCGACACATTTACAATTTAATTAGAGATACTAAAGTCCAAGCATAGAGCATTGGACCCGAGATCAACAATATGTTAGATAAAATAATCCATGTTAAGCTCATTCGGCTATCTGAACATACCAGTGTTGCAACTAACATCAGGGCTATCCTTACTTATTGGGAAGAATTCCAGGACTGCCTTGCTCTCTTCATCCCATCTATTGTTGAAGCATATGTTGAATGCACCCCTCCAAGCGAAACATCCTTGTCACAACACCTCTGACAAGATTCTTCAATTAAGTAATTTTGTAAGAAATTTTGTTTGTATTTTTATACCCTTGTTCTCTTTGGGTCTAAGAAATTATTTGGGTAATTGTATGGCTCTTATAACTAGGATGGTGAGCCATATGAAATAACAATAATTATCCTCCTTTTCTACATTCAGGTCTGATTATATAATGAAGATACTTGTTCCTCCCTCCTCCATTACTTTCTCAATTTATCACTCTCTATGTGTATGAATGATATTGCATGGGATATATATATATATATATGCTTGTATATGATGTACTAATAGTAACCCCATGTAATCCATTAGAATACAATTGGGGCCATGCTCCTTCTGTCCTCACAAACAATGAGTTAGGTTTGAAGAAGGGAGTGGCAACATTGGCCCTTTCCCGACAATCTAAGGGTGTGCCCATACTCCTCCTCCTATTTCTTAAAATTACTCTTCCTTTGCAAGTTGAAACAAGTGTGGGAAACAATTTAATCAAATTTGGGTAAGTGCCAGTTCTCCTTGACTCTTCCTCCAAAATTTTATTAGATCCAGAGAAAGGGCCATGTCCTCACCTAGATAGATACCAAGAGTTTGAGAAAGGGTCCATGCTCCTTCTCCTCCTTTGTCACAAAATATTGCTCGTTGGAAGATGAGGCCACTCCAAATCCTCCTCATCACTAGAACCATAAAAGGGAGAGAAATGGCCAGTTCTCATTCTCCTCCTTTCTGAAATTTCAGAAGTGGGATAAAGTGCCACTCCCCCTCCCAGCAGTCTAAGGGAGTGCCCATGCTACTAATTTGAAAGGAACAAGTGTGGGAAATCTATAGTGGTCCTTGAATATTCCTCTCAAAAATTTCCATAGCTATAGAAAGGCCCAGTTACTCACCCAAAGTACAAGATTTTGAGAAAGGGCCCATGCTCCTTCTCCTCCTACCTCCTAAGCACACTTCCTCGTCATTCTGACCATAGAAGGGTCAGAAATGGATAGTGCTCCTTCTCCTCCTTACTCAAATTTCATAAGTACGAGGGAGGTCCAATATTATTATAATGGGGTGAGAAAGGGAAAATGTTTCCGCTCGCCCTCCCAATAGTCTAATGGAGGTTGTGGCCATGCTACTCATTCGAATGGAACAAGTGTGTGAAAGGGAGATTACTACTTGATGTTTCCTCCTATAGAGAGATAAAGGGCCAGCTATTCACTCAAAATACAAGTTTTTGAGAATGGACCCATTAGAATTGAAAGTGAAGATCTAATTTTCCATCTAGTACATCTGAACAAGTTCAAGTGAAGGAAAACATATTAATTTGATCATTGCTCCAGCACAAGAGTTTCATCCAGTTAAAAGATTACTACATGAGGGTGCAGCCTATGAGTTATTGCAGCTGTAGTGAGTTCAATATGGATCAATAATTTCATTCTTCAGCCCATGGTATTAATATGGTAGTGAAGGATTTCTTTATTCTCATACAATCCATCAATTTCTATCTATATTGTAAAATCATCAACCTTTGGGGATTTTGGCTATTTTAATGGTAATAAATAATGAATTCACCTCCAAATTCATGATTCAAGATTTCTATTTTCATATCATATGTTATCAGACCTGTTACTATATGTTATTATGATTTATTAAATTAATTGAGTTATTATAATGGTCAGATAGCTAGACTATCTCTTTATGCATGAATTTTTGACTAGTCTTGTAGTTTCCTTTACAAAACGAGTTCTATGAGTCTAATTTTTATTCTGTAAAGCATTGAAGGTCACTAAAACCCTCTTGAATCCATCCCAATCCTTAAAATTATAATTCTTGTCCCTTTGAGTCATTTTGAGTCAGTGAGAACTATATCTAGTCGCGCTGCCACTATTGAAACAATTTCTCCCAAGTCACCCAAATTGAGTCTAGATGCCCCAAAAACCACTATTTATTTGGTTTATTAGTATATTAGAGGAAAAAAATAGGATATACACATTCTTATTTCACCCCAAGTTAGTGGAAGGATCTAGTTTGCATATGTTGGTGTACCTAGGGAGCTTTGGAGTAAACATTAGCGGTAGCTATTGTTGAAACATAAATGGTACCAAAACTTTGTGCAAACGATTATGAAGCTATATTAGCCCCTATTGTCTAATATTATTCACATATGATATTAGTCACATCAAATCCAAAAAATCCTCCTTGGGAGGAAGTGGGAGGGTTTAATTGTGCCCAGAACTAGTTTTGACAATTCTAGCCTAATACTAGTTACTAGTTCTGAATTTTTCTGACTTGTTATTTTGCAATTGAGTTAATATATATCCCAAAAATACTGATCGGTGATATTAAATATGATCCACGGATTTCCTAATGACCTACGGTGTTCCATATCTAAACTATCTACATTTGTACGATGGATCACATCAAAGGAGATTTAAATTGCTGACATTCCACGGCGGCATCAAGAGATAACTGAGATTGTTTGTATGTTTGAGAAGGAGATGTTGTCAAGTTTCATGAACTTGCAGGTTCATCTTCCAATTCACCTAATCCACTAGTTTAAATTAGTCAAGGTGTTCTCATGTCGTTGGATGTTCTTCTTATAGAGGTTCATGAAAAAAGTGAAGGGTTTTGTTCACCAAAGATAAAAAGATGAGGGTTCTATGGAAGATGGGTACGTAGTATATGAGTTGTTCTATTATGCCAGTGATTACATCAAAAAAAATTGAACCACTTATACTATGAAACGAGAACTCGACATAGTTCTTGTTTTTCTCTCTCCTAATTTCAGTAGCTATTTTTACCTCCGTTTCGAAAAGGGTTGATACCAGCATCACACATTTTCATTTTGAGGCATTTTTTTGGGCCTTTAAATTATCTTTGTCGTAAAATATTTTTAATTTCTATTTTTAAGTGTGTTTTTAGAAATTTAACAAAATAACATACATTTTTAAGCAATTTATAATGAAAAACATATACATTTTGCAATTTTTTCTATAAAATAAGACATTTTTATGGATAAAATAAGACATTTGTATTAACAAAATTCTAAAACTTCCAGAAAATAAGGACATTTAAAACCATTTTCAATGAATTTTTAGATATTTTTTGTATAAAAATGATACTATTTCATATTATTTTCCGAAAAGTGATGATTCACATAAATTCAAGAAAAAATATACCATATATTTGTAAAAATGATATTAAAAAACATTATATATAGAAATTTTATTTTTAAAATAAAGTATGAAATTCAAAACATTACTAATATATCTTATCAAAAAATTGTCAAATTTAACATTTTCTTCAAGACATGAAACTAATCAACAATATCATGCAGGCCAAATTCTTCATCGAAATTGGAATTTTCTGGACCTTGGATTTCTTCAGGGGAATCAATGTCCTATTCCATTGGGTATTATATGTCTACAAGATTCCCAAAGTGCTCCTTTCCAAACACCACTCCTTATGGGGGTTGAGGCTTTTTGGCATCTTTGCTACAAGTGTTTCACTAAACTCTCATTTCTTCAAACCAACTTCTTGCAGTTCATCTGGAAGAACTTGAATAAAATTAACTCTTTGCTTGATGTAATTGCATTACAGTGGATCATTATCAATGTATATGCAATTTGTTCCTTTCTATAAGGAGCATGCTATTGTTGTACCTAATCACCAAAAACATTTTTTTTTTAAAGTCAAATAGCATAAAGAAGCATACTTTAAAACAATAAAATAATTAAGAATAAAAAAACAATAAAACTTGAAATATGCTTTCATATGTAATATCCGAAAGTTTACCTAAACTAGAGAACAAATCTAAGACCCAATCTCCTTCTCTTGAAAATGTATCTATGAGATAATTAATCAACTCTTGTGGCTTTTGATAGATGTTTACAGTCACTCCTTTCAAATCCCTTTCTTCATATGTTAGTTTTTTAACCACGGCATTATAACTCAACACGTGACTATATTTTCCTTCACTCTTTTCATTGATTAAAAGAGATTCATAAGTCTCATATTTTGTCCAAGTTGCAAGATGTATGTTTTCAATATCACTCAGAAATGGATCACTGCCGGAGCTATGAATATTAGGCTTTTTCTTGTAACATAAAAAAAAATAAAAATAACATATCAATAAATATAATTGATTTATAAATCCAAAAAATTGATAATATAGTGTAAGTATATTACCAATAAAGTTGCATCCTTGTTTTCCCTTTACCCTTGAAGGATGTCAACAACCCCCCTAATTTTGTGTCTGAATGGAAAACAACAAATCTCCATAGTGGTGATGTTGTGACATCTACAAATCCTGAAACCACTTTATTAAATGATTGGTAGGTATAAGGCTCACAATCATAAGTAGTGTTTTGGATATTGTATCCATGAGGGATATCTGCAATAACTAGTGCGTACTCCTCTTTAGGAACAAGATTTGCAATGTATGCATAGTCACCTAAAATGACTTTATATTGGACAGTGTGAAGACCATTCCAAATATAATGATCAAGTGTATCATCAAGTTCAACGTATGGAAGACGTTGTCTCCTTTGTCGTTCTATTTTCGCTCTTTGGATGAATTTTGATGGACTCTGGTACTCTATCTGTATTGCTTTTTGGAATATTCAAATGAAAATTATCTCTATAAGTAATAAAATAGAAATGAATTGAATTAACAAATAAATAAAATAGGATGTATCATAGATCAACATACCTTCTTGAATGCAACAAAAAATTGTTTTAAGGTTTCTATTGAGCTTGAGTCTGGATAGTTGCATTTGAAATCATCCCAACTCTTCTCATTCAACATTATAACTATCTCCTCTTGTATTTTCATGTAAATATTGTGACTAGACAATGAAACAATAAAGAATGTTTACAATCATATATAACAATATAACATAATACTTACTCAAGAAAAAAGCATCGTATCATAAAAAAACATCAACTTACTTGTAAAATTCACTTCACATTTCCTCCATGGATAATTCACCTGAATTTACCTGTGATAGTATTGTAGCTATTAGTGTTTCATCCCTCATAACTTGCATTGTTCTACAAGGTGTAATAGTCATGTCTTCTCGCAGATTCTTGACGTCAGGACCTGTCTTACCACTGCTCCATGGAACAACTTTACTTTTTTTCATTTTTTGATTTTTATGCCAATATTCTCCCACAAGATAAATATGTCATCAATCAAATCCCATGTTTTCCCAACTCTGAAAGCCAAATGGAAATAGCCATCTACAGCTATGAATGCATCACTTCATTTGGCATTTTTTTGTTTCAAATTATTGTGATGAACCTACAATAATTAATTAATGCAAATACACAAGATATCAGAAATAACAGAATAGAATCACTTTTATATTGATCACGGGCCACTTCGAGGGGGCAACCTCATTTGAGCAAGCTCAATACAATTAACTTCATGGTGCCTTCAATGACCTCAACACACACGTATATACTAAGTCTATGCCCAATACTATGAGTCAAAACCATGGGACATATAATACTACAGGACGACTTACAAAGCATATGCGTCCAATACTATGGGTCAATACTATGGGCTAATATAAACTACGGATCAACAAATACTACGGGACGAATTACAAAGCATATGCGTCCAACAACAACATACTAACAAAGTAAAGATATGGGTTCCTAACATCCCCTCCCCCTTAAAAAAAAGCTTTGTCCTGAAATCTTTAGATGTGGAAATTGTTGTTGAATCTGAAGGAATGGTTCCCATGTAGCATCCTCCGGTTGCATGCCGTGCCACTGAATTAAGACCTCTGTGATAGAGCGAGAGCGAAGCTGACGTGTGCGCCGATTGAGGATGGCCTCTGGCTCCAAAAGGATGGATCCTTCATTATCCAGTTCGGGTAAAATCGTTTGGCCGCTGATGTTGGTGCCAAGAACTTTCTTCAAACAAGAGACATGAAAGACTGGATGAATGCAGGAAGAAGGAGGAAGTTCCAATTTATAAGCAACGAACCCAATCTTCTGAAGAATCCGATATGGCCCATAGAACTTTGGAGCAAGCTTATGACGCCCTTTGAGTTTCAAGGAGGATTGTTTGTACGGCTGGAGACGAAGAAAAACCATATCGACGACTTGAAAAGTGCGCTCTGAACGGTGCTGATCCGCTTGTTGCTTCATGCGATTTATTGCCATGTGAAGATTGTCCTGCAAAATGCGAAGAATCTGATCGCGGTTGCGAAGGACCGTGTCAACTTCCTGAACTGGTGAACTGGTGGGGGTGTATGGAAGAAGAGATGGAGGTGCTTGACCATAGACTGCTTCATATGGGGTCATTTTAGAGGCAGTGTGGTAAGAGGTATTGTACCACCATTCAGCAAGAGGGAGCCACTTTGCCCACTAATGTTGTTGTTCTGAGGTGAAGCAACGAAGATAAGTTTCTAAGCATTTATTGACAATTTCAGTCTGACCATCTGTTTGTGGGTGATACCCTGAACTCATCTTCAGTTTGGTGCCAGTGTGGTGAAATAGTTTTGTCCAAAAATGAATGGTGAAAGTCACATCATGATCCGAGACAATGGAAGAAGGGATGCCATGAAGACGAAAGATTTGGTCCATAAAAATTTGAGCAACTGAGGAGGCTGTATAGGGATGACTGAGAGCACAAAAATGACTATATTTGGAGAGGCGATCAACCACAATGAGAATCACTATCTTCCCGCCAGATTTAGGGAGCCCTTCAATGAAATCCATAGAAATATCTATCCAAATCCGTGTAGGTATGGGCAAGGGTTCAAGCAATCCTGGAACGAGTGTTGTTTCACCCTTATTGCGTTGGCAGGTATCACATTCGGCCACCATCTGTTGAATTGTCCTTTTCATGCCCTGCCAAAAGAAGTTACGCCGTGCTCGTTCATATGTTTTGAGGAACCCAGAGTGCCCGGCCGATGGAGAAGCATGGAGTTCATAGAAGACAGCCTGTTGAAGATCTGTGCTCTGGGGAAGCACCAGACGACCCTTGTATCGCAGAGAAGCACCGTCCCAAGAGTAATGTGGTACAGCAGAAGGGTTGTTGGTCAAGCGTTGGATGATCTGAGATAAGGAAGAGTCATTGACATAACCCTGTTGAACAGATTGCAACCAATTTGGAATAGGCATAGAAATAGCTGAAAGAGAACCTTGGGCACCAAATGTGCGAGAAAGAGCATCTGCCACAATATTGTCTTTACCCTTCTTGTAAGTGATCTCATAGTCATAATCCATGAGTTTTCTAACCCATTTCTGTTGTGCCGGGGAGGAGACACACTGGTCCAAGAAATATTTCAGACTCTGGTGATTAGTCTTGATGCAAAAATGATTCCCTAATAGGTATGGACGCCACTTCTGTACTGCATGCAAAATAGCCATCATTTCCTTCTCATAGGTAGAGGCAGCTAAATTCTTACCTGAAAGGGCTTTGCTGGTGAACGCAATGGGGTGTTCATCTTGAAGGAGAACAGCACCAAGTCCATTGCCGCAAGCATCACTCTCAATAGTGAAGGGCTTGGAAAAATCAGGCATAGCTAGCACAGGTGTAGTACACATAGCTTGTTTTAGTTTGTCAAATGCACACTGAGCAGCAGGTGTCCATGTAAAAGCATCCTTTTTCAATAGAGCAGTTAATGGAGCTGCAATATTCCCATAATCCTTGACAAACTTGCGGTAGTAGCCAGTCAACCCCAAAAAACCATGAAGGCTCTTGAGTGTCTGAGGACGTGGCCAATTGTTCATGGCGTCGATTTTGGCAGGATCCACGCGAACCCCTTGTGCTGAGATAATGTGCCCGAGATACTCAACTTCCTTTTGTCCAAAGACACATTTAGACTGCTTGGCATGGAGATGATTGTCAGAGAAAAGTTGCATGACAAGATCCAGATGCTGGAGATGTTCATCCCATGTTTTACTATAGATGAGGATATCATCAAAGAATACCAGAATGAATTTCCGCAAGTAGGGTTGAAATATTTTATTCATTAAGGCCTGGAATGTGGAAGGAGCATTAGTGAGGCCAAAGGGCATGACCAAAAACTCATAATGGCCATCATGTGTGCGGAAAGCTGTTTTAGGAATATCATCCTCATGAACCCGAATTTGATGATACCCAGAACGAAGATCCAACTTGGAGAAAAAGTGAGCCCCATGAAGCTCGTCAAGAAGTTCATCAACAACAGGAATTGGAAACTTATCCTTGATGGTGAGGTGATTAAGTGCTCGGAAGTCAATGCAGAGGCGCCATGACCCATCTTTTTTGCGGACGAGAATAACTGGAGAAGAAAAGGAACTAGTGCTTGGGCGAATAATACCTTGCTTCAATAAGTCCTGAACGAGCATTTCAATCTTTGTTTTTTGGTGGAATGGGTAGCGATAGGGCCTGATATTGGGAGGAGCGCTGCCATGAAGGATCTGAATACGATGGTCTTCTGGCCTAGAAGGTGGTAATCCCACTGGTTCAGCAAAGACACCTGTATATCGATCCAAAATTTGTTGTAGATCCAAAGGAGTAGTGGAGACCGCTGATGGTTGCATCTAGATGGAATGGATCTGAGCGATGACACCATGTGAATTCTTCTTGAGGAGTTTTTCCATGCGATGTGAACTGATGATGCTGAGAGAACCTGGTTGTAATCCTGTCAATGTGTGTTTGTGTCCATTGAGGGAAAACTGCATCCAAAGTTAGGCAAAATCCCATAAGATAGGGTCGAGTGTGCGTAGCCATTGAGCGCCCAAAACCACATCACATCCGCCTAAGGGCAAGGGAAACATGTCAGAGCGCAAGGTATAATCTCCCATAGAGATACACACATTTCGACACTTCCCTTTGCACGGTAAGGTGCCCCCATTGGAAACCATGACTTCAAAGTTGGAGCAAGGATGGATAAAACAATCAGCTTGTTTAGCGATCTGAGGGTCAATGAAATTATGAGTGCTACCAGAATCAATGAGGATTGTAAGAGGAAGCTTATTGAAGTAACCCTTGACCCGCATTATTTGGGGGGTGGTGATTCCAGCTAAAGCATGGAGAGATATCTCTGGCTGGTCATCCTGAGACGGAGGGTCAATAGGCGGTTCCTGAATGTCGACCGGAGCATCCAGTGTTTCTGGATCTTCGTCACCCATTTCAGAGGCAGGCGGAGACTCCACATCCAGGAGATAGAGCTTTTGCTGAACACATCTATGTCCCCGAGTGAATTTCTCATCACAATTATAGCAAAGTCCCTTTTCTCTACGTGCTTGCATCTCTGTTTCAGACAAACGCTTGATAGGAGTCGGTCGAGGAGCCTGCGGTATAGGTGGTCGCTGAGAACCCATATTTCGGAAGGGAACAAAAGTGGGCTTGGAGCGTTGTTGGGCTGCAATCTTGTCTTCTGCCAATTTAGCCAACCCGAGTGCTTCCATCATTGTGTTGGGACAGAACATTTTGACCTCAGAGCGGATGGCATCCTTTAGACCACTGATAAAACAACTCCGGTAAAATTCATCAGACAATCCTTCGGTGTGGTTGGCTAGATTCTCAAATTCGGTTTGATACTCTCTCACAGTGCCAGTTTGGCGAAGTTTAGTGAGGGCTCCTGTGAAGTCATCAAAAGCACTAGGACCAAATTGTTGCAAAAGGAGCTGGCAAAAGTCTGGCCAGTTGGGCTCTGGATGAGCCTTGATGTACCAACGGTCCCATTGAAGAGCTTCCTGTTCCAAATGAAAGGATGGCAATGGAACTTTGTTGACATCAAAAGTATTATGCAGACTGAAATACTGTTCTGCACGATAGATCCATCCAGTTGGATCGGTACCATTAAAGCGAGGAAAATCAAGCTTCGGACCACGGAAATTGCTGGAAGAAGAGAACCCATTGTCTACTGAAGACTCGGACTGCCGTTTGTTGTTCATAGCTGAATGTTCAAGATGGAGACCAAGAAATTTTTCATCCAGATCCTGGAGTTTGGCTTGGATGGCTGCAAGGGCTTCCTCCATGGTTTTTGCTCCTGCACGGGTGACAACCATAACCAGGGATTTTTTTTTTTTGACTGGGTAGGAAAACAAAAACAGGAAGTACTTCAGTAAAGGAAAATTTGGATTTGGGAAAAAATCAGAAGGGTAATTGGGGTTTGACTCGTTTTTTGGACACTGTTGGATAGACAGGGAAGCAAAAATGAGGATTTCAGCAGCGGGGTGAAAGGATGGGAAAATTTGGCAGAGGGGAACAAAGAAGCAGAATTCAGAAAGGAACTCTGTGGTAACAATTGAAGGTGATTGGGTGAAATCTGAGGAAGTTATGGCAAACCCTAAAAATAGACAAATGCGGGATTTCGGGCTGTAGGAAAGGGAATTGAGGATAGGGTCCTCAGGGATGAAATATGCAGAATGGAATGACAGGGGTTCCCTGAAATTTTCAAGGAAAACAAAGGTAAAACAAGGGAGATATGGAGAAAAAACTGGAGCGGCTACGGCTCGGTTTTTTTTTTTTTTTTTTTTACAGACTGGAGCGGCTACGGCTCTGCTTGCAGAATGGGATCTCCGGTTCGAAGGATTCTGGAACAACGCCGAACGGCTGGATCTGGAACGGCTTGCAAAATGAATCTGAAACAGCGCAGCAGTGATCGACAATAGTTCAGCTGAAAGTAGATATGGACCCCAGGTATGTGCGGCTTCCTAACAGTTCAGGGTTTTCACTCGGCCACCAATGCTGTATGACGGCTTGCGTATTGGGGCAGTACCCCTCACTCCATGGCTCAGGTAAAACTGATAACCGCTTTGCCACAAACGACAGCTCTTGGTTTACCTCACGGGTGGGAACTAGTCAATCAGGTAGGGGTCGTTGCCCTTTTCGTAGGTCCTCTCAATGGGCCAGCTACTTCGGGGTTCCTGTGGTACTCCTCACAATGAGTTTTAGGGCTTATGCCCAAGTAATTCCCACAGTTAAGCGGATAGGGATTATTCCCAAATTCGAACCTGCAACAGATGCGAAAAAAAAATTTGGCAGAAATTTCACCCAGCGAGCCCAAGAAAGTGCTCTGATACCAGATGTGATGAACCTACAATAATTAATTAATGCAAATACATAAGATATCAGAAATAACAGAACAGAATCACTTTTATATTGATCACAGGCCACTTCGAGGGGGCAACCTCCTTTGAGCAAGCTCAATACAATTAACTTCACGGTGCCTTCAATGACCTCAACACACATGTATATACTAAGTCTATGCCCAATACTATGAGTCAAAACCATGGGACATATAATACTACAGGACGACTTACAAAGCATATGCGTCCAATAATATGGGTCAATACTATGGGCTAATATAAACTACGGATCAACAAATACTACGGGACGACTTACAAAGCATATGCGTCCAACAACAACATACTAACAAAGTAAAGATATGGGTTCCTAACAATTATCCTCTTTAATAGGGATACCGATTTCCAGACAAAATTGTTTCCGAAAAATTGCATCAACTCTAGATTTTTCCCCACCACATATTTGCACAAATTCACTATGGATAAATCTCACCCTTTGAATAAATGTCATAGTCAACATATATTCACTATCTGTGTTATGATACCATGCCAACAAATTTTCCTCTGCATCTGTTAAACCAACATAAATGATGCATTTAACTGTTTCAAAAATAGGTTTATTGGGATATTCTTGCATCAAATCTCTTCTTTCCTCTGCAGAATGATTCCCCCCAATAACATAATATTTGTAATGAAAAAATATTTCGGGTCAACAAGGACTAGGTAGTCAACCACATGTGCATAGGTATTGTGCCTCATAAATGCTTTCAAGTTGTGAATATGCAAGTGATGTGGTTTTCTAATTATAAATTGATCTTTCCCTTCTGTGGGTCTATAAATTTGATTCACATTCAACTCAAATGTATGTCCATTGTTAACCAATTTATCCCTCTCCAATCGATCGCAAATGGCATTTTGTGTTGACTTGACAATGCCATCCTCTAGATCAACACCTAGAGTAATGATTTCCCTACTGCCCCCAAAATTTTCACTCTCAGATTCAGGAATAAAATTGGCTTCAGTAACAACAGATCTCCTTTTTTTATTTGAAGGGGGTTCCTTCTAAATCAACAATTCTTTCAACAGGAATTGAAACACCCATCAACCATATTTATTTTACGATATTGTTTCTTACTCTTACCAGTAGAAGTAGCAACCTCATTTGCAACAATTTCAACATGTTCAGTAGGGAGCGATGAAGATGTAAATGTAACCCTTCTAGCTGGTACTTGAATTGATTATTGGATTCCCTTTCCTCTTTATGCTTGTACTTTTTCAGTTCGAACATTTGACACTTGTTTCTTCTTCCTTGCTTCTTGTCCCTTTTGAAGAGCAACATTAATGGCATACATAGGATTTTCCTCTGTATAATAAATTTCATTCAACATGTTTGGAATCAACATGGAAAAATCCTACAAAATAAAAACATTATCGTATTAAATCTATTACATTGTTATATACAAGTTATAACAAAGCCAATTTAAGAATAATATCAATATTCAAACTTACTCTCCCACTGCCAATATCATGCATGAACCCTTGACAAAAATCTGTGAAATTTTCTTGAACATTATATTTTGAAATCTTTAAACAATATCGGATTTAAACATTATAAAGGTCTTGCCTTGTTTCACTTGTGCATATACAAATTTTGTACCCGACATCACACATATATCTCTCAACAATCCCAATGGATGGTAATCTGATTGAATATATGGAAATGCAACAAAACATAAGTGAATACTTTCTATTTTTCCTTCAGATGCCAATAGTACTTTGTTTTTTCTTCTTCTGCTGCATATTTCCATTCTCTAGCATTCTTGATTTTTAAATCCTCAAAGTTCAAAACTTCGTCTTGAGGCTCAACATTCTGAGATGCCTCAACTGTTTTTTTCGATGCAATCATAGCCGCTCTTGATCCAGAAACGTTTACAGATATATTTCTTGATGTCATTCTCCCTATATCCAAAAGGTATAATTTTAAAATAAAATCAACAAACATTCATGATCTAAAAAAAATCAACATCAATATTCACTATAAACTGTATTTGAAAAACATTTAAAAAAATTAAAAAATATTTCTACCCCTAACCTACCTTGTCCCTCCTCCCCTTCCATCATAGATAAAACTAAATAGAAAACAATGAAATACCCCCTACCCCCTAAACCCCCCACACATAAAAATAAAATATAAATTACCCCTTGTTGTCAAGACCAACAACCTTCTCTTCTTTTCTACATCCTACATTACTAGAAAAGAAATAGATCAGGAAACGAATGATTGATCTAGAATAATAAATTAAGAATAATTGATACATATACTATTTTATGGAGTATCTTTAGAATCTTTGATTCTGAAGGTACTCCTAATTAAAAATAAAACTAAACATTGATCATGATTCTATTGTTAATTCTATCTCTCTGTAATTTTGTAGGCATTATTCAAAATCTGCAGCTGATAATTAATGTCTTTTTTATATAGTCATTTTCATATAAGATTATAAGTATTTTTTGACTATATATAACTATGCTGCAATGATATTTTGGTATTAATCCATATGGTTGTTATGAAATTATAAAGACTCTTTCCTATGATCAAGTTGAGTTATTAATCGTATATTTCTGACATACCTATCATCATCATGAAAGCTATAGTCTTTGTCTCATGAATTTGATACTTACATCTTATAGAACTCTTTAAAAGAATCATCGGGTTTGATATGATTTTTGTTTTATTAATCACATTTATTCAAAGTGATAGTGCTAAGATATTGATCTTCCTATAACCTATGGTTTTTACTAAGCTTAAATTCATTTGATAATTATCATTATACACTATGATTATTTAAGGGTCGTTATTATGCTACTAGTGGTAATGGTACTATAATCAATTTACTTTTCTATTAATGATTTATGTTGAATCATGGAATGAGGTATAGAGATATGACATCTTTTGGTCCTATCTCATAGGTGTCAACTTGTAATAACCCCGTGTACAAAATCCATTGCTTGAATTATACGATTAGCTGTCGATCTTATCAATGTTGCTGGATTTTTCTTTTGCCTCTGCGAAGTTTCCTCCATTTTTATCTTGCTGCAAAATGAACCTGTAAAAGATGCTGTGAAAACCCTAGCTTTCAATTGCATGGTTCCCCAACCTCAAAACCCTCGTAGAGTTTAGGCTATTCACCAAGAACCGGATCTAACAGAATGAAAACCCTACTCTGTACAAGCTCTTTCTTCAAAACAACATTCGAGATCTGTACTTCTCTTAATTCGAAATTTGCTGAATTCGAGATCTGTACTTCTCTTAATGCCACCTATGTACTTATCTTCTCATAAGCTTCACCTAATTTGCCACATGTCATATGAATGTTGTACCAGGGCTGCGGATGACTCAAATTCATGCATATAAATCATTCATTTCTCATAATAATAACAAATGCCGCCCAAACCATATTAAATCATGATTTTTCAACTTATGGCAAAACTGAGAGCATTCTTCAGAAACTGACAACATTTGCAAGCTTGACTTTTATATACATGCTGTCAGTTTAACATTCAAATCAACTTTGACAAATTTAAACCACAAATTAAAGTTCATTTTGAGTATAAATATGAATATGAGCCTGTTTTATTTTATAATGAAAATATAAAAAGAACTAAGGTAAAATAAACATTTGAATGCAAATGGGAAAAATAAACCTGAAAGGCACAATGCATGAAATGGGCCAATGGAACATGAATGAAGATTTAAGTAAAGGTTATGTAAATCTAAAGAACAACCTTAGTGATAACATCTGGCTCCATCTGGCTCCATTTGGGGATAAGGTATCATTGAACAGTTGGCTATTATCGGTGATCTCTGAAGGTTGTTACAATGATCTCTTTTCAAGATGATATTGTTTTCGGAATCTATCCAGGTGTTGTTGTATGATCAAATTCAAATTGTTCAATTTCACGTTCTCCATATTTGCTCGAAACAGTTCCTTGATTCATGGGCGTGATAAAAAAATTTGACAATGTTCTGCATAGCTGGCACTGTCCAGTAAGTCCATCATGTCTCCCCACATCATCAATCTCAAATGTTTCCTGGAATATCTAGTTTGATGTCGAATTTATGGTGTTGTTCTGAATGCCGACAACTGTCAAGTGTTGACATTCCATATCATAATGAGTCGGTTCTGGTTTTTCTATTTTGAGAAAAGTAGTTATAGGTTCTTAAATGAATCATACGTTAATTGATAGCTAGTGGGAGGGATATATAAGAGACAGATTGTTCTGAAGAATGGTGTTCGAGTATGTGGAAGAATACTATTTACATTAGGAGTCAAAACACCCATTGTGTTGAGGGTTTTTTTTTTGAGATTTTATCTCTGTGGTACTGTCAAGCACTCTTTCAAAAACTAGTATCATTTCGAACTAAGTTTTCGAGAATACTTATTATACATACTCATGGTTTTCTTCTTTTATTATCACTTGTAATTATACTTTGCTATAATTCTTTGAATCATTTATGAATTGCTCGAAGCACGAATTCATTTTGATATTTGATTTATGATATTGTATGAGTCATATTTAGTTAATTTTGTAAATTAAATTAGGTTATATAATATTTTATTATAGTGGTTCTCTTACTGAAATATATGTGTTTCTAACAGATATTCAATCAAGTAACCAATCATTTTAAATTTCAAATGTTAAAATGTTAGAAGTTAACATGTTCTGTGATATTTTTATGTTATAGAATGATAAATAATTTATGCTTATTTTTCTTTAAATATAAATGTAATTCCTAAACTGAAAGCTATTTACGATATTGACTTTGATGATTTTTCTCATAGTTATATCATTTACTTTTTGTTATCTATATTTTCATAGAACGTTAGCATAATTACTAAGTTTCTCTTGGCCAAGATAGGACTAATTAGATTAGATTAGATTTCAGTTTATAACTTATTTTTTCTATTTGTAAACTAGCAATTGTAAATTATTAGGATTAAATTAGGTTATTTGAAACACAAAAAAATCCCTCAAAGTCTAGATACTCTTTCGAGAGCATCAATTCAAAGGTAGAAGGACCTTGAACCTGCGAAAATCAACTAATTCAAACACACCAGAAGCTGTATTACATGACTTGTGTGGGTTGATTCTTCTCAGTTGTCCATAGTCAGAAAATATGAGCAACACCCCCTAACTTAGGAAACAATAAAAACATTCAAAACAAACTAAACCTCTCCCTACACCACCATCGCCCAACCCCCCTAAAATATATAAAAAATATTAAAAAAAAATTAAAACCTACCCCCTAACCCCCCCTAAACTATATAAAAATATATATAATAATTAAAAGAAACTACCCCCTAACCCCCCCTAAACTATATCAAAAAATATATAATAATTAAAAAACAAAAATTTAAAACCTACCCCCTACCCCCCGCTAAACTATATAATAATTTAAAAATAAAATAAAAAATATAGCCTAACCCCCCTAAACTATATAATAAAAAATAAAAAAAATAAAATTAAAACCTAAGCCCCCCTCCCTTCCCCCCTCCTCCCTTCTCCCTCATCTCTACCCTCCCTTCCTCCTCTTCCCACCGCCCTCTTCCCCCTCCTCTCCCTCCTCCTCATCCCTTATCCCTCCGCGGACCTTTGGCACCCAAGTGAGTGGAGCTACTCTGCTCACGTGGGATCCAAAGGGTTGTAGATGGAGAAGAGAGGAGAAGGAGGGTGAAGGAGGCGATGAGAGGAGGAGGGAGGGAGGGGCGGTGGGAGGAGGAGAAAGGGAGGGCAGGGAAAAGGGGGAAGGGAGGGGGTGTGAGGAGGAGGGGGGAGTGAGTGCTCCTTCGCTCACTTGGGATCCAAAGGCCGCAGAAGGATAAGGGAGGATGAGGAGGGGGATGAGGGGGAAGGGAGGGGCGACAGGAGGAGGGGGGAAGGGAGGGAAAGGAGGAGGAAAAAGGGAGGGGGTGTGGGGAGAGTCAAGAGAGGGTAGGGAGGAGGAGGAAGGGATGGGGCACAAGGAGGAGGGGGAAGGGGATCTGCGGGGAGGAGGAGGAAGGGAGGGGCAGAGGGAGGAGGAGGAGGAAGGGATGGGGTGCAAGGAGGAGGGGGAAGGGATTTGCAGGGAGGAGGAGGAAGGGAGGGGAAGAGGGAGGAGGAGGAAGGGAGGGGCACATGGATGAGGAAGGGAAGGGGAGGGAGGAGGGTTAAGGGTCAGGGGGAGGTTAGAGGGGTAGGTTTTAATATTTTGTAAATGTAGGTTTAAATTTATTTATTTATTTTTAAATCAAAACTAAAATTCATTTGATAGGGGGCAAGCCTTGTGCCAATGAATACTACATGAATTTTAAAAAAATACACACACACACACACATATAACTAACCCCAGAAAGTGGTTGAGCCTCCTCTCTTGAAAGTGCTAGAAGCTCCTCTCTGCAACCTTCTCGTTCTTCTTGAAAGCCCTTCGTGAATTGCTCCAAAGTCTAAACAATAGTGTATTAATAAGATAAAATTAGGTTTAAGTTTACCACTCTTAAGAATGTAAGATAAACAAAATGTAAAAACAAAATCAATAGAGCCATAAAATAATCATTGCCAAAATTAATAAAGCCATAAAATAATCATTGCCAAATTCACAATAAACTAACAAATTTATTAAAAATGGAAGAATCACTAACCTTGAAAGTGTTTACTAAATTGCCCTAAATTCAATGATGAATAGTAGCAAATCTAAATGGTTTATATAGCCTATATTAGGTTTAACATTACTTGTTTTACGAATGTGGGATTAAAAAAAATGAAATTAGTTAATGCAATATTTTTAAATTTATATAAGATGGGTTTACATGAAATATTACTAATGTTATGAATGTGGGAGTAAAAAAATGTAAATAACCATTACTTTATTACAAATTGTATATGAAAAAATTTACAAGAAATTTACTAGTCTTATATGTCTGGGATAGAAATATGTAATTAGTTTAATACACTATTTCAAAGTTTTTTATACCATTAATTAGTTTTTTTTAACTAGTTTTATGATTGTGCTGGAAATATGCGCTTTATTTTTGTAGGAAATTTTGGAGGGAAAATTTGAATGAAAATTTTGGAGGGAAATTTAGGAGAGAATTTTTTTGGAGAGAAAAATTTCATTTTTCATAGCTATAATATTGTTGGTTGAAAGTTTGCACCATTCTACTTTTTTGGTGAGGACTATGGTAAAAATTTCATTTTCTTATCTATTAATATTTTTTCTATATTTCTATTCTTTTAGTGAGAAGTCCATGGAGTCATCTGAATTAAATTCTAATGTCAATGAAGAGTTGTATTGTTCATCTAGCCAAGATACTGGCAGTGCAAGCAATGTAATCAAGCATGTTCTTCAAGAACTTCCTAATTATGAAGATTTTGAAGACACTAGTAATGAAGGGAAAGAATATGATGGTGATGGTGATGATGATGAAGATCTTTCTCCAAGTGGGGATCCTAAAGGAAGTAAGCAAGATGATGAAAATTTTCCTCCCAACGAGGATTTTCGAGGCACCAATGATGATTTTCTTGAAAGCAAGGATTTTTTATGGGACTAATGATGCTTTTACTGAGCATGCATGTACAAATAATGTTGATGGTTTTTATTCATAGAAAGGATTCTAATGGGACTGATGATGATTTTCCCCTTCAAGAAAGGATTTTAATGGGACCAATGATAATTCTCCTCCTAGTTGCAAGGATTTTCATAGGACAAATGACGATTTTCCTCCCAACGAGGATTTTTATGGGACTGATGATGATTTTTCTCCAAGTGAGGATTTTAATATGACTGATGATGATTTTGGTGAGGACAAAGACATCAATAATGGTGAAGATGATTTTCCTCCAAGTGAGGATTTTCAATGGCACTGATGACAAGTTTCCTCCAAGAGAGGATTTCTACGGCACATCCTCGGTTCCATTGAAATCCTTGCTTGGAGGAAATTCATCATCGGTTCCTCCAAGAGAGGATTTCAATGGAACCGATGATGATTTTTCATCCAAGTGAGGATTTCAATGGAACCGATGGTGACTTTCCTCCAAGCGAGGATTTCAATGGCACAGATCATGACTTTCCTCCAAGCAAGGATTTCAATGGCACCGATGATGAATTTCCTCCAGGTGAATATTTCAATGGCACCGATGATGATTTTCCTCCGACCGAGGATTTCAATGGCACCGATGATGATTTTCCTCCGAGCGAGGATTTCAATGGCACCAATGAATCATTTTGTTGATGATGAAGCCACCAATGATGAAGACAATGATTGTCCTCCAAGTAAGGATGTTACAGGTACCAATTATGAAGAAAATGATTCTCCTCCAAGTAAGGGATTTTACAGGCACAAATGATGTCAATGTTGGATCTCAAGAGTTCTCTTTCAGTGAAGAATTTAGTGGCACCAATATTGTTGGCAGTCACATTGATCTATCAACAATTGATCAACTTATTAGTGATCATGACAATCATTTTCATACTAAATTTGGTGATGAGATTTTCAATGAGGGGGGTCATATTCCTCACAATAGAAAAACATTCATTCTAATTGAGGATGTTGTTGCAGACATAATGGTCCCGGAAATGCAGCGACACAATCCAATAATGAGCAGGATTAAGCTGTAGGACTAGACCTTTTTATGTCAATCCAAAGCATTCCAGTTATACAAGGTCTAGGAAATAATTGCTCACAAGTCCAAGTTCCATTACTCATTTGATTTCGAGTGAGTGTTTCCACAAAATTTGTTTGAAAGATATAGGCTACAATTATGCCTTGGAGAAAAGGAAGATGTATTTATCAATGAAAAAAAGTATGCATAAATTCATATTTGGTGGGGTGCATGATTTCTACAAGGACAACTATTAGCATGTTGGAAGAGTTATTCTTTGTAGAAAGGAATTCAAAACGGATTCAGCTCAATTGGTAATCTTCGATTATCAAGAATCCAAGCAAGACTGGAAAATGATCCTACATTTTATTCTGACGATTATCAGGGACGAATTATTGGGCCATCAACACACATTGCAATATCATGGATGCATAATTTCTTTTCCAAGCATGGAGAGAGTATGCCAAATAGAGAAACAATACTACAACTTATACAGGGATTATTTTCAAGGTGGTAAGGAAATGGCAACTTCATCAGATATGCATATTTCACAAGAGTATGGAAAAAGAATTTCAACAACGTCTGCATTCCAAAGAGGTCAAGGATGGGGTTCTGCAGTACATGTACTTCTATTAAAGAAAGAATGGATAGATAAGAAGGGATAGAAAGATGTATGTTTACAAAATTGATTTTTTTTAAGATAAATGTCAATTATTAAAAATAGTATAAATATTTTTTTGTTAGGTTGTTTCATAGACTCCATAATCAATGCACTGCAAGAAAATCACAGTCCGCAATCAAATGAATGAAAAAAGTTGTACAAACATCGCAAGAAGTGGTATGATGCTCCACATAAGTATATGGGTTTGATAATTGATGCCATGTATCAGAAAAAAAACACTATTGTCACATTTTGTCTGTGTGCCAAAGAATTTAAAGGAGGAAAATTTTATTCAGCTTCACTTGGTTGGGTGTATGGTTTTTAATGGTGAAATGATTCCAAGGGTTTACTTTACAGCTCCAAATATTCACAATGATGCAAATTTGACCATCAACATAATTCACCATGTCATTACTCATTGGCCTGGTGATATTCCTGAAGTTCTATATCTACAATTGGAAAACACAAGCTGAGAAAACAAAAATCAGGTCGTGTTTGGTTATCTAAGCATGCTTGCTAAATTGGGAATTTTTAAAAACGTAAAAGTTGGTTTCCTTCTTGTTGGGCATACGCATGATCATATTGATCAAATGTTAATCCATTTTGCAAGGAAATTGAGGAGGAAGAAATTCGGGAGCCTACCATCATTGATTGGAATTATAGGAAAATAATACCATTGAGAGCCTATTGTATAGAAATTGGAAGAAACTATTTACATGCGAAGATTTCTATTTGGATCGCATGGTGAAGAAAGGTGCATTGAAAAACTTAATGACATTATATTTCAGCATCAATTTCGTATAAAAAAGATTGATGGAAAAACACTACTATGGGGCAAGAAGTACTCAACTAGCACAG
This sequence comes from Larix kaempferi, assembly GCA_027924585.1. Taxonomy (NCBI): domain Eukaryota; kingdom Viridiplantae; phylum Streptophyta; class Pinopsida; order Pinales; family Pinaceae; genus Larix; species Larix kaempferi. The sequence goes on along the minus strand of BSBM01000555.1, from coordinate 4,274,938 downwards.
AATGGGGGCCTTCATCAGGTTTGGCATTTCTGAAATTCATCCCAAATTGTCAAATGTATGCTTCAAATTTGTTGTTATTGCAATCATCTGCAGAGATTCATAATGCAAGGCGACATAGTAGAGATGTTGATTCTTCTCAATGCTTGGAAGAAATAAAAAAGTCTATCAAAGATACATATGAGTACTTTGATGTTGTTGATTCTGTTTGGTGGGAGTCTTTTTTCATGGAGAAGAGTGACATAATTTCAAACTCTACAAATGGAGATATATATTTGAAGTCTCCATTTGCTTGGCCACAAAGTTTATCAAATGAAAGCAAGGTAACAAATGTTGAACCTCTAGGTGTTGATTTTTCTCAAGTAGAGGAAATAGAAATGTATATTGGCTCTAGAAGATCATCTAGAAAGCGTCGAGAGATGGAAGACCCTTACAGGGGCTGAATACAATATATCAAGGAGGGTTGTGTTATCCCTAAAGTTGAACCTAGACTACAAGGGTTCAAGCTTAAGGAAATCTTGGAAGGTAGATATCAGACATCTACTCAGTAATTTTTATGATACTCTGGTGGTAAATCAAATAAATAACTTAGGTTGGACAGCTAAAGACAAGAGACATGAAAATGTAAAGTTCAGATGAATAAAAGCAAGGAAGAACTGGGTTTATGAAGTAATCAGAGTGAACATTTTATGATCTTATCCTACTATTATGGCATAGTTGTATGCTAATCATAAGAATTGAAACATGAAATTTAGACCATGAGACGAAAGAATAATGACAACATATACTTCATTGATTTAAAATAAGATTAGCTCATATATCATATATTATACTTCAAAAATAATAGTCATTTCTTGCAATATATTAACATAAAAAACTGTATACATGCCTGTTCAAACAAGTGTTAACTTCAAACTTCCATCATTTGATTCCAAAAAATCCAACCTCTATTACCTCTGTCTATATCATATTTATACAAAATTTGTTCAAAAGGAAACAGTTACTAGATCTTATCATATTGGATCTAATAGCTCCAAAAATAGAATGAAGTTTTGAAAGAAAATTTAAAGTCTATCGAATCACTAAGATAAGCACAACTAGCTATAAGGACTTGCCACCTAAGAAACCTTATCACTTAATTACAGCAAATGAACTAAATACTCATTGATGACTCAGCTAAAACAACCAAATCATTTAGAGCCTGAGATCTTCGTTGTAACCTGGTATACTCTGCATCTACATTGTGCTCTTGGCCTTTCATCTGCTCCAGCTGGGTCTTCATTTGCTTGTAATCTTTGTGCAGGGCCCTCTTCTTTTGCAGAGTTTCCTTTGCTACAGCTTCCAAATGTTGATAATCAACATCCTTCTTTTCCAAGTCTTCCCGAAGCCTTTTGTTTGCTAAAATCAAAGTTTCATTGACGTTCTGTAAATACTGACACTGCTCCTTGTAAGATTGCATGGTCTTCTTCACCTGATCTAATTCAGGAGCTATTTGAATCTCCTCTATGCTGATCACCATATCTTCTTCTTGTATATCTTTAGAACTTGAAGCTTGATTTTTAACATGACGCTGTCCTTTTGATGCCAATTTTTTAACCAATATTTCAGGAATACATCCAAAGTTTGTTTGCATGTCAATAAAATTCTCATTTTCAGAAATAGGTGCAAATTCTTGAATTTCCATGTCATTGTCAGAATCAGGGACAGGCACGACTTCATTTCTTGTTGTAGGTTGTTTTGACAATTTATTTGCTGCAACTATTCTAGCTTTAGATCTGGTCCTCGGCCCTTCATTAATATTTGGTAGGTCTTGCTTTGTTTCTTCAACATCTTCCTGTCTTTCAGCTTCTTTAACCTGTAGCTGTTCATCTGGTGATTTGCTTGTGTTACCCTTCTTCTTAGAGGGTTTCTTTTTCTTCTTAATTTCACACCCATGTTCCATGAGAAACTCGTCCCAACTTTTACAGATTTGGTTTAAATGGTGAAGAATGAAAAGCTTGACGAGCCCATGATGAAAGAGTGAGCGTTCTGTATGTGTTGGGTGTTCCTGTGCATATAAAACCATCTTTTGTAAACTTTTCCACAAGTAAAACGGCATATTCAACCTTTTTTCTCCCTGCAAATGCATCAACATACGAATATGACACCTGAGCACCTTATCAAACCGTCCATCACAGGTGATATAATTCTGTATCATCTCAAGGGGAATTTTCCAGTTGGGTTTTACATTGCTAACATGGATATAGTTTTTCCAATTTAAATTTTCAAAGCCAGGTGATAGAAACTCACTGTAATCCCCCTCGAAATTTGTCTACTTAAACCATTTCTCACCATGAGCTGGAACGCCTATAACTTCTGATATAAATTGCTCAATAACTATGATTTTGAAATTTTTGAAATCAACAATGCCATTTTTATAATTTTTTACAAAAGCCTGAGTGATGGTATGGTGATAACCCTTCAATCTTTCACAATAAACAAACCAGCTTGCTTCTCTCATGAGCTTTGTTGATCGTGGAAACTGCATAAGCCATTGAATGTTACTTGGCTTGGCTCGACATGGGAGACCACCTGGATTTTTCTTTTGCCTCTGCGAAGTTTCCTCCATTTTTATCTTGCTGCAAAATGAACCTGTAAAAGATGCTGTGAAAACCCTAGCTTTCAATTGCATGGTTCCCCAACCTCAAAACCCTCGTAGAGTTTAGGCTATTCACCAAGAACCGGATCTAACAGAATGAAAACCCTACTCTGTACAAGCTCTTTCTTCAAAACAACATTCGAGATCTGTACTTCTCTTAATTCGAAATTTGCTGAATTCGAGATCTGTACTTCTCTTAATGCCACCTATGTACTTATCTTCTCATAAGCTTCACCTAATTTGCCACATGTCATATGAATGTTGTACCAGGGCTGCGGATGACTCAAATTCATGCATATAAATCATTCATTTCTCATAATAATAACAAATGCCGCCCAAACCATATTAAATCATGATTTTTCAACTTATGGCAAAACTGAGAGCATTCTTCAGAAACTGACAACATTTGCAAGCTTGACTTTTATATACATGCTGTCAGTTTAACATTCAAATCAACTTTGACAAATTTAAACCACAAATTAAAGTTCATTTTGAGTATAAATATGAATATGAGCCTGTTTTATTTTATAATGAAAATATAAAAAGAACTAAGGTAAAATAAACATTTGAATGCAAATGGGAAAAATAAACCTGAAAGGCACAATGCATGAAATGGGCCAATGGAACATGAATGAAGATTTAAGTAAAGGTTATGTAAATCTAAAGAACAACCTTAGTGATAACATCTGGCTCCATTTGGGGATAAGGTTCTCCTTGTGAGACCTTAAGAACATATATGACTTGTGCCTTCTGTCTTAATTGGATGGAGTCTACTGAACTTATTTGAACTAATATGTACAATGAATATATACAAAAATATGTCATCTCAATCAAGTATGAAACATCTTTAAAAAGCGTCCATTAACTGGACCTGGAATCTCATTACCTCCCAAAGTTTGTAGAACAAAAATGTTTTTTCCCAAAATTTTCATCACTATGAATGGTCCAAACCAGAGAGCATCAAACTTACCATGTTTTCCTTTATCCTCATATCTGGCATCCCATCTCAACACTTGATCACCCACTACAAACATATTCTTTTTTACCTTTTTATCAAAGCTTTCTTTAATCCTATTTTTGTGTATTTCAGCTTTGTCCATGAGAGCTTCCCTTTCTTGCTGTAGCTGAATTATTTGAAATGTCCTTCTTTTCTTCATTTCTGGTTCTTCCTCAAATTCCTTCACAAACTTAATCACTGGTGCCATTAACTGAACAGGGAATACATCTTTAGTTCCATACACTATTTGAAATGGGGTAGTTCCAATTGACTTCTTTATTGTGACTCTGTCTGCCCACAAAGCAAACCTTAACTTAGAATCCCAATTCTTCTTGTTTTCTGATAACATTTTCTTAATACTCATCACAATGTTTTTATTGCTGGATTATGCCAATCCATTGCCTTGGGGGTAATATGGTGTAGATTATCTCAAGGAAATACTATTTTCTTCAGCAAATTTTATCATTTTCTTGGATTTAAATGCAGGAGCATTATCGGTAATAAGATTTCTAGGGCATCCAAATCGACTAAGAATATTTTCTTGCAAGAAATTAATGAGAACCTGATCTGTTGCCTTTCTAGTTGGGATTGCTTCTACCCATTTCGTGAAAAAATCTGTTGCAGTTAAGATCCACCTATGTTGGCCACTAGATGGAGGATGAATTTCGCCAATAAAATCTAAACCCCATTGTTGAAATGGAGCCTCTACTGATATAGGTTTCAAGGGTAAGGACTGTAGCTGATGTTTACCTGTAAACTTCTGACATTTTTCACAAGCCCTAATCTGTTGGTACACATCTAAGAAAAGAGTGGGTCAGTAATACCTTGCTCTTAATATTTTGAAGGCTGTTGCCTTCTAGTATTATGTCCACCACATACACCAGCATGCAATTCCTCAGTGACATCATTTGCTTCTATTCTATCCAAACATCTCAGAAGTATTCCTCCAGGGTCTTTCTAGTACAATACTTGATCAATCAACACATACTTAAGAGCTTTCAGCTTTACAGATCTGCACTCATTTTTACTCAACTCTGTGGAACCGTGCAGATTTAACAAATAATATATAATTTCAGCATACCAAGGACAGTTAAAATACCTGCTTTAAACTGGTTTTTCACATTGTTTTGAATTTTTTGCCATCATATACAGATCCAATATCTGACAATTTGACTCAGAGAGAAGCTTAGCTAAGCCTTGTCCCTTTACCAATTTAGTAGGCTTAATCTCCACCTCGTATTCCATCACCTTTGCAATCCACCTGCATCTTTTTCCTTCGCTATCAGGCTGTACCAGAATGTCTTTT